>OZ023238.1:21630124-22102124 GCA_964006365.1 Trididemnum miniatum | reverse complement strand
CATTTCTTCATTATCTCGGCATTATTCCCGTCATGTCGGAGCCTCACCTTCTACTTCAACGACTTTGATTAGGCATGTGGACCAAGACAGGCAATTAAACCAGCCAACGTCGAGGTGCTAACACTATGCTGGTAATTGTAGGTAGAGTTCTCTCTAGTCGTGTGAACATCGTATTCACTCTGGTTAGGACCAGTGAAGGCTTACTCAAAAGAGATGAAGCTAGACAAGGGGCAACTGTGTCTTGATTCGTTGAGAGGCAAACGAATTGATCGAGAGATGTGGACGCGTTCATCTTGTGGATGGTAGTAGATGAGTTGGTAACATTAAATTGATCTGATGTTACTGTACACAATCTTCAGTAAATAAGTTGCTGAATTCAGATAGGCATGTGGACCATGATAGACACTTGCAAAGCAAGCCAGATCAGAGGGCGCTTACACTATGCTTTCTCTGAAAATTCCTTGGATCCTTGTTTGACTCTGACGTCCTTGTTTGACTCTGACCTCAGTCTCTGACGTCAGAGGGCTGCCCTCTGACGATGGCTGGTTTTGCAAGTGCCTGTCTTGGTCCACATGCCTATCCACAAAAGGATTACGTCATAATTGAACAACAATCACTTCATCTCGCAGACGTCGTAAATTCAAGCGTATGTGTTGATTTTTTCACTGCTTGTTAGGGACCATCCGGTTTTTACATTAAGAAGGAATATATTTATTGAGGATCCATAAAAATAGAAGACATCTTATGTAATCACAATACCTCTATGTGCTAACAATTGGCAACAATTCTGTCTGTTTTTTACCCGTATTCAAAATTTCTTTTAAGCCTGGAGTATGTCAAGGAGAAGGTTAGCTTTGAGATATATTGTTCTATAGAGGTGTAAAGCTGGAGATTTAGCGATTATTCTGAGTTTTATTTAGGGGGTGGGGGATGCTATGCTGCACTGATGAGACCTAATAAGGTCGAAACGCGTCTGCAGCTGCAAAAACGGGTTAGTTAAAGTACAGAAACTGGTTGGGAGATTAGCTATAGGTTGGGTCAAAAGGATTTTCATGGTGTGGAGTTGCTATTTCCCCGCGGAGTAATTTCATTTTCTAAGTTTGACCATAGGCCATCAGATCAAGCTTATAGTCAGTCCTAGACTTTAGACTCATATAGTCAGTCTTAGACTTGAGAGCAGTCCCATACTTTATAGTCATTGTAGTGTGTAGTAGCACCTAATATGTCTTTGCTACCTCTGTTGTGTGTACGCACACCGTCATTGCCATGCAGGACCATTAACATCATGTCTCCCAATGAAATCGAGAAACAAGAAACGCGAATTAACCTTTATAGGTATTAGGTAGAATAAAGGTTATCTGGAAGAATGCATTGTAGGTTGATGGATGTACTTCATGGATTTGAAGCTCATAGCACCACTGAAGAGACTTAATTTAATAGTCGAAACGTATCCCGTCTGGAGCAAAATAACCAATCAGAAGAACGCATGAAAATAAAATGGCACAGAAAAAGGAATATGCAATAAAAATGCAAAACGTTGAAACATGCCAGTTACGGATAACTGTGCATGGTTGCACAACCTAAATCAAAAACAAATACATACGCAAAAAAATGCAGCTATTATGTACGCCTACACCGTAGAGCAGCCTTTTATCCTTTAATTCCCAAGGATAAAGGACTGCTGTACTCGTGTAAACAAAAGATTAGCAAAAAAATACGAATTTTTTGCTTTACATAGGCTTGTAGACATTGTCTACAATACTGGCGGACGAGGTCTACTAAACAGGCAAAGTCGAAAAAATATAGCACTTACAATTGATCCAATTTGTTCTGATATGTTCTCACCCTTGGTCTGATCACCAAAAAAAATACTGCAATGCACGCAATCCCTATTATGATCAGTAGCACGATACAAGCAACAGCCACAGCCGTCGGCAGTTGCTTTTGAATATTCTCGTTTTGTGCCTTTACGTCTTGAAGTTCACGTTGTGATACCTAAAACAGATTTCAGATTTGTCGGAAGAAAAGGATATGGCAAGTAGAGGTGTCATCACACTGTGACGCAACAAACAAAAAGTCAAACAAGATCAGTGACGCCACAGTGTGCAAAAAATTACAGTTCGTTAAAAAGTAACAGATAACTTCCTTAACGGTTAGTAACAGTTAAGCCAATTAAAAAGTAACGGTTAAGAAGTAACTGTTATTAACACATCACAATGACGCAAGAACTCCGCCGTATTCGGGAAGAACACAACAATGCCAAATTTTCGATTTTTTCTAGTTGCATAAATTTGATGTTTAGCCTCTATTCTTCATTGTGCGTAAAAATCAAATTTCTATTGCAGCTAGTTTTTGAGATATTAGCGCAATAAAATGGATTCCCTATCTTCGCTGCAAGTTAACTGTTAATTTATCTGTTATTCTCGTATCTGCCAGTGCAGTTCACTTGCTTTTTTGTTTTTTCTTATTTCTCGTCTCTACTATTAGCGAAAGTCCTGTTTTTGCTGAACGAATAAAAAGTAACAGTTAAAGGCAGCAGATAGATATTTCAAAGTAGCAGTTAGTAACAGTTATTCAAAAGTAACAGTTAAGCACATCTCCAATAGCAAGCAAGTTCAAAATTTATTAAATCACATCCACTTCCACTAGTGGACAATCTGCTCGTGCACAATCGTCATACTACAACATACATTTGTTTAAAGTAAAGAAAGTAGACTACCCTCAATTCTCCCCAAAACAGGGTAATGCTGAGAAACGAACCAGGGTAGCTACTGTTGCGGCTACATTCACGTTTGTCCATGGGATATATGTCGTGGTTTCATCCTATCTCAGAGGAAGTTTTTCATTACAATAATATTTCTATGATCAAGACTGATCATTCGTCAATTGTTATAAATCATGACTCCAAAGCGCAGAAAAAAATTAGTTACCAAATGGAAATAAGTAATTTTTAGATGCCTTTTTTAAAACTTGATGCTTAGTTAAAAAGCAAAGCTGATTCAAAACTTTCCAAATTAGGCTACAAAATATTTTCTTAACTATTTTCTTAAATTGCGCAAGTCTACTCGCAATATTACTCATTTACCTCCAACATGTTTTTCAATTCTTGCACGAGATCCATCTCCGACCGAGCTATTCGATAATTCTCGCAATTGCGAGCGCACTCGGTCGTTACATTGATATGCGGAGGACATTCCAGAGAACAATCTTTGCATTCGCCCCCAACATCACTGAAGTACCAGAACACACCCTGGTCAATCTTACAATCGAAGTTTTGTTGTTGAGATTTCTAAAAAAAGCAAATACAATAAACGATAACTTCGTGTTTTAATAGAGAAAACACCATTTCTATTGTTTAGCCTCATCAGCGGCTAAAGATGTTTTGTTTTATCTGTCAGCTCAGCGCTGGGCCCGAATCAAGCATAAAAGTTTTCTTAAACTTGGGTTCGAGCCCGACGCGAAGTCAGACCTGATATATAACTACGTGGTAGCTGCATATGTCCTAGCATACAGCCCATGAAATTGTGACCTTAGCGCTACGATTTTGTAAAAAAAGCAAGTAATATTTTAACTTACTTCTACGATGTCCAACACTATTTCATCAAAACGAGGGGAATCGAGAAAACCAATTGTCACTGGATCATCATCAAGAGACTCTCGCCTACCAAACACGATCGTCACCAGCGTAGCAAATAAACGTGTACCCTAGGCTATAATAGCCAAAGATTAAAGGTGCGATTACCGATACGCGACGTGCGACAACGCGACAAATTTTTATCACAAACTTGTTTGTTATATTCTACTGTTCAGTCATCACGCGAAAACCTGTGAGAATCTGCAACATCCCATTGCGTTATTATTTTTGTCACGTATCGTTAAACGCACTTCAAGGCGTATAATAAAAATCTTTTCAGCACATTTCCGATTATTATAAAAATTCCGATTAGACTTCCTCAAGAAAGAGGGGGAGCAGTGAATTGGAGACCCCTTTACTGGTTACACCCCTGCTTCTGAGCTAGCAGCCTTCAAATCAACAGCCTCTCTAAATGCCAATCAAACATGCGGTTAACTCCAATCCTGAACCGAAAGCGAACCCTTTCAATTAACTTAGAAATCGCCACACTAGTTATCGCAACTAAGCCTACCGGTATTCAATTTTTAAAAAGTCTTCAAAAAAAAGTTATTTTGTCCTTTAAATGTTCCGTTGAAGGAGCGGTCGAGCCTGGCCCGAGCTGGAAAAAAGCCATCACTATGAGTTAAACAACCTTATTTCTAGAGCTTTTCCTCAGATTAAAACAATTTTGAAAAAGCAGTGTCTACAGTAGAGCACCAGCATGCTTTATATTGCGAAATTGCCCCTAAATTGCATTAACTTTAAGTCTCTATATTATATTCAATCTCTCCACCCCTAACTGTACTCTAATACCCCTGATTTTTGCGTTTGAAGTTACGGATGATGACGTCATACCAAGGTGACACCAACGTCATGTAAAGAAACAAACAAGCAGTTCGGTGCAGCATCATTTTGATATCGGAAACCGGTGCGGGTGCTTTAGACACTTCCTTTTGAAAATGTAGAATTGTTTCTTGTGTATTGGTGCCAAAACCATGCTGTACACGCTGTTGCGTCAGTTTACTCAAAGTAGCGAGTGACGCATGTGACTAGCAAGTAAGTGACTTCCTGAACTTAACACAAGCTCGTAATCCTTGCCATGCCATAAACCAGGGATGGGCAACTATGTTGACATGAAGGGCCGCATTTGAAAATATTTGAAGTCGAGGGCCGCACGCCCACAGATGTCCAATTTTCCTCTCAAATTCAAGTGAAGAGCAAAATAAAAGAAGTCTTTACGTCCGAGCAGCGGCGTAGCGAGAAATTTTAAACAAACACGATAACCGAGCCTGATGTCACCATTCGTGCAACAGTATTGGTTGCAGGCCAATTCGGTTTAAACCGCAACAATAACATGCAAACAATATCACATTTTCACCTCAATAGGAAAATTTTCCGGGTACCAGTGTGCATCAAAGTTTTCGACTTTTTGACTTCTGTCAAAGCTGTTCAACCGCTGCCAGCTAACTGCATAAAGTTATGTTTCCCAGGGCAACGGACACAGACCAAGGTAGACCAAAATTTTTGCAAGAAATAATATATCAAACAAAATAATATCAACCTACTTTACTCGCTCATCCAAGGTATCAGTTGGAAGACTCTTTAGGATTATCAGCAACAAAGAAAGACGCAAGGTAGCGAACTGCATTTTCATACTTTAAACAACACTGAGACAATGCTATTAACTTACAAGACTGAAATTCAATGTATATTGTCATCTAACACCACCTGGTTGCAAACAAAAAGTATTACGGTAGCTTACTAACGCTATAGGCGATTTTTAGACCAAATCATTGGTATAACTTGTTTAGGAATCAACCCCATATTCCCAACGGAAAAGCGAATCCTTAACTCTATATTCACAGGAACTGAAACTATAAATATCTGTAAACTAAAGGTAAGCACTTCAACATATGACGCAAATCTTATATCACATTGAGCTCGTAAAATATTTGACATTCTAGAAGTGAAAATGACTTGCAGCTGGTAAAATGACTTATGCGTGTTGTTAGCGCAACAAAGCTAATGTATTGCGACAATAAAATTCAATAGAGGCTATTTTTCATAATGCTTTTATGTTAAAAGTTGGGAAATTACGCTTAAATGTCAATTTTAAACAATGGTTTGTTGAATTTGAATCGGATATTATGCTGGCTTGGGCTTTAAACTTCCCGACACAAAAATGTTTACCGATCAGGCGACTGAATGCGGCACAATCTTTCAAGCCTTACCAGGTACTTATTTACAGAAGCCTTCCTTCACAAAGGTAGATTTTCCCCGTGTTGATAGTAGACTGTTGCGCCGTTGTACAAGATTGCAACTCTGAAGATATGAAATGAATCACCAGATTGTTTTATTTATATTTTTTATCAGCCAGAAACTTGTAGCGCCTGGATCAATTTGAATTCAGATATTTGGCTAATATTAACTTAATTAATGATAGCCTAGATGCTAGGCGCTAGCCTGAGCAGCTGTGGACAGTCGCGCGCGCAGGAGAGACTCTTGTGCGCTCGCCCTCCTTACGTCCACTATGATACACGTCAAGAGCCGCTAAGGCTTAGAAAGTTAGATTCTACGACAAACTTAGTACGTTTTTTTCGATAAAATTTTCCTTAGGCGCCTTTCCACAGAATTTTTTTTTCGAGCGTCCCTGGCTATGGACTTTATACTAGGACTTTGCTACGACCCGACAGAGTATCGAATGTTCGAACCCAGGCTCAAACTTGAAACCAAATACAATGCGCAAATTTTATTAGTACCAACCGGTCTTATCGTTTTTTAGGCACTGATATGTTTCAGCTTTGAAAATTGCAGAATTTCATGGCATCTTTCTGCTAATCTGAAATTTCATGGCATCTTTTTGCTAATCTGTAATTTCATGGCATCTTTGCTAGCTTGTACTATAAAATAAAGTAAAATTTAAAACCAATAGCCTACATTTCATTTGAATAAGATAACCAAGGAAGAGCCGCCAACGGCGAAACAGGCTGTGATTTTATTTTATAACATCATTCAAAGAATAATTCAAAACTTGTGAAGCCGTGATACTGCATTGCGAAGACACCAAGATGGCTGCAGCTTAAAACTAGCACAAGCATGCTCGTAACTCAACATTGACCTTAAGAAATAAGAACTGATGAAATAATATACACCTAAATTAATTTCTACATGCAACACTAAAAAAATTGTAGCCTACTTCTACGAATTGCAAAATACGTACGCTTTTAAAACAACCATCACTTATCTTACTAAACTGAAGCTAACGAAACAGCTGAAATTCTTCTGCCAGCCGCAATTATAGCTGTTTGTTCGAAAGTTAAAAGTAGCTTAAGCTTATATAGCCTTCAGGAAAATAACTAGCTGTTTTAGCGTGTTGTCTGACATATTTCGACGAATCGATAAGCGCATATCACGTACGCAAAAACTGCTATTGTTTCTCTGGAGCGGATTGCATACTCAAAGGAAATCACTCAAGTTGTGACTAACGCACGCTTTGGGTAATTACCCAGCTGACCGAAACTATAGCGTAGATACCGGCACCTAAGGTTTAATAGCATGCAAATCTTTGCCAAGATCATTTATACATTATTCAACACATGATTTTTGTCATATGACTTCGATAAAAAATTAATTTTTCTACACCTCGAATTCCCTCCACGCTTTCTTCTTTCGCTAGTTTTCGGGGAAGAATATGTTTAATGAACTGAAAAAAATACCGGTATTTTGTAATGATATTAAGGGGTAAAAATGGACAATACTTGGGCCTTTCTTCATAAGAAAATCTTACTCTTCTTTGTTTAAGTTCTCAGCATCACGTTTTTAATAAGAGATTGAAGAGCCGACAGGTTTTATGTTGAAGTCAACTGTTTATATGAGTGGCAATTTTATGGAACAATTTAAGAAGCATAGAGAACCTCCTACGATGTTAACAAACGTATTCTAATGCAGGGGTGTGTCCAGAAATTTAAAAAGGGGGAGGCCTCAATTTTCTGTTACCCTTTTCACTGAAAATATCGTTAAAGACCAAAAAAAAAAAGGTTTTCACGTCTTCCGACGTCCAATTTACCCCCCAAAATCAAGTGAAGACCCCAAAAAAAAGGTCATCGCGTCCTCAGATGTCCTGTTTCCACTGTTCCGCTGACTGGAGATATATATCAGCTTATGATTTAATAACAGATTAAAAGCATAAGAATTATAACAAAACTCACTACAGACTGTTTCCCCCTAATGGGTTCATCAGGTGAGGTTCTAAAGATTAATTAAAAGTTAAAAAATTAAAAAATAGTTAAAAAATTTCTCGCGCTTACTCCTCTCAAAAACATCTCCGTTTCGCTGCCCAAACTCAGCACGCTGTGTTGACTTTGAAGTCATCAAGCGGGAAATGCTTTTCGAAAAAAATTTTTCGAAAACTAAACAATTTTTTCGGCTAAGGTATATCAGCTTATATGTCAGCTGGTACGCCCCTGCTAATGCTTAAATATGCAAAACTTTTAATGTATGTCAACAACTATAACAAACATGTTGGAAGTGAGAAGGTCAAAGATATTCTCCCACGACATAACTAAATTTATTCTAATACATAAATCAACTACGTAATGTTTGAAGTAAAACGTGGCCAATTTGTTCCATAAAGTACTTGTTATGATGTTAGCATGTATGAGAAAGCCGTCTAAGCTCTAAAGGTCCTACTAAACACCGCAAAGAAACGACAAAGGACTTACTAAACACCACACCGCAAAGTACGACAAAGGACCTGATAACCCCACGCCCCAGTTAACAAGCTTTCTCGGGTTAGATCTAGTATCAGCCCCCAGGTTCGATCAGGGTTAGGTTTGGTTAGGATTAGGTTCGGTTAGAGTGAAATCTAGATAGGGTTAGGTTCGGTTCGGGCTAGATTTGGTTAGGGACAGGTTATAGTTAGGTTACGGCTGGCAAACAGAAAGAGCGTGGGGGCTTATTCTAGATGATTGAAGACAGCGACTTTTGAACTAAAATTCAAACTTTGGCCTCCCCTGATAAACGTCTGGCCCCCCCTAAGTCGACTGCTCTGGCGCCGGCTCTGTCCCAAGCCTAACCTAAATTTAACTCTAACCCTAATTTAAAGTCCTTTGTTGTTCTTTATTATGGTGTGATTCCAAGTCCTTTGTCGTTCTTTGCGGTGTTGAGTAGATTAATTTGAGGTTCTTTATCGTACTTTGCGGTATTTAGTAAGTCTTTTGTCGCTCCTTTGCGGTGTTTAGTAGGACCTGGCCACGTGTCAAACTCACGCTTAGCCTTCAAGCATCAGTTTGAGTTTTTCGAATTTTTGCGGATTTCGTACTGTTTTCAACAAAGTAATGGCCCTGGGAAAACTAAACAAGTTTAATTTCAGTACATTAAATTTTCAACTTCAGTCTACTCGCAAAGTATCGATCCTGAACGCTAAGCTCGATAATTGTGAATAAAAATTTTAATTTTTCGATTTATTTCGACCGAGATCAAATTCAACTTGTCAACTGTCAAAAGAGCACTCCAAGTGCTAACCACTTAAAACCCTTACAAAATACTAATTGTACGTTCTCACCCTGCAAAAGTGCTGGTGGCCAGCTTGCTTCTAAAGATCGCAAAAAAATCTATATACTTACCAGCACTTGTAACAAATTTACATTCTTCCTCAGTAAATTAGCTAAGCTGTGCTTCAATCTATTCAATTTCGATTGTGGCGGCAAAAGCACGCATGCGTGACGACCAAAGTTGTAATATTCACGTGGTTGCGCGTTATACAATAGGTTTATGCTGCTAGCTCTGGAGCATAAACTTGTACGTAAATGTGAAGCAAATAGCTACTTGCTTTTGAGTGGTGCATAGAGACTCAAATTGCGACACAAAAACCCCTGAAGCTTTTCCTGGTGTTTTCCCTTTTGCAGAAGCTTGTCGAAAAAGAAGGGGAATAACCACCAAAAATTTTTCGGCTAAGGTTTAGTTGCGCATAAAATATCAACTTCATGACCGATTGCAATTTGACATTTAACTCATACTTCCAGTTTGAACCCGATTTTTGCCGCGTGAACTGTTTTTCATACTATTAATGGCTGCTTGCAACGAAAATTTTAAATTAGTAATGCGTCAATCACTTTATACCTTTCTTGATTTTTGTAACCCACTCGGAAAATTTTAGCAACAGGATTAATTAATAACTTGATAAAAAAGCAATGGTTTCCTTGCTAAAAGCTCAGCCAATAGTTTGCCATGGCAAAGGTCAACAAAAACTTGCAAGATTATTTCGTAGGCGGAAAATACTTTAGATAAGTTCCTTTTCGGCAAGTAAAATGGCTATCTAAACCCAAGCATCAAAATATAACTGGCTCCCAAACGCTTCGATGAGTCATTCCCCCATGTTAAACGTTGACGATCGAAACCACAATTTTTCAAAACAATTACCGCCTCCTCAATCGTGTGTTTGTTCAAGAACACCTACGCATTTTTCGTACTAAATCAATTTCGCCTGCCATCGTTTCAGTCCAAGGCCGCAACCAGGGAGGCGCGGGGGGGGGGGGCTCCCACACTGAAATGTTTTTCGCCCAGCTAAGCATTTGTTTCTAGTCGCAGGCCCGTTTCAGTCATTCGCCAAATACATTTTCACAAGCCCATTTCGCAGCGTTCAACTTCCACTTTCGTAGGCCTATTTACCTTGCAAGTTTCAATAACTCCATCTCTTATTCCGCAGCGCTAACATTGGGATATTCAGGGGGCTCAAGGCCACCGTACTTCCACTGTTTTATACCCACAATATGCAAGGCAAGCATTTTTCAATTTAAACTCCTTTGCTCCTTCCCCTGTAAATATTCCTTGGTCCGCACCCGACTAAGCTGGTCAGTCGCCACATAGGCTATGTTGTAAAAGGTATTATAAAGCCTGGTAGGCCCTACGACGCGACAAGCATTGCCTTACGAGCTGCGAAATGCTAAGCGAATTCAGCTGCATACCCACGCATTTGCAGTAATCTATCTGTCATCATAAAAGGAAGCGTTTAACAACGTTTGGATAAGTTAGATATAATTACAATCCCATGTGGTGCTGCTTGCCAAATATTTGCTGAATACAAGGGCGTAGCCTGAAAAAAATTGAGGGGGGCCAAATTTTGTAACTTTCAAATCTGACGTCATTAACTTATATGCAGGATATTCCCCTTATATCGATGAAAACATAAATTTTGTGAAATTTTTGTCAAAGACGCAAACTGATCTCTAAATTACGCTAAAATTTTAACTTTTCCTCTAAAACGGCCAGCTGGTGGAAAATTTTTACTATGCAATTGTCAACTACGCTGTCGACCCTGGCATATTATCTCTCATCGTTTATGAACGCATAGATCATGTCATTTGTTGAAAATTAGAAAGCGACGAGATGCAGTGCGTATAGCCTAATATAGATAAGGTTACCAAGTTAGTAAGGGGTCAGCACATAATACATAATCGAAAACAAGGTTCATTTTTAAGTTTTAATTCAAGTTCAGTACAATTGACGAAATTACGCTCAGAAGTCCAATCGTCGTCGCGTTTCACCAGCCATGGTTGCTAATATTCGATTAGCCTTTTCTTCATTCATCCTTTCTTTCTTCATGGCAATGAAGCACCCACAAATCTGACAGGCGATCGGAGGACATAGTTGACCGTAACCAAGTTTTCACTCGTCTCATACACGAAAATAACTGTTCAGCCTCAACGGTTGTTGAGGGCAATGTCATGATAATCTGGATGACGTTGCGCACACTTGGTGAGCTTGGGCGCTCAGAAGAAGCTTGGACAATGGACAAACTTTACTCGAGCGGTGAGAGAATTTCTCCACAACCTAACTTTATTGTTGAGATTGTCCGATGAATATAAGCTCTCAATCTAATCGATGTTGAACGGGTCGTTTGGAGGCAAGACAGAAAACAACACAAAAAAAGAAAGATTGTCATCAAAACATTCACGAAGAGAGCTGCTTAGACCATCAACATAAGAAAGGAACATCGAACGTTGATAATGTTGTGAGGCCGATTCTGCTTCAGCGTTATTACGATGAACTTGTTTTCCAGCAACTCGGGGGCATTGAAAGCTTTTCCGTGCCAACCACTGCCCTAGCCTCATTATAAATGCTGGATGCCATTGTGGTGAAGTCTATCCGATCTTGATCAAGCACGCTCTGAAGAGAAGCAAGCAATCATACTTTTCACAGAAGGTACACTGACTCCAACAGTCTGAAGCTTTCGCGATAGTGGCTCCACAAGCGCCGAGTACCGCCCAATCACGCATACAGCGTATGTTACACCAGGCTTTTCGAAAGCAGCTGTCAAGGAAAGAGCTTTTGCTCGAGTCTCCCAGCAATGAAGCAAGAGCGATAAGTATAAGCTCAAAGTTTGCTTTAAATATCCGGATGCCCTTGTATTTTTCTGACCGCCTGGTAGGAGGTAGCAAAAGACTATTAACTCCTAAACTCAGGCATTCGGCGATGTAGCAAAAACAAAATTCGGCGTTCGGTGATGTTCATAAAATTTAGAAGTAGGCTATAAGAATTTGTAAAGCCACGCCCGACCCGCCTTACCCCACCAACATAAACCGACAACTGCTCGAAATCAACTACGAATAAATACACTAAAGGCGCAAAAAATTCCAAGCTTATATTTTGTTAACGATAACTTGTAATTTGAATTTGATTTAAATTTCAGGGGTAGTGTCCCCTTTGCCCCCACCCCCCCACCTCCGGCCAAGCCTATGGCCGAATACAGATCAGATTAGTTTTGTTTCACGTACTTTGTTTAAGCGGAAACAAAAGTGGAAACGATACCGCGGTATCGCCTTCTGCTTCCAAGCCCACACGTACTGTAAAACCGCACAGAGGCGTATACAGAAATTCTCCCTGCGGGGAGGCGCCGAACGTTGAAAAGCTTTTTAGATCCAGCTTCTTCTGGTGAGTAGTTACGGCAGGGCCGGCGCCAAGGGGGCCTGGCCAAAGGGCCCAAACAACAAGCTTACTGTTTTGAAGAAAGCGGCTATTGCGCTTGATTTCGAACTTTGGCTCCCCCTTAAAAACGCTTGGCCCGTCTAAGTCGACTGCTCTGCCGCCGACTCTGAGTTACGGGTTTACGGCAGAAATAACTTGAAACAAAATAAAGAACAAAAACCGCTTTAGGGGGTTCCGGGGGCATGATCACCCAAACAATCAAAAAATGAATGTAGCGTTATTGCTCTTTTAGTGCTTTTTGAACAAAACTGTTTACCAAATTTTTGTTTGAAGTTGTCTTTGATTTTGAGCCCATCACCAAAAAAGTATTTTTGTCAGCAAACTATGTTTTATCATTTATGTGTACTTAGGGCAAAAGAATATACGGAAATTTTTAAAGGGTTAATTTTAGAAAAATTATTTGTGCAATTGTAGATATCAAAGTAAAGCAGACCTAGTGCTCAGGGGGTGAGGGGAACGATTGCCCCCAGCCCCCCCACCTTGGACATACCACTGAAACAGCATGAATGACGCCAAAAAAGAACAAGTGCCTCTTAATGTTTGCAAGTGAGAAAAGAAACTTTACCCAGAGCAGTTTGCGTGAAAATATAGCTTGCATCCTGAGTGGCACACCAGACATGGGGTATGCGTGGTGTAATTGGTAATCGATAACAATTAATAACAATTTTTCAGTAATCGTAATCGATTACAAACCAAAAATTATGGCGCTTAACTTAAAGAGACAAGCATTTCTCACGCGGACACAGGCTGAGAAAAATATGTAACCGCAACAACATCGAGGTTTTTTTTTGGTCTTCACTTGATTTCGGGCGGTAAATTGGACGTCGAAAGACGTGAAGACCTTTTTTTGGGTCTTCACTTGATTTCGAGGGGTAAATTGGACGTCGAGAATTGCGGCCCCCCCCCTTTCAAATTTCTGGGCACGCCCCTGCAGACCTCGGCGCAGCGGCGCGAAATACTGTAACCTATGCCAATCGGAGAAGCTCACAATCATTCAATCGGACCCCAACACCACATTGAACAAACGCTCAGAAGTCTTGAACAAATGCAGGCATAAAAACAAATTTATACTGAAATATGATGGAACGTGGTGTTCTGTTTTCATTTTCTATTTCCTACAGTGACTCATCTTACGTAATAGTAGTCCACGCACTATAGTTTGTAATTGCGTTGTCGATGACGCCTTGCTCCACGGGTTCATTTATTTCGGTCGTTTTGTGCCTTTGTTTCTTTTATTCTCTCTCCTCTCGTGACGTCATGCCCAATCACTTTTACATTACTGTTCTTGCACTTGCACTTTACCACACCGTCACCGACTTAACAACAACCCAAGAATTCAGCTTCCTTCCACAGATGTATTTTACTTGAAATTTTATTGTTTTCTTTGAGATTTTAGTTTTTATCCAGTTCTTATTCGCAGATACCTTCTAAAAATCGCAGATACCTTTTGAAGATTTTGTTGGTAGCAAACAGTGATGGAGTCGAGTACTCAACTTCCGAGTACGAGTACCGCAAAAAACTTCGAGTACGAGTGCTGATATTGAAAAATGTGCTCGAGTACGAGTACCGTAAAAAAGTTCGAGTACGAGTACTTTTACAAATTTAGCAAAAGAACAATTGTAATTGTAAAGTTGTAACAGCTCAAAGTTTGTCGCAAACACATAAACGAATACGTTTTTTCAGCGTTTGGGATGTTGAAAAGGCGCATCAATTTATTTATGGGTTTTTGTTGGCTGTAGTTTGCTATCGAAAGTTCATCTTGTTTGTTAGTTTGTTACTTCTAGCGAAAGCCAAATGCATTCGTGTACTCGGTACTTTTTTTGACCGAGTACCGCACGAGTACTAACCGAGTACCAGGGGTTGCAAGTACAAGTACCCCAAAAGTGGTACTTGAGTACGAGCACAGTACTCGAGTTCTCCATCTCTGGTAGCAATCAAACATTTATTTTTTGTCAATTTAAAACAAGATAATTCGTTTCAACGCTGCCGCTGCAGTAAACCTGGTGTGAATTCGCTTTTGATGCTAACTCCAACGGTGAGAATTTTCGCTTTGCGTAATTGCTCTGCATTGTACGCAATATTGATCAGTCTATCCGCTATACCGTAAAACGGGGTGAACATAGGAACACGGGGGTGAATAGGAACAAATTTTCAAACTGGAATATTTTACATATTTTCACAATTCTGTTTTTATGTTTTTGCCGACTTTTGTTGTATTTCGAATAGGCATTATTATGGAGAGTATATTTGTGGAAGTGTTTACTCCAAACTCCTGTCAATTTTTTAATCAGCTTTGATTTTTTCGAGAGGCCATTTTTAGTGTATTTTGAAGTAGTTGAAAACTTTCATTCCTTTACGACGCTGATTCGAGTTTGAGAATTGAGTCACTGCTCTAGACCTCCACCATAGTAAGTAGTTTCCGAGTAACGATAATATCAATGATAACCTTATCGATTTTTCCAGCTATAAAATATTTTTTCTTTTCACAATTTTTTTTGACATTTCGGGGTGAATAGAAACGGGCCAAAAAGTATGACTAGAATCTACAAACCTGACCCCCGAAGAAACACCTACAAGAAACATACTGCGGAAGCAATTAATGAAGCATTGGCGGACCAACAACAAGAAATGTACTTTCGCTGCACTCAAAAAATCAGGGGATCCCTATTGCAGTGCTTTGTCGAAGGGCGAAAAAACCCAATATGAAAAGTCAAGGACCAACTGCCTTTGAATCAAGAGATTGAGAAACACACGGCAAAAGGAGTAGCTGCGTGTGATTACGTAGCTTTTGCATTTGAAGAGGAAATTTTTCCCGGCCAAATTGTATCTGTGCAGAAAAATGGATGCTTAAAAAGTGGCTCTCATGGGATGTGGTCTAAACAGGAAGACATCCTTCTCTATCCGTTCGAGGATGTTCCCCCAAATAAAATCGAGTTCAGGCACTGAAAATGCGCCCTTTTTTCCGGGGTTGTGGAGCTGCAATTTCACGTTTACATTTCAACTTTGATTTTGTTCTCAAGAATGATAGTAAAACTTCGTTTGATTACAGTTTTGTGGTTATTTACTGCTCTACTACGCCCATTTGCGGTTAATTTGTGTTAGTTTAACGCCACAAAACATAATTATGCTTCTATCTGCAACATTAGCGGGGTTTACTGGGAACAAGCATTCAAAAACAATAGGTGTTCCTATTCACCCCAAAGTGCGGGGTGAATAGGAACATCAATTATTTGGTTCTAACTTTCAAACATGATTGAATTACAGCAATTCTTTTATTTGCACTTTTAGCCATTGTTCATACGCACATTTTGACACCTTGTTTGCCAAAATCGCCTAAGTACTATTGAAGTTGTGATCAAATAACCCTCCGAATTGTTCCTATTCACCCCGTTTTACGGTATTGTTTTACTGTAGAGTAGACCCTTTGCACTGTAGCTTACTGCGCATGCGTGACAACGCGATGTCTGCGTGAGTTGCCATAAAACGATCAAGTTACCACAGAAAAGAATGGCAAATAACAAGAAAAGCTTTGTTTTTTCTTGTAACAACGGCAAAATTTTTACGTAAGTGAGTATACTGCTTAGTAAATGTGTGATTGAGCGTAAATATCATCTTAACCAAAAGTATTAGCTGCGTAAATTATATTTTTGTAGAGTTTACTGTTTATCGTAACGGCTACGTAGGCATTTTGCGACTCTTAAACTGCGACGTCATTCATATAATTATAATAATTGAGTTTCAATTTATTTGCAGAGCACACTTTTGAGCTTCATGGTTCGTTTAGGTTTAAGCCCCTTTTACACTTATGCGAATTTGATTGCGATGCCGCTGCGAATGTGATTCGCAACGGGTTCGCAGCGAAGTCGCAAAACCATGCCGATTCCACTGCGATTCAGTTGCGAATTAGTTGCAACTCCGTTGCGAATTGCAAAAGTCATTGCGATTTGAAATCACTTCCACTTTGCAAAATGTCTAGTAAGGAGGCCATCTTGCTGCTAGCAGAAGAGGAAATGATTTTATTGGCAACTGCTACATTAGTTGCAGATAAAAAACGCAAGAAACGTCGGTGTAATCGAAGGAAGTTGTGGGTAAAGCCCTGGCTATTGCGGCGCATGGAATATGGGCAGTACGAAAAACTATTATTTGAACTGCAATCAGAAGATGCAAGAGGTTTTAAAAATTTTGTCAGAGTAGACCATCAATTATTTCAGGAATTAATAGATCGTGTTGGGCCTCGCCTGGAAAAGCGAGATTCGTTTATGCGAAAAGCCTTAGAACCAGGGCTACGCCTTGCCATAACTTTACGCTATCTAGCTACAGGTGACTCTTACACCAGTTTACAATATGGGTTTAGAGTAGCTCATAGCACCATTAGCTTAATCGTGCCAGAAACCTGCGAAGCAATTATCCACGAATATATGGAAGAAGTGGTGCGCTGTCCTTGTACTCCGGATGAATGGAGAAAAGTATCCCAAGAATTTTCAGCTCGGTGGGATTTTCACAATACTTTAGGCGCTCTCGATGGTAAACACATTCCTATTCGCTGTCCGAGGAATGGAGGTTCCCTATATTTTAATTATAAAGGATTTCACTCGATTGTATTGCTGGCTCTAGTCGATGCTAACTATAAATTTTTGTACGTGGATGTCGGGGCGAATGGAAGCAGCTCTGATGGCGGAATTTTCAAGGACAGTAGTTTCTTTGAAGCTTTCAATAACAATTTTGCTGGTATTCCACAACCTGAACCACTCCCTCAAGATGATCTCCCTGTTCCTTACTCAATAACAGCGGATGATGCCTTTGGCTTAAGATCTTGGTTGATGAAACCATTCTCCAGAAGAAACATGAGTAAACCTCAACGCATTTTCAATTATCGACTGTCGCGTGCTCGAAGAGTGGTTGAAAACGCATTCGGAATACTTGCACATCGGTAAGGTACTTGCAATTTTCCGAGCGGTGTTTATTCAAAATACTGTAACTATGATTATAACAGCAATTTGCCTTGTAGGTTTAGGTGCTTGCTGACCACAATGCAGCAACACCCAAAGCGCGTTGAAAAAATCGTTCTAGCTGCCTGTGTTCTACACAATTTAATCCGAGCGAGAAGCCCATCAACTATTAGTCAAGTTGTGGATGTAGAGGATTCGGTTACTCGAAATGTAGTTCCAGGTAAGCTAGCACGCTCATGTTGTATGGATAACAAAGATTTTTGGAGTTGAATTCGTGCAGTCTCAATTTCGTGATAAAATCGCGTATGCAACCGCAGTAGCGTCTACGTATCAATAAGACACCGCTCACCATTGTAAAAATTCAATCTTTATGACTTGATTGTAAAACATTGTGTCGCATAGGTGCATGGAGAGACGATGCTAACCTGACTGGATTGCAAGTGCCACCAGGAAACACATGCAGTAAAGACGCCAAAGACCAGCGGAATTTTTTGTGCGACTATTACAACTCTGATCTCGGAAGAGTTCCTTGGCAGGACGACATGATTTGAGTTGCAAGAAAACATTATATACTCTGTAGAATTTTGTTGTCTCACTGCAACAATATACCAACTACAGAGATTTTTAACTTTACAGATGAAACCATTGTTCTTTTTTTATTGTGAAAAATGCGTTGAATTTCTCTTCAAACGAATAAAAAACGAAACGAATTTTTAAAACGAAAATGTTACGATAGGCCTACACAACAATCACAAAATGCCAGCAGTAAAACTTACAGATTTTCATAGTTCATTACAATGCTTGAATTAAATGTTGGACAGTCAGATTCAACATTTCCAGACAACCCTCCAGATGCAGATCTTGAGGAAGAATTGTCAGAAAACCCGTTTGGTTGCTTGAATATATTTGCGGAATGATTTGGTGGGGTAGAAAAATCTTGAACATTTTGAAGAGGCGCATGATACGGAGTTGAGTGCGAATGGCAGTTTATAACAGGATGTATATTCCTTAACGTGTAACTTTTAATTAGTCGTATTGCATCTACTGTAAAGTCTGGCCAATCATTGGGATTAACTTGGCGTAGCTGAGTGCTGAGGTAAGTCACGAACGAATCTACTGCTTCATCTTGCGGTGTTTTTTCAACATTTTGATTGGTTAATGATTTTCGCAATTGTTCGATTTTATCGGCTCTTGCTATTAGTGTTCCAAGTAGACTCTGATTTGAATGTGATTGTTCTCCACTGGAGTCGAGTTGCGACATTTGCTCCGCAGGTGTTTCGGTTGTGGATGTTTCTGTTGACGACGTTGATTCCTCCTCAACCACTTCGTTTTCCAATCGCCGTGACTTGAAATTAAGCTTTGGAGACTTGGTCCCCTTTTTACATGGCTATCCAAGAAAGTAAACGTATTGTATATTTCTTGATCACGTTCGCTTAATTCCTTTGTAGCCTCACCAGATTTCAGGGTACTGATTTTTACATATCTCGTTCTCATACTTCGAAAAAAAGTAAGTAGTTGTTCATCTGAAAAGCATATGCGTTAAATACGAGTATACTAATTTCTATTCATGCCGTTTAATGATTGATAAATCTAAGCTACTTACAAGAGCATGGCGGTTGTAACATCGACGCTTTTTCTTGGAGCAGGGTCTTCTTTGCTTGTGCATCTTTATAAGACTTCAGTTTTTTGTCATACAGACAGGGATTTCCACGATACCATTCCGCAAGCTCGGTTTCTTGTTCCAAAGTAAATTGATAAGTAGTAATGCGAGCTTTTTTTGATGCGGGTTTGCAAGAACTTCCATTAATTTCCGTACCGGTACCATTATCAGTTGACATCTTTCTTCAATATCAGCAATTAAGCATTCTGATATTGCACGCGAGATTTTTTGTCATACTCAATGGCTATTGTGACGTAACAATTACCTTACGTTTTTGCGTCAACTTTTGTGATTCGCATTGGTGTCGCAGTGGATTCGCCATACTTCGTATTGCAGTCGCAACGGCGTCGCCATGAATTTGACTGCGACACCGTTGCGATCGTTGGCGAACTCGTTGCGACTCCATTACGACTCAAAAAATCGCAGCCAGATTTTTCAACATGTTGAAAATTTTTCAGCCGTTGGCGAAGCCGTTGCGACGCCGTTACGAATGAGTGCGACCGATAGCGAAGTCAATGCGACTGTACTGCGACTTCAAATTGTACAGTTCGCAATGGAATCGCAGTCAAATTCGCAAAAGTGTAAAAGAGGCTTTAGGACAAAGCATAAACTTATAATAAAGCACTCTGCAATCTGATCTGTCTCTTTGTCAGTAACGCAATTTGTAAACAATTTAACTATACGAAACTTGAAAGCGACCAGTGAAATAACGCTGTCTTCAGTTAAGGTTTTGCACGGGTTCCTCAGCAAAGCAATCTTGAATGCAAAATTAAGAAAAATTTCAGGTCTGAATCTGAAAGAGCCATGCTACGCGCCTTATGGTTAAGACAACCTAGCGTAATTCCAGTTTACAAATACCAGAACCACCGGCGTCAAAAGCAAATTTCAAAAAAGTTTCTGACTTTAACCGTGTTATAAAATATTAATAAACGAATATCTTTTGTTTTACAGAACAAAATAGCTTTCACTTCAACAAAAAAGACAACGCAAAACAGCGATTTTACTATGGTTTACCATATATGCGAACTCGCTTTGATGGCAACTTTTTGCTAAAAGCACTTCGTTACGCTTGATTGAGCGTTAGTGTGAGAAGTGCCTGTTGGAACATTGGTTGGAAGCGCTAAGTTCATCAGCGCACTGCTAGTCTGCTACCTTCATTTATTTGACCTTTACAAAAACAGCTCAGATGGCCGAGTGGTATAGAGCGTCTGTCTCTTGAGCTGTAGACTCGGGTTTGATTCCGAGTCGGGTCAAACCAATGACTTTAAAAATTGGTATTCACAGCTTCCCTGCTTGACGCTCAGCATTAAAGGGACAGTGTGGAGAACAAGCCGGCAAGTTTACTTGTTGTGCCGTTGGGAAAGGCACTTAGCGGGATTCCCCCATCTTGGTGTGGTAGACAGATGGCTGGAAATTCCTAAGCGAGCTCGTATAGCGCATTGATCGCTTTCTCGTGATAGGAGGATAAATATGCAACTAACTAACTAACAAAGAATGTAAAGCAAAAAACAGCCAGTTCCTGTCTGTGATATCGTTGTTCATTCTCATACGGTGGGTTGCGGAAGCATATTTTTTGTTAAAACGTCAGTTTTTGAAGAAATGTGCAATTTGTGCATACAACTGCTATTTTCACGTGTTCGAGCATTTTTGAACAGTAAAAGAAGCTATTTTCCCGCATGATATGCGATATTATTTCCGCAAAAAAGTGAAACAGAAAATATCAACGAACAATCCCGATATCTGACTAAAAGTAATCGAAATTGTTATCACGTGATTAGGCGTAATCGTAATTGATTACATGAGTGGTGTAATTGCCCCAAGTCTGTGGCACACCACTATATCAATTCAACTTCTTTCTTAAGCTCATGGCATGAGCCTACCAAGATGCAAATCACATTCGTTATCAGCGCAGACAATATAAAACTCGAATCTCAAAAAAACAGTACCACTAATCGGTCTAAAGGAGCTTTTGTTTACAAAGCAACCTTGTCAGAATTTCTGCGAATAAAACCAGTTACTGGAAAGGTGGCTTAATTATCTGCGCTTGGTCTAAAATTTAGGAGAAGCAAAAATTTTGCTTCCGTCTGCTGATAAAAGCAGACAATATGCGACCGAAAAACTCATGATGCGGAATGCTCTTGCGACTGATTTCAGGAGGGAACGAAGCAGCGGCGTAGCGAGAAATTTAAAAAGGAGGCATTACCACATTTTTTCAAGGGTCTTTTTTTGCAGCAGAACTAATTTGAAGCTGATTGAAAAACAAGAAAGTCTTTAGGAGGTCCGTGGGCATGCTCCCCAGGAAAAATTTTGAAAATTTACATGCTGTGGGGGAGGGTGGGGTGGATTGGAACAAAAAAAAAACGCTTTCAGTAATATTTACATCGGTCCTTGTCTTAGCGCAACGTCTGAGCTCAGGTTGCAAATGCATGTGTGTGGCGTCCGCGCCTCCCGTGATGTCACTGGCCCTGATTTGGGAGTCAGCCAAGCGGTAAATAAGCCACACACAAGTTTTTCGTAGGCTGGTTAAGCGTGTTCGTCACCCAGGAAACACGTGGGTGGGCTAATTTTGTTCCTCGTCGTTATAAGTTTCGGTATTCTACTCTTTATTTCCCCTTTTTATCTGCTTGCTCAAGCTCAAAGCAGCACCATCATTCACAACATTAATTTCAGTCAGCATAACTCCATTTAATTACTTGTTCCAACAGAATCAAAACGAAAAGTGCTTCACACTCTCCTGTCTTATTTAAATAGAATGTCCAGTTCCATATTCAAATAGAATTACGGTTAAATGCACATAATCAACACTAAAAAACCTAACTCTCCCGACGTCGCTTGTAATCTCCCCCCTCCTTTCTATCTAACAGAATAACTACAGTCCTACTATTGCGAATCTCCCCAGATGCAGTACATAAAATCTCAAACTGCGTAAGTGAAATACTAACCTATAAACCTACACAAGCAACGGTCCTAGACTAACACAACCAGATAAAATAAAACACTTGACTGAGAACTAACTTAACTTAGGCTAGCACATCACTATTTATGGGAGTCGGTATTGGTAACAGAGTCTGGTCTCGCCTTCCCTTCTTCATAACTAACGCACGATGCCACTGCTGCTTACATCTGCCTTCGTCAACCACTTATTAGTCTCGACTGCAATGGCCTGATGCTTCTTCGTGAATACAATCATCCAATCGGTTTTGACTGCGGTCACTCACGATTTCATATGCATTGTGACACATGGACACGTGACCAATTGTTTACCAAGTTCGGTTGACGTCAAAGTTTTAGCCTCGCAGAAGCAGCTAGCACAATGTATCCATGGCAGCGAGATGCGAAGTCTTGCGGAGTTGTGATTAAGGATTGGAGTCGTAACAGCAAATTGCAGGCCTATAAAAGATTTGATGGCGAGCCCAGTCACTCAAACGCCATATGTGTAGCTTGCCATTTTCAAAGGCATCACTCTTTAAAAAATACCATATTGTCCAAGTTTTTTCTGTGACTAAATTTGATGTTCCGAACCACCTTACAGTTTTTAGTGGGGGTCGATTGGAACACAGCCTTGGGTGGATTGGAACAAGGATTGGGGTGGAATGGAACATTACCGAACTATCCAAAGTAGGTGTTTATTTAAAAGAAGGAAAAAGAAAAGCAAACATCTTTTGCAAAAATACTTCAGAAAAGCCTATACAAAGCATACCAATACATAAGAAAAAGATAAGCAAACATTTTTCGTAATAATATTTCAGAAAACCTTACAAAAAGCATACCAATGCATAAAAGAAGGAAAAAAAGCAACATCTTTCGCAACGATACTTCCAAAAAACCTATACGAAGCATAACAACACACACAAAAAAAAACGAAAAGTGAAACAACGAAGCACAAAAATGAAACAACACAAGCGATTCAAGGCAAGTTACAATTACAATACAGGACAACTTGCTTGGCCAAATGTCTACATGTTAAGATAGTAAAAGTCGTAGGTAAATTCACAAGACCTCTGTTGCCTACCAGTTGAACCGCATGGCTGAGGCATAGGCAAAACTACTTTTATGCCAGACTTGCTGTGTGAAGCAATATCATCAGCGTCTGGAAAGAAGAATTCTTCCACGTGACGTTTTCGTCGAAGAAATTTTACTTCAATGTCACCATCACTATCCTCAGATTTAGTGACCAAACCAACGTAGAACTTCTTTGGATTTACCTCAAATTCAACCAAGACATAATCTCCTTCTGGTTCCTTGAACAGAACAGAAAATCCGGGACACAAACAGCATCCTCAAACTCACCGTCATCCAATACAGCATCAGATGAATGATCACAAAGATGTGGGAGCTCATCATCAGAACTGTCACTCTCAATCAAATTCAAACTTCTTCGCGCTCGTTTCTTTTTCTTTTGTTTCGCACTAGATATACGTGCTTGGTTCGCCTTGCTTTGCCCCATGAGTTTTACTCCTTTAGTTTGCTTTTTTGACGCTTTCCCTTTTTGGGCAGTACTTTCTAGAAAGTTCTTCCATGGCGTATCAGTTAATACCATGCTGGAAAAAACTGTTCTTTTCCTTGTGCTTTTTCGAGGCTTAGCTTTTGGCAAACCGTACACAGAAAGTGGGCTTACAAATTCAGCACTGGAACTGTGTGGCGGAGATGCAGTTCGATCAGAATTTGGTGTCGACTGAGAGGAATCAGATGCAATTAAGTCACTGGAAACGTGAAGGAGAGGGGTAGCAGAACTTGTCGATCCAGCTTCATTCTCTTGCCTTGCCTTAACAGAATCAGTAATTTCTTGAGTCGGACCTTGAGATTCAGGCCGATCGGATACACAGCTGTTAAAAAATACGTGTTCTCCAAAGATGTCATCGTTAAACGGGAAAATTCCTGTCCGGCGAAACCTGGAAATTATGTTTGTAGGACTCATTGCTTTCGTATGGGCCAATTTCACCAGTTTCCCAACGTCATATATTCCTAGAAGCTCACGTGGTCTGTGCAATAATTCTGCATTCATTCCTGTATCATAGTACACTTTAAATGGTCCGTACACAGCAACATCTAAGGGTTGCGGCTTGTGGAAGCAGTGTGGATGTATAGTCAGCAAGTGCACTCCACTTTCTTTTGCTAGTTCGATGACAGGAATCGATATGTGTGATGCATGATTATCGAAAATGAGAAGAGCGGGATTTTCCTTCGAAGCATGCGCATACTTGGTAAAATGTTGCATAACTTTTAAAAAGAGTTCTACAGTCATCCAGCCCGAGGGTGAAGCCAAACCACGTGTAGCCGCAGGTGCATCAGCAATCATCCGTTTCTTAGGATGTTTTCGAGGAAAAACCATGACAGATGGGAGAGCAGAGCCCAGGGCATTTATGATGCAACGAGTAGTTACTCAAGTGCCTCCCATAGCAGACGATACTTGTGAAACCTGCTTTACACCCTTCTCAGCGAGCACATTGCCTGGCTTAGCAACGGTAGATGTAGAGGTTTCGTCAAGGTTACACACACGTGATCCATCTGAAAATGATGGGTACTCCTGATATAGTTTTTTCAATTTGTCATAAAACATCTGTACATTGTGCTTGGTGAATGCCGCAACCCTAGCAAGACTGCAGGACTCTGGTCTTCGAAGAGAAAGATTTCGATGCCTTTTTATAAAACCATAATACCAATCATCCCCAGCAATTTGTTTTGTATGCCAAGATGATGGAATTTTTTTATTGTTTTTTAGAGCTACCTCATACACCAGTTTTTTAAAATCAGATTTTGTTATTCCATAATTCATCTTGCTATACGTCAGTAGGCCTACGTACTTCTCGATTGCATTTTCTTCCTGTGAAAATATTTTTCTCCAACCGTAATTTGGATTCATGCGAACTTCATCATCCAATGAGCTGCTTTTCGTTTTCTTAACGTATCGGGATAGTTTTATGCTTTATGTTATGTGTTGCAGCTGCTTTCGTATACTTGCTTTATAACCATCTCAACACCACTTTTTATAACATTTTCCAAAAATTGTCTATCTGTCTTTCGATTTTGAACCTTGTCAATAAGTCGTCACATTAGCACATATAATATTAACAATGAAAGTAGCAAGTTGATGTCTTCGCCTGTAAAAATAACCTACGCCAATATAGCACTTTTGCAGAAATCTTCAATCTTGTAGAAGTTTATTTAGGACTATTATCCTACACTTGAATAAACGATGGAGCTCACTGCTGTGTGTAGATGTAGCCTTAACTGTAACTTATACGCCAGCAAGTCTGCAAAGCTATAATGGGAATATACCGGTAAACCTCTCGTAAAGCTATGTCAAACCTCATCATGCCAACTGTTGAGCTAAAGCTTTCAGTTATTGTGTGATGGGGTGCATTGGAACACGTTCCAATGCAGACTGTTCACATTGTTCCATTGCACCCCTACGTTAGATTTTCATTAAAAATGAAGATAGATCGCCAGTCTTTTACCTTGTGATAATAAAGCTTTTACACAAGTTTGCCTACATCTCTATGATCTTTCTCGCATACTAAGCTCATTCTGTCATTTGCTCAACAGTATGCTATCAAGTTTAGTCTGACTGCCATAAAATTTACATGAGCTACTCTGAAACTCATTTTCATCAACCACCACCTACACGTGCTACCAACAACAAGAAAACAGATGGTCAAAAACAAAGTCACAAAACTACTTTCATGCTTGAATGTTTTGTTAAGTCAAAGAAAAAAAGAGGAGTTCGACTGTTCCATACGTCCCGGTGTTCCAATGCACCCCACTCTCCCCTAATGGTTATTTTAGAACAATGTTCAAGCAAGTTTTGTTAAAATTTTCTTACCCTATTTCTGAGTGCTTCGCCAAATATGATGCATTTTGATCGCACACTTTCGATTAGGCGTGCTTACCGCTATCCAAGAGATTCGTACTGTATGCATCAAAAACATTTTTGAAAATTTCTGGGGGGAGGATGCATACCCCACATCCTAACTCCTGGATCCGTCCCTGGCTATAAGCTACAGAAACCATCAAGAGTCTGGCACATTTCAGTCACTTGGCACCATCAATTTGGTTCGTTTTTACTAAAAGGCAAAAAATGCGCTCCTGAACTTGTTAGAACTAGTTGTAGTGTATAATCTTTTTCTGCGGAAACTTTAGTAGGCCTAGTAATAGACTATATTTCTACCATTTCAAAAGTTAAGACTTTTTTAGACCGCTTGATGGCAGTGTAGATCTTGCGAATAGCTGAAATGATGAGACTTCGCTGGTTTTCTCGAGCTTTAGCCCACGTCTAATATTTGTCAAGGGAACTCGTCATACTGTGAATTGAGCGGCAAGCGCTAAAACAGACTTTCTTATCTCTTCTGCTACATAAGTGATGCAAATTATAGAATTGCCCACGTTTACCAGACGATAATCTCCTATTCCAGGTAGAGCAAGAGTTTCAAAAATCATCGCTAAGTTACACAAATTCAACAATATAAATCTCTATTCTTCAGTACACAGCGAGTACAGTAAACGATACCAAAGTTTCTCAATGACCAGAAGCAAAATCGCAAGACAGAAAATTCAAAGCATTAAATCAACCACTTTGATATAGGCCCCAGGGTAGTCAAATCGGTTTCACAATGATGCTCAACCATCCAAAGTAATCAAGCAAAAAAGAAAAACAATTTGCACCTAAAACATTACCGAAGGACAAGTCGCAAGTTTACACACGCGGGTTGATCTGATTTTTTTTAGTTCCAAGTTGTAGGCGAAAAATCGAAACTCTAATTTTATGATACGGCAGGCCTAATGCCTAAACTAAAAATCCAGGGAGAGCCTCGGCCCTTATAGGCCTACCCGTCAATAACAAATGATACGTAGGCTGCTTGCAAGTAATGAACAGAAACAAAACCCAACTAAATGCAGCGGCAGAAATCCCTGAAAGCTGTGTGCCAAAGTTTTATAGAATGTTTCTAGATTTCGACAATTTTTTGAGTAAAATACAATGCCACTAAAAAATTCAGCCTTTAGTTTATTAAAAATTTGCGTATTAAATATGTGATGACGTATTAAGATTCATTTTGGTATTACGTCATCATGTTTTCAAAACAAAGATTTCTCAAAATTTCAACATTTTTTGGGAATAATTCCGATTTCAAAGAATTTCCGCGGAATTTGGCTCAATTTGAACTTTTTAGCATCTCTATCAAGAAAAGATGTAAACTCTGATTGAAGAAATGACGACTATTTTGCATTACCGACTGGATAATGAAAAATGTGGAGCTGATGTAAGTCTATATATATGACCGTGTAATGTGTATCATACAAACCAATTAAGCATAGCTTAACGATAACAGCTATAATCACGCACTACTGGTATACAAATTGCTCAGTAGTCTATTACATAAAGTAACTACTAGCCGACGTATGCAAAA
The DNA here is from genome assembly GCA_964006365.1 of Trididemnum miniatum. Lineage (NCBI taxonomy): Eukaryota > Metazoa > Chordata > Ascidiacea > Aplousobranchia > Didemnidae > Trididemnum > Trididemnum miniatum. The sequence goes on along the minus strand of OZ023238.1, from coordinate 22,074,512 downwards.
ATTATTGAAATATTGTTAAAAAACCACTAACATAATTTAGTATCTATGAAGAATGACAATTGCACCATTACAATAAAAAAGTGAATATCGAATTGGAATAACAAAGCAAGAAATTAGGAATGGATTATAGGTTGGTTACTTATGAGCATAGGATGCATTAATTTTCTTTGCTTAGTTGTCCAAAGCTTTGTGTATTCTGGATCTTACACATAGGCAGTGAAACCAGCAGGCAAGTCATAAGCCCAATTAAACATCACTTTTGGTCCAAATATGTAGTAATCTACATCTTTCCGTAAAGATACGCCCTTTCTTGTAAATGTACACTCAACACTTGTCAAATAGCGTAAGCCGCTCTTAGCAAGTTATCACTTTTCGATCAATACCCCAAGCAATTGCAAGTTTCTGAAATGTAAAATAGCAGCCTATAAGGAAAAAAAGCACACAAACATAAAAAAAAGAAAGCGATACATACTGTAAAACACGTTTAAAGAAATATCGTTTTTAGGTCTTGATGATTTTCTTAAATTTGTTTCCGAAAAAACTTCTTTTTTTACTACGTTTGTCACTGTCTTGTTCAGGCGCAGGTATTAGAATATCAGGTTTGAAATCGCTTTTGGTCGCAGTTGACAAGTCTTCTGCTATTAAGTCAGGCAGAGAGTGACTGCTAGCAGACTTTTTAGTAGCTCTTAATCGAACATCTCCATTAGGCTCAAGCGACTGTCGTCGTTCTTGCTTCCTTTCACCACTATTTTTTCGCTCTAATGGTGCAGTTTTGGGGTTTTGAGACAAAACTGAGTTCTTTTTCGCCGTCATCGGTGATGGAAACTTCCTCGGAAGGCTTCGGAAACGGTCGGAAAACCTTTCTCGGTCGCTAAAACCTGATGATGTCACTTTATTGAATGAAGAGGTTCGTGGATGAACAAGAGAAGGAATAGTTCTGAAAACAATATATTCGTAGAATATGGGAAAATTGAACAGTAAAAACCTAACGAGTAGTAAAACCAAACTGTCGGAAAAAGTAGATGTTGAAGTAACAGAGAAATACGTACAAATAATAAAAACTGATAAACATCTTCGGAGCTGTGTTACCCAAACGCTAAGCCGCGAAGACAGGTCTCGCCACTCGTTTCACGCTTCGGGGTAATATCGAGCGTACAATGAAGATTTTCATTTAACAGAGATAAAGATAAAGGGCTAGCGACACTAGAATGTTTCTCATAGGCTCATCCAAAAACATAGTTAGGATTACACAGGGCAGCGCACGCCGACCCACTGACTCATCAAATTAGCAACGGTACCCCCAAATCGCCGGAACTTATTTGATCAATAGCAAACCAAACGGCTAAGCCTTTAAATTCGCATGAACTACGGTAAGTTTGTAAAATAATGAAACTCATTTTCCCATAGCGCTGAAAATGTAAGGGAATAATTAACTGGTAGTCAGACAGTTTAATACTGAAGACATGCGCCTTAGACAAAGCGAACGACAAAACTAGACCCAGCGAGGTAATAGCTTCGTAGTGCAAACATTTCGAGCAAACATACGGTGATGCAACGAGACGGCGTTGTGGTTGCGCTGGAAATGACGGGCAGCTTTGCTGTGACGACATCTTCTTCTCGTTGCTTTTATGAGATTGAATTTCTGTAACAAAAAGTAAATTCAATAAACGTAGAATGGATGTAGGCTAAAAAAATTGCTTTGAGCTATGAAATGCAATGTAGTTTTTGAAATATGAAACGTTACGTTAGACAGGCTCATCATAACGACTAAACCTAACCAATCACCATCCGATCGGTTAAAGCTATAAACAAATCTAGCAATAGCAGTCTTGAAGTTTATTGAGTTATCTTTGAACAAAAAATGGGTTAATGAATTTTTCCAGAGCTTTACTAACTGCCAATTTTTACCGTCAGAATGAAGCAAGGCATATCGTGTTACCAACACCTTTCACGCTAATTTTTTACAGCTTTATAAAGCTTAAATTTCCCATCAACCGTTGTAGGCGATATACTACACCTAAGTTCGTTATCATGCTGTTCTACTGAGATCACATAGCAAGCATAACACCACAGATCCATGCAAAGCTCTACCTTTCATATGAAGTCCACCAAGGTTGTCACCATCAGTTATTACTTTACTTCGTACACTAGCTACCATGCAAAAAAAAATGAATATTTTCAAGTTGACTAACTACTTTCATTGTAAATGCAACTATGTTACGCAAAAAGGTTAGCTTGAAAAAATCAGGTATTTAGTATATAAATCGTTTCAAACGCTAGAGTGTGTCACAAGTCGGCAGGGCTTATTTTGTGATGTGGCTTGGATATGGTGCAACCAAAGCAAATTTTGAAAAACTGCGTTTCTTGAGTAAGTCTGCCAGAAACCCGAATAGTCGCTAGTTACCATATTGTAATGAACTAGTGAGGTAACATGTCTGTTAGTCTTTTCCACGTAATATCGGCATGTTTGTCACAGATAAAGGTAAAAACAACGCAACAAAAAATTGAAACTAGCTTTAAAATCGAAATTGACACATATAGAACTTTTCAAAAAGATCAAACTTCACCATTTTGAGTTGCTAAATCAAAAAAAAAAAAACCAAAAACAACGCGGCCGACCATCGCCAGGAGCACATTTTACAGGCATTATTTCTCACACTATTAGTTTACAAGACGCATGCAAAAGACACAAGACAACCCCAAACCCTTACCATTTGAGTTGTGGTTTGACTCATTCTTAATTCTTGAGTTGATATCATTGACGCTGGATCTATGCGTCAACGATACGTCACTAGCGTATGTGCGAGGTTTTGCAACAGCAGCAGATCGACTTGATGAGGAAATAAAGCGACATTTACACAGCGCTTCCAGTTCGAGCCATCGCCTCTTGTATTCGTGTGACTCTCTTTGTACTTCACTGAGAAAGTCTCTAGCGAAGAAAGCGATCATGTAAAAAACCATTCATGGTACAGGTAGGGTTAAAGGGTACTTTTTTGAAGGTATAAAGTAGATGGTGCCAGTATATTCAAAAATGGTAACATATTTTCGATCCATTCTTCAGGCCATTGTCAGAGAAAGAATTAACGCACTTGAATGCAAAATGCATTGTTTTTTCTTCAATGTCAAATGCATTAACTTTTTGTCTGACTAAGGTCTGAAGAAAGGATAAAAACGTGTAGAATTTAAGTATTAATGTTACAATTTTTTAATCAGCTACCGGTTGCTACTTCATGGTAAAAACAATTGATTGAGAAAACGCGTGACAATTTCGCCAATAAGACTGGTAACACGAGTTAAGTTTACGAGAAAAATCTTCACAATATTTCAATCTCGTTCTTTGAAGTAATGCAAACTCAACAGCCACCGTATATCCTGTTTCAAAATTTTTCTTTTTACACTTTCTACAATAATTGAGCAGTCTGCTGGTATGCTACGCCATACAACAGCTTAAAATCACAAACAAACCTAGTTGACATAACGTACTTGGCATCTTGAACCTCAAGATCGAAGTTGTCTACTTGGTGACTGTGAACAAGTTGTACCGAAGTGAATATAGAGTTTTTCTTCTTCATTTTCAAAAACTGCGCCAAAAAATACCAATTTTGATTCTCCAATGATTTAGTAACGTCAACAAAACACAAACACTCACATTTCGTACATCCTATACTTGAATTTATTAAAATTCCAACTTTTTGTTAAAAAAATTCAGCTGTTCAACACATCGCTATTGATGCCGGAAGCAGGGGTTCGATTTCCAGGCGGGTCAGATGGGACGCAGTGCTGCAAACGGCTCGCCACCGCTGCGATGTTTTTTCGGAGCTGCGTTGCCCAGGCGCCAAACCGAGGGGAAAAACCCCGCCACTCGTTACATGCTTTCGCGCAATGCAGCGAATATAATAAAGATGTTATTTCTTTTTTTGGCTGAAAAGTAGTTAGTTTTAGATATGTAATTTCATTAACTATCTTCTACGACAATTTAAAAGTGACACTTATTATGACATAACCGATAAAGGCGGTGAATGATATTTTAACAACAAATAACCACACAAGTAAGAACTATACACAAAATAATGGAATAACTAAATTATTCATTGTAACAGCATTTACTTGACTTTTAGCTTGATCCACTTTCTTTTGAGCTTGTTGTCTCTTTGCTTCGTGTAATTTAGTTTCAACTCTATTCGTGATCTAAAAAACATCCCAAAACTTTGTATATATTATAACTAAATTGTAATATAACTTGCTACGCAGTATGTTATATACTATACATGTATCCTACTGCATAACGAGAGCTAAAAATTATTATCATTAGCACAAAAAAGTATTTCAAGAAAATGAATTCAGTAAAATTTTTCTTTATTTCAGAACTTCGTCTGGTTTTACACTGAAACAAGTAGTAATTCACACATAGCTGAAAGAAAACCAAAAAGCCTAACTGTCTGTTTACTTACAGTCATTAGCATTCAGTAGATAAACCAAAAATAAGAAATGAAAACGATGCTACAAACAACCCCTACAACTTATTTCTAGTCATAATTTTAAAACCGTTACTTTTAGACAAGTAATTAATCGCTCCGGAGGCAGCCATTTCTGGTCATTTAGCCGCTCCTCAGCGAGCTCCAGCATTGATCTGGCATCAGACAACTCATCCATAACTTCATAGAGTCGAGACTGGAGGCTGATTTCGGAAAGCAAAGAAGCTTGTGATGACATAAACTTAAAAAAAAAGCGAAAACATCAAAATACAGGATCGGAATAACCACATTGGAAATAATGCAGCGATTCTAATGTAACAGTGAAAAAGGTAATTTCTAAACCTCATGCTGTTACCCCAATTAATTTTTTCCGTTCTTAAGCAGAAAATGCGAAAGCTCTATCACATTTCAACCTTTACCAGCGTCTAACTTCGGTTAAAAACAAAAGCTAACGATAACGAGCTGATCATACGTCGTTAACTAATACTGCATACCAGTTATTTTTCACCTACCCTAAAATTAGAAACAAAAATAGAAAACTTATGATTTATACATAATGTTGCAACACAATAAAAAATTAAAAATTCTCTAAAAACATAGTAATGTGTCGCATTAGACTCGAAAAACGAGATGTGTCTTCAGATTAAAATAGAAAAATATACAGGGTAACGCATAACTTTATTGCGCATTAAAACACACCATTGGAGTACAAAAATTCATTGGCACAAGTGGATGACTGGATGTGCCATAATTTTTTCTCTACACATACGAACAAAATGAGACAACCGACACACACAAAAGCAATGATAATATGATTATGTTACCGGTGAATAAACAACTTTCCTGTTTTATACTTATTTTGTCATTTATTACACACAAGGTGGACTCAAGCAAACAATACGATGATCAATAAATAAGTGTTGCGATGTTCTGACGTGTTACTTTTGGAAATACTTGCTGCTAAAATGACTCAACTGGTAATATTGCATACACGCAGGCTTGTTTGTTAAGAAAATGACTATCATTATTTATATAACACTTCCAAACAAGCCACAGGCAACCTGTAAAGCATACATAGTGCCAAGCATATCATTCCACCTGCCTTTTACTGGCAAATTTCTTTAACGCCAAGATTGGTAACACAAATTAAAAGTTCAGCCTCTGCTATATTAACCAGAAATAGTACTCGTCAATCACAGTAATTGCCCTGAAGAGGACTGAAAGGCCGTAACCACATTTACTTTTAGAAGATAAGACGTTCAAGGCAGGAAAATGTTCAAGGGTTCAAGGCAGGAAGATCGGAAGACCAAAGAAGAGATGGCATGAAGTCATTAATGTTGACCTCGAAAAAAAAAAGTTAAAAATGACAGATCCCAAGAATAGGGAAGTATTGAGGAAAGGCTGGAAATATAGATGGACCCCTGCTAGCAGGGATAAACACCTAGCCCCCATTTCACATGAAACAAATGGATCATAATGATGAAGATAAGATGTATTAATAAGGCCGATGAGTCACAAAGTTAGCAGAAAATTTGTAAAAGTAGTAACTGCAAAGACATAATTCAAATTACGCGCCTAAAACAATAAAAAACATCTTTTGACTCGAAATTTTACGCTCCATCAAGTAACAGCTTCACTAATGATTCAGCGCGAACTATCAAAACTCGAAGAACAACGTCTTTAGATATTAACAAGCTGATATTGAAACCGCAATAAAACCTATTTCGCCTATCTTTAGTTTTATAATCAAAACTATCGATATATGTTGAGCCCACGCTGAAATACCAACCTGAGTAACATATCAAGCCTACAATGGAGTAACTTTACGTGAGTTAATATTGTATGCCTTTTGTAACTTTACGTGAGTTAATTTAAGAGATGTCTTTTCGGAATATATATGTCGATTATCTGCACTGTACAAATCACTCGAATATTGGGAAATTACAATTTATTTCAATCAGGGAATTTTATATTTCGATATTTTTGGTAACCTTGCAATCTGTACGTTTCTTTTCTTAAACGTCAAAATAAAAAACAACGCTGAAGAATGAAAAAATTTTTACAGCTTTTTTAACTCGAGGGAAATTTTATCACCCAAGCTAATTTATGACATCAAACTAAATCTCTTGGTTTTCCAGGCTAAATATATTTAATTACTTCATTTTGAACCAATTAGGCACTTGAAATTCCAAGCTTTGATTGAAGTGAAATGCGTTGACATAAAAAAATTAAGAAATTCTGCCACTATTTTTGTTAAATACAAAATTCATGACAAGTTAAGCAGAACGTTTTACAAGATTAGTACCTCACGTTGAACCAAACTTCCGTCGCTATATTCATCACTTGAAGACGTTTTCGTTGTCCTAAAAAAACGTCACCATCAAAAATACATGACTACTAACAATCTAGAAATATAAGGTCGATTTCCGGCCAGGAAAGTAAAATTTGTGACGTAATTGCTGACGTCACATCGACTGATACACAATACGAATTTTCACTCTGAAAACACAAAAAATTTGAAGCCAAAAGTGTGTTAGTAAAGGTGTTTCAACACCATATAGCATTACAGCAAGTAATCTTTGAAAAAATGACTATGGCAAATTTTTTGCAAAACGTATTCGCTACTTCGGAATCGTCGAAAACACTACGCTAAGAAGTGGAATTAAAAGCAAAGTTGGTTCTCACCATGCGGCATCTTCGTCTAATTTGCTCATTTCTTTTTGCAAAGCGTTCAGTTTCTCCTGCATGGCAATAATAGCCGCATTGGCTGAGCGTCGAACATGCACAGCATAAGCCATTCCACTCAACGCCAAGGTTATTGATATAGTGAGCAAAATGTCCTTGAATAAGTTGGATTTGGCTGAGAAAAAGAATTTTGAAACTTTTAGTACATTTGGTTCATTTACATTGTTATTATTTAGCAAATATAAGCTTGTTTAACCTCAGATTCTTTAGAAAGATGAAATCTAATTTGCTGTCTGTGAAATTTTTTTCTGTAAGTATTCCGTAGAGAAATTCACATTTAACAATAAATTTATGATATAGTGTACAAAGACAGTAAGTATTTTAAATTCAAAGTCTTCAAGCATATAACAACAAACATCTTGCTAATAAACCATACTTTACCAAATAAATAAAGGTTAATTGATAAATTACAAAAAGTACACCAATTTAACAAGCATAAAACATGCACAACAAGAAATTAGCTTTGGAAAACATTCGATACCTTAACTCAAGTCAAAATGTGGAGTTTTACGAGTTAGATGGAAAGTAATGTAAAAAGAAAATACAATCAAAAGTCGTTTCGACTGGTTTCATCTTAAATTTAATTACTGTTTGTTCTTCGTGAGATCGTTAATTAGCAACTACAAACCATGGCCTTCTTAGCGTATCTAGAAGTTCATGTGCAAACTCATGATGTGGTGGAAAACATTCGGTAACCTTAATCAAGTCAAAATGTGGAATTTTACGATCAACAAGCAAAGTAATGTAAAAAGAAAATAGAATCCAAAGTCGTTTCGACTAGTTTCATTTTAAATTTAATCACTGATTGTTCTTCGTGAGGTCGTTAAATAGCAACTGCACACTCATGATGTGGTATTGAATGCGCAAAAGTTTGCCCAGTAGTTAGAACCGTGTTGCAAATTACAAACATTGATTGATTGCCATTTGGAGCAAGCAAGTCTGTATTGACCATAAACTAAGCAAACCGCGCAAAACTAACATGCAAAAAGTGATTTTTTATACAATCTTTTGTTTAAAAAGCAACGTTTTACAGCCATTGTGACCAATTACTGGACATCGTAAAACAGAAAGAGAACTTGTCAGAGTAATATAACAAATCGTACAAGCTACACATTAACTCGAAAGTGAAATTAAAATACGATGTAGAATGAGATTGGCACAGAAATCATGGTGATAAATCTGTTAGCAGGATAACTATCAGTGCGCTTCCTATACGTTAGATAAATTACAACATCAATCTACAATGTTTTAGAGTTTAATTGCGACAAAACATCTCCAAAACGAAGCGTTTAATGAAAATGCTACTCCAAACAACTACAATTTCAATTGCTTACGCTTGGGTGGACCGAAGATGATAATTTCCATTGCCCGAAGATGTATTTTACGTTTATGAGCATTTGGGGTTATGCCGATGTGTTTCAACACGTTAAAATCGGGGTCTAAAAGTCTGGAGAGAAAAAACAATTCTCAATTGATGGGAAAATAAAACTCAATTGGTAAAAGCGGAAACTTTACAAAATGGAGTAAAACAGAATACTCTGAAAATCTTTTGCATTTGAGTTCTGCCCATGCGGTATAAAATTTGGGCATGTAACTTTGCTTTTCAGTCAGCGAGAATCGTGTTATTTCATTAAGGAAGTAGACCTTGTATGAAAGCGTAAAGCAATTTCTTGTTGCGCATGAGGCAATTAGGTTCAACTTACTGTCAGTATAGCCAAATAATACTATTTCCATAGCTTTAAGCCAGAGCTTTAATCGATGTTCTTTCATGCCATCTACCAATGATAACACAAGAGTACTGTTGCTGGCAAGGCTACAAATTCAACGACAATATTATCGAAAGAGATTGTTACAAAGCGTTTAAAGCCTAATAAAAAGTCATGCACAAAATGTGACATTACAAAGATATTGATTTACATACATTTTCACAGGGAACACTAATATATTCCAAAGAGGCACACTAGGTTGGGCAAGGTAGGCCTAAAATTACAAATAAGCAGCGAAGACACAACGTTGCAAGACACTGAGCGTTTATGTGAATTCGGCTCAGTTATTGCGTCTTAACCTAATGCTACTAATGTCATGCGCTTACTGAGAGATTGTACATCAAAAATGATGCTAAGCATAATAAAATACTAACGACTGTATGCATACTAGTCAGTCGGACGCCATCTGTCAATGCTTCAAAATTCTATATAATACATAGTATTTAGGAAGTGAATATGTGTTCAACCTGGTTGCTCAACTGATTGAAGTGGGTAGGATTTGGCATTAAGTAAAATCGCTTTATGATTAAGTACAACGTACATTAAATGTTACTGTAACTTATAAACTTTATTTTTTGCAAAAGAATAAAATGTATTTAGTTCAAATTGCATCTAATTGGGTTAGTGAAGCGTGGCGATTTGTGCAAGCCCGAGTCCAAAAACCAAAATTTATCACCAGGAACCCGCAGGCCAAACGAAACTAACTGGTAAAACAAATCAAAAATCAAAATCAAATCTTCATTATACTCGCCGTATTACGCCGAAGCGTGTAACGAGTTGCGGGGCCCATTTCCGCGGCTTAGCGCCTGGGCAACACAGCTCCGAAGAAACGTCGCAACGGTGGCGAGTCGTTGGCGACACTGTGTCGATTTGACCGGCCCGGGAATCGAACCCCAGACCTCCCGCACCGATAGCGTGCGCTTTGCAACTGAGCTAACGGCCGGTTACTGGTAAAACTACATACTTTATTTAATTGGTAAATTAAGACAAGGCAATTAACTGAGTTTAGGATTTAACGTTGTAACTTATTGTAAAAACAATTCACGTTGGAAAGCATATGACACATACCAAGCAAAAATTTAATAGAATTTTGTTACAGCATTACAACCATAAACTGTGTTCAATTCAATCTTACGGTAACAAAGGAAGCTACACAGTACACACCGTTTGTTCTAATTAGCAAAAGCCTATATTTATCACTACACATTCTATGAGGTTGGACAAAAATCAATAGCTAACATAATATGCTTTGTAAAGCAATAAATTTAATAGCAGAGTGCAGAGAGGCATTTTCACGATTGCTACAGTCGCCAGTTATAATTTTACTCTTATCATGCTTTCTATGGCTACGTTTTCGGTTTATAGCTTTACAGTGATCATCTAAGCTTGATTTAGTTCTTGAGCAACCAAATAAAAGCATAAAAATTTAATCATGAACTTGGAAACGGTAACTGTGAGACTTCAGTTCTAGGTTTTTGAAACACTAAATCACGTTTTTCGTTTTAAAAAACAAAAGCGAAAGTAAAAGCAAAATAGCAAAGCTAACCGACGTTTTGACAGCATCAACCGTCTTCCGACTTTCAAAAAAAATCGGCAAACTTATTGTTGATTAAGTTTACGGTACCATCAAGTTTTTGTTTTACATAGTTTGCTATTATACATGGAGGTCATTTATCAGCGATGTATTAAAGATTCACGTGTAATTGCTTACATGGGCATTGCAGCACCAGATATACCATATTGCTTAAATTTGGTTGCATATTGCGGCAAATCCACATCTGAAGAGAGCCACTCCACCATTTCCGAAACTGTCCAATTATGAACTATAAACGCAAAATTAAAATTAGGTTTTATCATTAACTTCAAATGTTACACTCAAGGCTTAGTAAGGCCTATACAATGATCACTGGCTTTATCATGTGAGGAATGCTAGCATTGCATTTTTCATTCAATACATTAACAACAAAAATTAGTAGTTCAGCACAAAACATAAAACCCTAAATTCCAAACGGCCTATATCACCCTTCAGAGTTTATCAGGAAAAAAACATTCAAGCTGTTAAACCCTCAGTTAACACTACATGCTAATCACGTATTTTGAGTCTGTAACTGTTTTGAAAAGTTTCTTTTTTCTATGTTTGTAAATCAAAGCAAGCAGCTTTCCGATAACAATAGTGACATGCACCTACCGGCTGATGTTACCCAAGTTTCCCAAAACTCCAATTCAGTGATTTTACCATCCTTATCAGTTGCAAAACCAGGCAGATTTGAACTGTGAGATTCAAAATCTTCTCGGTCAATAAACTAAAAACAGAAATTTAATATCAATAATAAACTTATTCCTATAGCCAAAGGTTCGCAAAAGATCGAGACTTATGCAATGAGTTACCCACAGCACCAAGCCAAGATCACTCTTTTAGATATTACGAGTTTACTCCCAGTTGTTTTATATGACATAAAATCTAAAGATTCGCTCTCTATTTTTAAGAATCTTAGGGTGCAATACTATGATAGATTACACAACAAAACTATTATCGATATCTTTTTTTCAACAAACGAAGCACAGCTGTAAACAACCAATAATTAAAAACTAACAGGCAAAACTTTATGACCAACTTTTAAGAAAACATTCCAACTATTTTCTAATTCCAACATCAACCAGTAAAATTAATATTAACGATGGAGTAAAAAACACAACCATGCTTCACAAAAATCAAATTTTTAGAAACAAAACTATCAAAACAAAAACAAACTACATTGTCAGCATCATCTGACCAGTGACCACAACAACATTGAAAGCTTTTGTATCGTACATAACACTTACTGGTATTCCATTGGAAACCAAAAACATTAAGCGCAATCAAAAATAAACCAACACTCAAAGTTCTAAACTTGTTTTGTTATTTAAAGCAAGCAAATGGTGATAATACCTGAGCTCCTTCACTTAGGGAAACATTACCATCGTCGTCATGATCTAAATCATCATGCAGATGTTTCATTGCCTTTCTTGCCAAGATATCAAGATGGGTTACATCTGCAAGGCATTAGAACTTTTCTTTACTCAGGGACTAGGGTGCATAGTCACATGGCAAACAAAGAATATTCATAACAAAGAAAAGCGTATGAAGACAGCAAAATGAAGATAAATGATAAGCGAAAACACAATCCTGAAGAAAAAGCAACAGCATACAGGTAATATGGGGATGGACTTCTTTATTATTCTTCTCCTGTCACAAGAAAGCAATGAAGGCACAATACATAGAACAAATCCACACTTGCTACGGAGTTGCCTTTGTTTCCAAATTTTTTGGTTGACTTTTGCTTCTGACTTCTTAAAGTTGCTGCTGGTTAAATTCCCACAAGCAGGGATAATTATGGTGGAGCATCTTATCCAAAGACACAACAGCATGGCTTGGGTGCTACCTAAACCATTAACCTATAACCTTGTGATCATGGATTGAAACAAGTGGAGCCGATGTAAGTCTACATGAAATATAATTAAGGTATTATGGTCACAGTGGGCCTTGAAGACTTACTAAATAAACGCTGTAAAAACCAACTTGTAAAAACGCTGTAAAAACCATTTGACATATTTCACGGGTGGCTGTTGACTCGAAGAGCGCAAGCTCACTTCGCAGTCTCCCTCAATTACTGTTGAATTTTCCGTTCAATATAATTTGAAAATAACTCTGCGACTAGTTTTGTGATATGACTGCTCATCAGGTAAACTCACGTTTTCAACCCAGGACCTTGTGATTGAGAGTTTTACCTCCCTAACCACTCCACCACTGAGCTGACAGCGTTTTCAATGCAATTGTAGCTATACATACTCAAGTCCCTGCAACTGCAGGCTTTAGCATTGAGCAGTTAGCCTAGTTGGCATATGTCAGCTGTACATTTGGTATATGTGGGTCAAACCGTCAAAGTAGTCGTAGGATTGGTTTTTACAGCGTTTATTTAGTACATCTTCAAGGCCTACCATAACATCTTAATTATATTTCATATAGACTTACATCGGCTCCACGTATTTCAATACTAGTAAAATCAGACCTGCCAATGCTCACATATGCCAACTAGGCTAACTTCTCAATGCCAAAACCTGCAGCAGCAGGGGCTTGAGTACTGAGTATGTATAGCTACAAATTGCATTGAAAACGCTGTCAGCCCGGTGGCAGAGTGGTTAGGGAGGTAAAACTTTCAATCACAAGGTCCTGAGTTCAAAACCTGAGTCTACCTGATGAACTTGTGATCATGGTAGTTGTAAAAACTATACTCCGAATTACTATGCTACACTTATTAATAATGTGCATGTACAGATAAAAACAGAGTCAATTCAGTAACAACATCGACATTCCACAGCACATTTGCCTCTCATCCTAACAAGTACTGGTACACTGGTACATTGTTTAAATTTACAGAAACGTAGCTACAAAACCAAATAGGCATCAACTACTTACTTGTAAAATCAATGTCATTAAAATGCTGAGGTGCATCATTGGAAGCTGATGACAATTCTATCGCAAAAAATATTAAATATGGCAACTGAACAGAAATTAGTAAAATCAAAAAACCACTAATATTTGCTCCTAAAACAGTTTTATGTCGCTTCATTCTGAAAAACAAAAATATGCAATGGTCACGTAACTTGATTTGTATATACAGTGAGCACAATCAGACAACGAATTCCAAATTCAATCTACACACATTTACAGCTTAGGTCAATTAGTGCCCAATGTATTTATATAATAGCACTGCACTATAGCAAGTACCATATTGTCACGTTTGTGCAAAAACTGCGCAAGTCATTTTTTGTGTTTCAAGAATAACGCAAAAAACATGTGATTGTATGTATCTACTATTGTGTCACAAGCAAAATAACAATAGACGAAAGAATAAATGGTTTCATGGTATACAATGTGTTATTACCGGTACGGTATGATTTAACAATTGTGCTGATTTACGCAATTTAGAAACTGGAGCTTAACTCGCAAATGCACCAATATATTTTTCCAAAAAGTGTGTCAGGCACTAGTGCTGACCCTGAAGAACAACTTGGTGTTGAAAACTCAATTTTGCCAAAAAATAACTTACGCAGTTTTTACACTAACATGACGATATGCTTATTGGGGAAGATTTTGTTGGACTTGTATACCGGGCATCTAAGAACTATTCTGTTGAAGAAAATGAATGTTTAGTGTCATTTGATGTTGTTAGCTTGTTTACATCTGTGCTGGTTGACAAGGCTCTTGCCCTCGTGTTGGAACTTCTCGCATCTGATGATTCTTTACCTTCTCATACACGTCTCAGTATCTCTGACATCAAACAAGGTCTCCAAATATGTTTGGATTCTACTGTTTTTTCATACAAAAAGTCCTTTGTCAAGCAAACCTTTGGTACTCCCATGCGTTCTTGCATTTCTATCATTGCTAATCTTTACATGGAACACATTGAACACACAGCTATCAGCCTATCACTACGTTTCATAGCCTACTCCTCCCAACCTTTGGTTGAGGTATGTGGATGACACGTTTTGTATTCTCGACAAGAAACACATTTCCGGATTCCACTCTCATCTTAATTCTATTTGCTCTCACATTCACTTTACTATGGAAAACGAACACGATTTTTCTCTTCTTTTTCTTGACGTTCTGGTATCCAGGGCCGAAACTAGGCAATGCTGGGTCCCCCTCGAAATCATTTTTCGAGGCCCCCTAAAATTTTTTTCTTGGATGGTGATACAAAAGAACGAGATCCGAAGGGGCAATTCCCAGCTAAGGGGGTCTGGGGGCATGCCTCCCCAGAAAATTTTGCAGAATTTGACCTTATTTTGGAGGCTTTTTGTGCGTTTTGAGCCTTTAAAATTCCCCAGTTTTAACAAGGTTTAGTAGTCTGTTTTACTAGGTCCCTTCCAAACCCACTAAACCAATGCTGCAAGCAAACCCTGCTCTAACATTTCGCTACCTATGCGAAGGCTTACTTTTGAGCCTTTCACTTGAGGATGAGGGGCCCTTGGTATGCTACTAAACGCTTGTTTACTAGTTTTGCGACTTCTATTTTTCGAAAAATTTGCAGGGGCTCCCCATGGCCAAAAGCATAAAGATACGTTATGGGGGCCCCACATCGCGAGAGTTAAGACAAAAAATATATTGAATCTTGAAATAGGCCTATTTAACAGTTTAAGGCGGTGTTACTAAATAGTACATGTCCGCGATGTCAACGATGTCCGCGATGTCAACGATGTCCGCGATGTCAACGCGATGTCAACGATGTCCGCGATGTCAACGATGTCTGCGATGTCCACGATGTCAACGATGTCCGCGATGTCCGCAATGTCAACGATCTGCGAAATTGCGATGTCCGCGATGTTCACGATGTCCGCGATGTCCCAAATAGCGATGTCCGCGATGTCCAATCTGGTAGAGAACGCAGAGCACTCTAATTTACTGGTAGGCTATTTATTTAGAGCACTGAAGCACTGCAGTGAATGTAAAGCAAAGCAAGAAAAAAGAATTTGCGGTGGTTTACAATTAAGGTCTGTTTACACTAAATGCGATTTTAGTCCGATTTGCTGTCGTACGAAGTTTCATCAGATTTTTGACGTAAACAGTTGACGAAAATATCTTTCACACAATTCAAACCCAAACAGTTTTGCTGCCTACCGGTTGTTTTGCAAAGCCCCTAACGATTGTATTCTAGAATGCCGCGGATAGTGACGTGGCTTTACGTCATAACCTCTAACAGTTTCGTAGCCTACGTCACTGTACGTACGAAAAATTTCATCGTATTCTGTGTAAACACACCTTAAGGTTGACCCTAGTTAAGATTCAGAGAGGTTGGGGACATCGCGGACATCGTGGACATCGCGGACATCGTTGATATCGCGGACATCGTTGACATCGCGGACATCGTTGACATCGCAGACATCGTGGACATCGCGGACATCGCGGACATGTACTATTAATTTAGTAGCACCCGTTTAAGGCACCTTTATCATACGTTGAGTAAATAGTACTACGTACTGGCTATTTACGGGGCCCCCTTCTTGTGCGGGGCTCTCCCCGGTTAGGGGGTTCGGGGGGCGCTAGTTTCTGCACTGCTGATATCCCGTAATGTCTGCAAAGAGAACCACACCACAAACACATCACTCACTTCAGCCATATACAAAAAATGAAAAAACCCACCCACACGGACAGATACCTCCACTACACATCACATGATCCCAAACACCAGAAACTCACTGTGACCATTGACTTCTTACTATAAGAAGTCACTGCTGTGACAGAGACACTACTCAACCGCGTTGAAACACACATCTCTCATACTGATAAAAACCAAAAAAGCGGTGAGTTACGAAACATACGTTCTACTCTGCAACTTAACGGATTTCCTACCAGAGCTACTTTTCTCTCTCGCAAAAACAAACGCTCTCAAACTCACAACTCTCAATTCAAACAATTCACTTCTATTCCGTATGTGCAAGGTACATCAGAAAGAATTAGACGAGTTCTGAACGAGGCAGAAGTCGGTGTTGCCATGAGACCTGTAAAAACCATTCGCCACATTTTGCCCTCCCCTAAAGATCCGTACACTGCAGAAGATAAGAGTTGTGTTGTTTACAAGATCCCTTGCTCTGACTATGTTTATATTGGTCAAACCAAACGTGGCCTTAAGTCACGACTGGCCGATCATAGGCGAGCCACAAGCCAGCTGAGACCGGAACTTTCTGCACCTTGCGAACATGCGATGGACTTTAACCATACCATTGATTGGGAGAAATCGGAAATCTTGAAAGTGGAGAACAATTATTCTAAACGACTCATCTCGGAAGCTTGGTTCATCAATGCCCATCCTAAGGTTATGAACAGGTCTGATGGCTACAGTCTCCCTAATCGTAGAGCGAGACAGCGCTGTTTCTGGCTATTAGCCTTCATCAGCCGCCCTCAGGTAAGAAACATTCATCTTCCAGGACGAATGATCTTGCCAGGATCACTCATCCCTTCGGATAAATATTTCTTAAAGAATTTAACCTTTGTGGTACGCATATCCACTCGTGTGGCTACGTCACCATTCCAGTCAAACTCCTTACGTGGCCAGGGTGAAGAGCAAACGACTAAAGAGCAGTGTCCTTCCTGGCCTACCGGACGGGAAGCCATGACGACTTCCTGCTCTTCACCCTGGCCACGTAAGGAGTTTGACTGGAATGGTGACGTAGCCACACGAGTGGATATGCGTACCACAAAGGTTAAATTCTTTAAGAAATATTTATCCGAAGGGATGAGTGATCCTGGCAAGATCATTCGTCCTGGAAGATGAATGTTTCTTACCTGAGGGCGGCTGATGAAGGCTAATAGCCAGAAACAGCGCTGTCTCGCTCTACGGTACGATTTACTGGAGTGCTTTGCACTGTTGGTGATGGAGTGCTGTTATAGCCTCTGACCCAACAAGAGGAAGTCGTCATGGCTTCCCGTCCGGTAGGCCAGGAAGGACACTGCTCTTTAGTCTCCCTAATGTTTATCGTTCATTGGCTAAATGATTTTTTAATGCAATTTAATCTCTGTAGTTTATATACTGGTTTTTACGTATTACACATAACAATTTGACGATTATTCACGCATTTCGCCTTTTTGTGACGCAATAGTTAATCGGGATGATCCAATTTACACTTCGTAATTTTTTAATCAGTTAAGTTAAATCAGTGCTACTACGTTTTACTGTTCTCGACCTGGGTTGATTTCCTTCTCAGGTCACTGTATTTTCTGATGAAGCTTGGGTGTTCATTGCCAAGCGAAACGTCCAAAATAAAATTGGAGAGAAGATTTTTTCTGTCTCCGTTTTTACCGTACCAGAAGAACAAACAGCGCAGAACATGACGATACGCTGATACGTGTAGCTAGGTCCAGGCAGTCTCACAGTAAATTAATGTTTCGACTACATTGCTGACAAAATCTGAAAATTAAGCAACATGGTTTACAGTTTAATTACTGACAATATCCTGTTTTAATATTACTTTATTTTGTACTATCACTTCTTTTTTTAGGCTGAATGCTATGTATGACAGATGATGTCTTCAGCACATGGTTTACTGGTACGTACCAGTATCACTTGCAGGTTACAAATCCTATCTAACGGTAACGATTTAATTCTCGACTGGAGAAGATCGGATTTGTGCAAGCTCACTTTGCAGTCACCTTCAGTCAGATACATTTTCCATTTACGATGTAATAAAAAAAAACCTACAATTCTCATAGGTATGGGCCAGGCCCAAGTCATCACTAGTACTGCACAGGGGTCCTGCCAAAGCCTAATTCACACTGGAGTCCAGGGGCGGCTCGTAGTGAGGGCAAAAAAGGTTGCAGCCTACCCAGTTTTTTGCCTAGTTAATTTTTTTTAAGGCGCAAAAATTTTTTATCTATCCTTATCTACACAACTATCGACAATACTTTTTTTTGAAAAAATTAACTTTTCTACAAAAAATGGCAACACGTAAAAGGCTTTTCCGCTACAGCCTTTCGTAGCAAGAACTAACTTTCTAATTCTGTAGTGTTTGAATAACGTTCAATGAGACGTGTTAAGGCTGTGTCAAAGTAGCTTTTTCGGTGCTTATTGAGGTGTAAAACTTAGAGATTGGCTGTGCATTAGTTGCAATTATATCGAGATACTGGGTTCAATGAAAGATATGGGATGATACGGTTAGCTTATCGTTTAAGCTTGTAATATAGCGGTAAAGGCTAGTAGACTTAACTTATTTGAGCTAATAGATTGCTTAAAAATCTAAATATCTTACAGAAAAACTTGTTTAAGCCAAACTTGTGTTTGTTCATGTAGACTACAAGTGCAGATTACTTTGAGTACAGGTACTCGCAAACCAGGGCCGGCACCAAGGGGGGCCAGGGGAGCCTGGACCCCTCAATTGACATGCTTGGCCCCCCAAATTAACAAGGTTGCTCCTGTGAAGACAGCAACTTTTGTGCTTAATTTTAAACTATGGCCCCCCCCACCCTAATAAATTCTTGACCTCTGTCGCGAAATAGGAAATTGTATTCCTTCACTGACAGGACGATTGATAAGAATTGTATGACAAACCATGAGAAATATGACCATGGGTTATGGTCCAGGAGGCCGTAGAATATTTTCCGACAAGGTTGAAAAGGATTTAGCTCAACACGCCGTTAACTTATCAGCCAGACTTTTCCTGCCTCTTGGCATCATGACAAAGCTGTTCCTGCCTCTTGGCAGGAACTGCCTGCCTCTATTGGCATCATGTTCCTGCCTCTTGGCATCATGATAAAGTCTTGGCATCATGATAAAGCTGCAGGATTAGATTGGTTGCGACTCTTTATGGGACGAAATAAACTTTCTGAGCGAAAACCAGAAGCGACTTCGCTTGGCAGGGCGTCCGCTTTCTATCGTCACAACCTTGACCTCTTCTATTACAATTTATTACAGCTACTTCAAATGCGCAAATATGAAGGCCACCAAATATATAATGCAGACGAGACGGGCGTGTCTACAGTACAAAACCCCCGATCAGTCATAGCTAGAAGAGGAAACCGGAAAGTAGGGCAAATGACTTCAGATGCGAGAGGCGCGCTAGTCACCGTTTTGTGCTGCGTTAATGCCACTGGAAATAGTATTCCTCCCATGCTGATATTCCCCAGGAAACGATACAATCTTCAATTTTTAAGAGGGGCTCCTTCAGATTCTCTCGGAGCAGTGAGTCTCTCAGGATGGATTAACGACATGCTATGGCTGGATTTTCTCAAGCATTTTGCAAAGCACACCCGGGGGGAGATTCTATGCTCTTCGCACGAACCAGAATCTTCGCATTCGCAGGCTGTTCGTACTCGCAAATTTGTCAAAAATTTTAGTGGTTTTGCGAATGCGAACGTTCGCACGAACGTTCGTGGTTGGTATTCTATGTTGCGTTCGTATTCGAAAATCTCATACCTCCGAAAAGTCAATATTACAACGTAATAATAGGCAAATAATGCCCTTTGTTCTTTAGAAATAGCCTTACCCTGTTTGAGCTTTTGAGCAAATCTGCTGCCATTAAAAGCATTTTCGGTTATCGTCAATTCGCGTATACAGTAGCTATTTCTAAAATATTGAGAATAATTAAACAATTTGAGAGATGGCAGCAAAAAATAGCCTCCGAAGGTGGATTCAGGAAGAAATAGAGCCGTTGATTAATCTAGTCAAACATAAATATGTTTGTTTAACTGGAGCTTTATTTAACAGTAAAACAAAGCCCATGGTCGATGGCAAATGGAATGACATAACTGCTACCACCAATACCTTAAGCAATGGACCTCCATTTACCACCGCAAAGGTGAAAACGAAGTGGTTTGACCACAAGAGAAGAGCAAAGAAGGACGTAGCAATGCATAAAAAAGAGGTCGGTCGCACTGGAGGTGGTCAAAATCCATTCAATACACCAATTGAATTGCAATTTAAAATTGCAAATATAATGGCGCCATATCTAAGGAAGGTGTTCCATTGTTCCTAGAACAAATTTATGCGACACTAGTAACTCCTACCATCAAAGCTTTTCTGACAGCACTGCTGCAGCATCTTCAAGCAGCACGCAATTGCACAGCCATTTTCAAGAACAGACATGGGTAAACTACGGCCCGCCGTTGCTTTTATTCTGGCCCGCCGGCACTTACACAAACTTAAACTCCCACCGTGAATTGAGCGGAAAAACTTTTCTTTTTTCCTTTAGAGATCATGGATGGCAGTAATTTAAAAAAAAAATAGGCCTCAACGGTGCAAAATTGGAATAACAAACGAGATGAAAACTTATTATTTTGGAAATCACATTTGCACGTGGACCGTGATCTCCAAAAAAGAAAAAAGGTCTACACCTTATTTTCCAATCAGCATGCGGTCCGCGGCTTCAACAGTTTTTCCAAATCTGACCCTTCGTGTGAAAAGCTTGCTCAACTCGCTGGAGTCATTGGTTAACTTCAATTGTACTTTAGGTGAAATAATTTCCTCTCATGATACCCCTCCTGATTAATATCTGACCCCAGCTTGTCAAAGTAATGCTGTAATTAAGGTTACCGATACTAGAAGTCCTACTAAGTGTGCAAAAGAAATTCAAGATCAAGTGAATGCGAGTCTGCCCGCACCATCAACATCATACGTTGCACCTGCAAGTATTCACCCTATTCCAAAGGCTGGACCTCGGGTGGCTGAGTCAAAAAAATCAAGGAAGGGTAAAATCAGAATTTTAACAACCCCGAGAAGCAAAAACTGCAGAAAACAGCAGCAGCAAGGGTATTCAAAAAACAAAAAGGTTTGGTGAGAAAACAGAAGAAGAATTTGAAAGAATTGCAAAGACAAAAGAAAACGTTGAAGATCCAGAAAAATAGTGTAAAAAAGTCGATACTGACCTCAAAAAAAAACAACAAAATTTTAATGTAGCTGGAAGCAGCTCTTCGTCGGATGACGAACTCGCCAAAGAGATTAAGCAAAACTTCGAAGATCACTTAAGCGATGACGTTGATGATTCAGAGAAGGATTAACTGGTCAAAATCCGAATGATTTTACGGTCAAAAACTCCGATAAGTGGTATTGCTGCATATATGGGGAAAACTATCAGAACAGTAAGCCTAAAGAAACATGGGTTCGATGTTTGTTCAAAGGATGCGCTCAATGCATGCCTTTAACTCAAAGAGAACTCAACTGTCCATGCAGTAATTGGGCACACAGTTTGTGCACTGACAATCCCAGGAGTTTCTTCAGCGTTGATTGCTGCAAATGATTTATTTGATTTTGATCATTAACAAACCGCATATTCTGTGCAAAGACCTTTCTTTATCCGAGGTTTAAACGCAAACATAATTTGGCCCATAGGCCTTTTTTCATTGCTACTCGCCTGGCGATTGGGCTATTTTTATATTCGCTGTGGTGGCTTTTCTTTGATTGTTCTTTGTTCTTATTAGGTAGGCCTATTGGTGCATGTTTGTGCTTTATTTTTTGAAAATTTTATGTTTGATGAATGCCTAGTGCCTACGGTTATTAGACAAGTCGAGTAGCCTATGTAATAGCCTACTTAAGGAGTCTATAGTTGCGCTATAAATGTTCTTATCCGACAGTTTTACTTCTTGACTCGGCGAAGGTACAAAACATATTGTAGGTATCTCTTATCCCTAATTATGATTTTCAAGTATTTCCAGTGGCGACGTCAGACCCTTGCATTCATCCTTCATTACCGGTAACTCGCTGTATAAATTGATTGCCGAGCAGAAATAATCACCACAAAACGTTTCACCCTATATGAGCATAGATTCAGTGGGAGATGAGCCATGATTTTCTGCGAACGGTTGAAATTAACACAACCTATTCACAATGGCGCTGTTGTGCCAGAACTTGGCCAACTTACCCCGCGCTGGAGATCAACTTACCCCACCCCTGGGGCAAGTTGGTCAGTTTAAAAGCACATTTTTATCATGCTCATAAGGTATGAAAAACTTAAACTGGCAAGCTCAAAAGCAGACAAAATATGCGACGAAGCTTTGAGTTTCAAGTAATACCCTTAAAAAAGAAACCTCAACAATTTTGGGAAAAAATGGTAAAAAGCAAAAAACTGGCCTTCTAACCCCATCCTCCCCTACACTGCACAGATTCACAACAGTATATTTTTCATCAACACTAAAACACGTCAGCACTTTTTTTTTATCAGTATTAGTGAAAGCACTAAGAATATGTCAAAGCAGCGGCTCCCAAACTTTTTTTAGATCATATTTGAAATTGAGAGTATGAGTTTAAAAAATGCTATAGCTTTCGCGGCTCCGCCCCGCACCCCGGTGGTAGAGCTAACTGCTCTCCCCCTAAACCCCTTGCATCATTTATGAAACAAAAACCTGCCTAAAACCAAGCTAATGAAGTTTTCGAAATTCTCCCGTTAATAATTTTTGTTCATCATGCTGGTAGTATGCAAACACGCAGTACGCCCTCCACCGCTGTTTTAATTTGGTCATTGACCAATGATGACGCCCCGTGAACTGTAAATACCATTTTTGGAATATTGTCTTGTTATTTGGGTTCAGAATTCAGGCAAAATTGTAGACAAAAACATTCCCCCCAGTAAAAATTTTTTAGTTTGCACACTGTTCACATGCGATCAAACAGAAGTGTTGCAATTGCGCAAACGTTGGCAAAACCATACTACTCATACAATTAGTGCTCTACTGTAACACTTCAGGTTTAAGCTACGCATTATTGTAACAATAATTAAATAATCCACTTAATATAAGTTCAGGAGCTTACCCAAGGGGAGGGGGCGAGCCCCCCCTGCAAACAGATGCACAAAACTTACATGGTGTAAAGCTGATATACGTACGTAATTGTTAAAGTTAACTAGCATTGAGAGCCGGATTTCCCAATAAGCTAAGCAGGATGAAGTTTTGGGCCTCGGTGAATTTGGTCTTCACCTATTTTCAGTGAAAACAGGACATCTGAGAACGTGATCAAAGACCTTTTTTTTGGTCTTTATCGATGTTTTCAGTGATAGCCGAGGGTTTCTCATTGTCTAAATCCTAAATTGCGCCCCCCACCCACTTTTAAATTTCTGGGCACGCCCCTGAAGTTTATTCATGTGAGAAAAATGTGGCATTTAATTTGTGCATCGCTCTAGTACTGTTTGCTCTAAATTCTTAGCACAAGCGAATCGTGGGACGAAGGGAGAATGAAATCTGGAGGTGGATGCTAGGGGTGAACAAAACCAAAAGAGTTTGAGTAGCACTGCCCGAGACGAAGTGTCGTAAGTTTGATACTCAATAAAGTCGTCTACTCAAACCTCAGGTGCATGGCCTCTATTATGATGAAGATGAGCTGCCAATGCATATGAACTTAAAAAAATGAAATATCCTTCCAGGATGGTTCAGCCAACAGCCTTACAAAAACTGGCCTAAAATGATACTTCGTGTGGTATCTCCGCGGTCGGCATGCAGGGCCGGATTTAGACAATGAGAGGCTCTAGGCTATTTGATCAATGAGGCCCTAGTGAGCAACGATCAAACTCATCTCTACGCAGTGGCGAAGCGAGAAATTTTGAAAGGGGGGGGGGGGGCAATAATTTTTACACTTTTTTCAAGCGTATTTCTTTTTTTTCGCAAAAATAATTTGAAGCTGATTGAGACAGAAAAAGCTTTAGGGGGTCCGGGGGCGTTCTCCCCCGGAAAAATTTTGAAAATTTACATGCTAAATTGGTTAAAATTTTTTGACCCTAATTCTGAGTGCTTCGTCAAGTATAATGCATTTTGTACGCAAGTTTTCGATGTAGCCTACTGGCTGAAGGCGTAAGGCTTATTGCTATGGAAGAGGTTCGAAATTTTAGAAAAATTGTAGGCCTATAGCCTACATCAAAAACATTTTGGAAATGGCTGGTGGGAGGATGCACACCCCTCATCCTACCCCCTGGCCACAAGCTACAGAAACTTTCAAAAGAGTCTGGCATATTTTAGTCATTTGGCACCATTAATTTTGTTCTTTTTTACTAAAAGGCCGAGTCAAAAGAGGGGGGGCATGACACAATGCCCCCCTGAATACGCTTTTGTCTCTACGTTTAGGCCTATAAAGGTTTCGATGGTCGATTTCCAAAAAAAGGTCTTGATAAAAAGAATGTCTTCGTTGTTCGTGACGAAGCCCCTTTATTCTCCGAGGCCCTAGGTTTCAGCCTGCCTAGCCTATTGGTAAATCCGGCACTGTCGGCATGTTATTCTGGCATTTGTCATTGGCCTATTGACGAGCTTTAAGTTAAGAAGTAAATACGCAATCTAATAGGATTGTGAGAAAAATCTATGCTGACGTTGCATGAGCAGTTGTAGAACACGTCGGTGAATGGTTTACGCCGCTAACGAATGAATCGAAACAATTACAACCAGAAGGTTTTAAAATTTTTTGAGAAAGCTATTGAGAGGCCGTTGCGGGGAACAATCTAAAAAAAATTAATATTTACAGTTTCGCTATAGTTGGAAAATTGAAACAAAACTGCTTTGGAAATGGCTAAGCAAGAACCACTCGTCAAATGCTGCAACATGTTAAGTGGATTAGTAACAGCGTTGAATGAATTTTAATCTTATCGCCTAACGAAATGCTGGTAGAGCAATAATAATAGGAATGCGGAAACGACATGATTACAAGATCGCGGGCTTCCTGAAGCGAAGACATCTTTTAACGTTTTATTAATACCATTGTGTTCTTAGATAGTTTGAATTTGATAAGTTTATTTGGATGGTAGGTCTATAATTTTAAAACCAAGAAGAGAGAAACAGTTAATCGCAAAAATAGCAAAGCTTGTGACGATTCTGGATAGGAAATTTACTACTTAACGAATGCCGCTTCTTATGCTCAGCTATTTTTAGGTGAGCGTTTTTATGAGTTTAATAGCTTGATGACCCACTCAAACTAGGCAAGAGTTGCGAGATTGAAATATGATATTATAAGGCCCAAATATTGGGTAAAAGTTCAAAATGCTGCAGGCCTACATTGTAAGCTTATCAGGTCATCATAGACCAACTTGACCTAGGCTATTTCTTGATGACATCTATCAAGGAATAATGGTAAAAGAATAATGGGGGCCAAGTGGCCAAAGAACTGATGTAAGAATTATAGGCTACATCTCCGCTGAAAATACAGCTTATTATAGCCTGCATTTTAGATCTTAGTCAAGGAAACTTAAGTAAGGAAGACGTGATTTCGTACACATAAAATGCACCGTTTGTAATGAACAAACAAATAAGAAATAAATAACTGAGGTTATTTTCAAATTATATTGAATTGAAAATTCAACAACAATTCAACAAATAAATAACTGAGGTTATTTTTAAATTATATTGAATTGAAAATACAGAACACTTTGCCGAATTTCTAATGTGCACAAGCTATCCGCAGACGCCGGGGGCAGTTTGGACATCAATCGACGTAAAATTCGAGGCAATCTATTAACATGATAAAAAGCTGCTCATATTTTTTTTGTAACTTAATAACGTGTAAGAAAAGCAATAGATCGAAACAGCTTATTCAAATCAAAATTCAAATCTTCATTACACTCGAGCGGTATTACTCTGAAACGTGTGAACGAGTGGCGGGGTCCATCTCCGCCGCCTAGCGCCCGGGCTACACAGCTCCGAAGAAACGTCGCAGCGGTGGCGAGCCGTTAGCGACACTGTGTCCGGTTTGACCAGCAATCGAACCCCAGACCTCCCACACAGATAGTGATGTGCTTAACGAATGAACTGTTGTTTTTTTTAATTTATCCCAGGTGGACTGCAGTACGTACAGAGTGATGCTACAGTACAGGGAAAGAATAGGCTTCTGAAATTTTTGTAGGCACTTATGAGTTTACATTTTTAAATCGCTGATGAGTGCTGACCTCAAGCGGCAAACTTGGCACAGTTTTTATTGGAGATTAAAAAAATTTTAAAAATAACTGGATCACTATGTAATGCCACTGCTAAATAAAATGACTAAGGCGTTTTTTATGACCTATAAAATCAAAATCATGACCTTATTCTTTGAAATACTGTACATGACTTTATTTTTAGTAGTTTACAGCAAATTTATGCTATTTTTCGTAATCTACAATTAATTAACATCTCAAACGTAAGCCCAAGCATGTATTTTGAACGAGAGCATACTCAAAACGACGAAGAATTTTGTTGAAAATCAACATCAGTGAAACAACTTTAAATGCATCTGGCAACACGTAAGATATTTGACTGTTGAAAGCAGTTTCATGCAAAATGTGACTTTGGCATCGCAAAACTGCGGTTTTCACGATTCAATGACTTTAACAGAAACTGAACATTCAACAGATGCTGATATAGGCTGACATTCTCACAACGTATATAATGTAGGAGAAATATCTGGTCCACTCAACTCCACTACGGTTTTTGAATCATTTTTTGCTAAACTAATATGTCGCTTCAAATGCTTCAGGAAAGTCGACATGAAAGGTTGAAACACTCATTGCTTCAATCATCATTGAATTGATTGAATTGTTAAGTTTTAAAGTTTACAGGAACTGTTTAAAGCTTTGAACTGTATCTGCAATGTTGATGGAGTTTAATATTTGTATTTTACACCAAAATTAGGCCTAATGGAGTAATGGTCATATTTTATTACCTGAAAAAGAAAATATGAATTCATAACTTCTTCAGTTGATTTCATATCAACGTAGTTTTTTCGCGATATAGGTTTCATAACCTTTTGCACTACCCCAAAAAATATGACTTTAATTCCCACCCCCCCCTAAAAAGACACTTTATTTGCTAGGAAATTATGCGCCCCCAAAATGCTTTCTTATTAAGGTGCGCTATGGGCCAACTAGCCTAGGATTAACAGTATTAATCTAATGGTTCCATGTCAGAATTATTTTTGTTTTTTTCATCAATCCTTATTTGTTTTTGGAAGCTGCTTTAACCACACAGAACTGGGCACTCGGTACTTTAAAAGTAACGGCGATATCGGTATCGATACTTTTCTAAAAACGTACCGTCGGTACCGATAACGGTACATTTTTAAAAAAGTATCGACGATAACGTTACTCGGTACTGATTTTCGGTACTTTTGAAACGAAAATTTTTTTCTTAAAAATTAGTTTTTTTTGGTTTTTGTCGTGCAAAGCAACAAAATTCAAGCCTTATCAAGCTTTTTGTCGCATCTGGTGCTAGCGTAAGGTCTGAGTTGTAGTCTCACGCGAATCTTAATACTACAAGCAGGTAGTAGAACCGTTTAGAATATCGCTCCGGTTCCGGTTCAGGTTCAAGAAATTTTTTTTTAACGGTTCAGTTCCGGTTCAAGCTTAAGTTTTTTCTAAAATTTGGGTTCAGGTTCGGTTCGGGTTCAGTTGCCCCAAAATTTAAAGGTTCGGCTTCGGTTCGGGTTCATCGAAACCAAATTTTTAAGGTTCAGGTTCACTAAATCCAAATTTTAAAGGTTCGGTTCGGGTTCACCGAAAAAAAGCGGTTTTTACCGGTTCGCGGTTCAGGTTCACTTCAAAATCTTTAATTTGGCCAAAAATTAAATTAGGGTCTTATATCATTAAAATAACGAAATATAAATTGCATGCTCGAATCAATTAAGGTTAAATAAAAATGTAAAAATTCATCAAATTTTGAAAAGCAGAAAAAATGTCGCAAAGGTTGGAATATGTCAGTGCTTTATCGTTCTGATGATGTTGGTCGTCAGTACCAACGAAACGTCAACAAATAAAAAACCTGACTAGATTTAGTTGAGGTTATTGTAAAGTTACGGGAAGAACGAGAAAAACCTCCAAGTAAACGGAAAGAATGTTACGCATCGCAACACATGTCTAGAGACTTTTATTAACATTTTTTAAGCATCAGCTCAGGTTCAAACATTGTTACTAAGCGATTTCTCTTAGGTTTATGTCCACAAAATATTATAGGTTCGAATTCGGTTCGGGTTCACTTGCCTAAAATTTCAAAGGTTCGGGTTCGGTTCAGGTTCACAGATTTGAAATATTTAAGATTCGGGTTCGGTTCAGGTTCAATGAACTTAAATTTAAACGGTTCAGGTTCGATTCGGGTTCACCGAAAAAAAGCGGTTTTTACCGGTTCGCGGTTCAGGTTCGGTTCGACTACCTGACTGCAAGCGAACACGTCGGTTATATCAACAAGGCGACAGCGGCATGCTTACTAAAACAAGCATTCTCAAGTAAAAAAAGGTAAAGGTATGGGACAGCGGGTGCGAGCACACATTGTTTAGGCCATTCTTAATTGGCGGCCCACTACAATTATCAATCGCGAATGATTAAACGCTGTTAAAGGACATACATGACAAACAACACAAAACAAAACCAAAGTTTTGCACCAAAGCTCCAAGAAATCAAACGAGTGATGAAATCAAAGTTCAAAGCTAGCTAATTCTGTAAAATAATCGTTGATGAAAGTTGGGGCCTACTGTGGTATCAGAGTTGGGCAGTACCGCGGTACTGTAACGCGGTACTTTTTTAGTACCGTTATCGGTACCGTCTATACTTTTTAAAAAAGTACCGTTTTTGGTACCGTCGTTACTTTTTAGATCGTTTTACTCGATATTTCGGTAACTTTTTTTTTGAGTTAACTTGAGAGAGCAAAAGCGGAAAACTTTCCGGGTATTTCCGCGAAAAGCATCTTCGAAAAGTACCGCGAAACCATGTTGTTGTAGATCAGTGGTCGGCAACCATCAAGCTGCGGTCCCGTGCGAAGTTTGTTACCGGTCCGTATGCGTTTTCACAATAAATGCTTTGAATTTGAAACATTTTTATAACGCTGGACGCAATTTCAGTCGCCAACAACTTTTTGCGGTTTTCACATAAAAAAAACTCATTGTAGCAAACTTATTTATCGAAAAAGAGCAAGCAGTGACTGCAGTCACTATGGACAATGCAAAAATGTTTCCGCAGCTTATGTTTAAAAGCAAAAGCTTGGCTAAAATAAATGAAAGGAGGCTGCAACCATTCTTAGTTTGAAAAATTATAGATTAATAATTAGGTTTTAGCACCTTATTACAGGGCCAAAGGGGGAGGGGCATGGCACCGTAGCCTCCCCCTGCGTTCGCCTGTAACCGCAGTATTTTAAAATCCCCTAGAGGTGCCGTTAGAGACGAATTCTACTGCCAATATTGTTAACAATTGATTTCTGAATAGAAATAAATTCAACAACAATGCGAATCAGAGTTTCAAAAGGTGCTCTATAACTGAGTTCAGTTAGAGCAAATATATAGATTCACTCACCACAGTTTTATAACATCTATTTAAAACCCGACAGTCTGTTTCACCCAAGAGGGATCATCAGGGGTGTTTTACTCAAATAGAACCTATTCTATTTGAATAAGATGAGGTGAAACAGACTGTCGAGTTTTAAATAGATGTTTGTACACTGTGGTGAATTTGTTGAAATAAATTCAGATTTACTAGCAACATACCTATTTAACGATCTTTCAAAAACTTATACAAATGTGCTGCAAATAACGTAGTTTTATAAAAATCATAAAAAGCTCCTCAACGCCAGAGCTGGGCAAACTGCGGGCCGCATGCAGACATTTTTTTGCCCTTCACCGATTTTCAGTAGAAAAATAGTAAATCTGCGGACGTGTAGACTTTTTTATTTTTACTCATCAATGCTTTGTGGGGGCAATTTGGACCCATAATTTCCAAAAAGAAGGATTGTGTAAAAATGGTTGAATACCACTGGTCTGGACTATGTGGAAAAAATTATTTCTCTGCCATTGAATCAAAGTAAAATTATAGACCTGCAAATTCTGAGAAAAAAGTAGATTTTGATTCATCTAAAAGTTCTGAGTATGCTGCTACTGATACACCAACCTCTACTGAAAGTGGCATTGAAAATGAAAACATTCTCCTTCAACACGATGATGAAATTCACACAGCAAGAACCTTTGCAACAATTTTTGTCGTATACAGGCCATAAGTTCTTTTACGTCTTTAGCATTGTTCGAATGTCGTAACGTAGCCAGATAAGCAGGGGTGTGACAAAAATTTCTGCTCTCCAGAGCGAGTTTCTGATGATGATACTCCTTATACCTATACGAATGAAGAAGACCAAGAGATTATTATACATGTTGCCATACATGAGAATGCAACCGGCGCTTGGTGTATCGGTTAAGAGTGTCCGCTTGGTAGCCGGGAGACTGGGGTTTTATTCCCTTTCGGGTCACACTAAAGACTTTAAAATTAGTATTCGCAGCTTTCGCGCTAGGCGCTCGGCACAAGTGGAAGGGCTTTCGTCTTTTTCTTATCAAAAAAGAGCAATAAACCTTAACTTTTCGCTTTGGCTTAAAGAATGGCGAAAAATTGTTAAAAAAGCATTTCCAATGATTTCTTTTGTTAAAAAAACAGCGATTTCGAATTCATTGTCCCTTTAAAGCTATAGTTTTGCCAAAAGCGATTGCAATCAGCAAAAAGAAATATCATCAAGCTATACAGTGATTTAAGAAATAATACACAACTATAATGCTTCTTGCAATTTCTTCATTTCACGGGTTCACTATCTAAAATTCTAAATAATCGGTTATGGTTAAAAAATATTAGGCCTACGTTCAGTTACGCTACGCGCCGTATCAGCTAAACAGAAACGTTATCACGACGATTTTGGTGTTATTGCGGCAATAGGAGGAGCAAAGTGGCCGTAAAAAAAAGGCGATGGAGTCACAAATCACTGTCAAAACTGTCGGGTGTATGTGCCGTCACTCAGCTCAGTTGGTTGTGCCCGCACACACATTAAACGAATCGCTAGGCTCTCTGTTATTCCGTAGTAACGGGCTGAATGGTCTGTTTATTGTTAAGTTCTTAGTCATAGAGAGCTAAACCTCGGATAGTCGGATGGGACAATGTTAACTTTTTAAAAAAGAAAAGAGTGCGCAGAGCTGTGGTCTAGCAAAAACAGATTAGAAAATCTGCATTTAGTGTAAGTACTAGAAAAACTCAGAAATATATTGCATTGTTTTGTTGAGCAGAAATAAAAGAGTTAAATAGAAAACTTACAGAAGTTTGCCAAAGTCTAACTTTGAGTCAGAAAATTCAACTGTGAATTATTTAATGCCGACTCTATGAGTGGTGTTGTGTCATAATGTAATTTACAAAAAGAAAAAACAAATGCAACTAATTTGTAATTTACGTAGTTTAATTTTCGGCAAAAGCCTTTATTTTAGCTCACTTACAGTAAGTAACGACTTTTCAAACAAACTGCCTCAAAAACATGAAATATTGCACTCAAATCCAATTTCATCTACTAAGCTGCAGTGCAGCATCATTCTGACAATATTTTCTTATATTTTTATTCAAATCTAGCACTATATTAAACAAAACAAAAATAACAAAAAGTGAAATTAAAAATCAGAGTAGTTTTACGCTTAGCAGGAGCGGCTCTGCATGATGAAGTATCTTGTCAGGTATGATCTTGATCTACAAAAACGATTTGTTAATAATTGTTTAGGTTTAAAACCTGGTTATAGATCTCATTACCAAGCGACCAATTGGGGCTCCGTCGCCTTCGAGCATAGACTAATGGCAGGGGCGTGCCCAGAACTTTGAAAGGGGGCGGCCGCAATTTCCTGTGTCCGTTTCTACTGAAAATATCGGTGAAGACCAAGGTCTTCACGTCTTTCGACGTCCGATTTACCCCCCAAAATCAAGTGAAGACAAAAAAACGTCATCGCGTCCTCAGATGTCCTGTTTCCACTGTTCCGCCGACTGGAGATATATATCAGCTTGTATTTCAGCGGGGGGTGGGGGCGACCCCAGTGGCCCTCCCCTGGATAAGCCCCTGAATGGTTAGAACATTTTAAGCTGATCGGAGCGGTTACATCAATATTATTGCATGCATTTGTGTATGAACATGTTGAAGTTTTCTTGACCAATATTCGAATCCTAGAGCGGACTGAAAATCTAAAATGTGACATAGTCTAACCTTGAATTGCAGTCAGACTTTTGCCTCATTATTGTCGATTTTTATAGTCATGTTGGTTGTTTTTGATTTTAAGCGTTACTGATTTGTCACCAATTTTTATTTTTCTGTGTTTTCAGCTTTGTCGTATTGCTGGCAGCTGTGCAAACTATTATTGCATTTCCAGAAAATCAAGTTCCGATCAACACTTACAAAGGTAAAGATTAAAGCAAAAAACTCGAAGGTTTGATGTAGGTAAACCTACTTTTTCAAATTAAAAGTGCAACAGTATAAGGTGTTTTTGTTGGATTCAGGGGCGTCTAGGCTTTTCAAACTAAAAAGACATTAACAGGAGCTATACTGCCCGTGACGCCGAAAGTGCTGCCTTAGTAACTCTATATTGTTGTCGTGAAAAGCTTGTCCTACCCAACAGTTTCGATAAATTTGCTTCGTTGTAATAATAACTTGGGGTGTTGCTCTGCAATACTCGTTCTGAACTCTTTAAAGAGTGAAAATTTTAAAGCAAAAGCACTTCTAGCATGTCGCTTTCTTGCCGACGATGGGTCAAGGTAATCTTGCATTATGCAGGGAGTCTTCGTAAATAAGCATCCCACTCATGTTAAGTGGACCATCTTACACCCGTGATTAAGGTGATTTGGCAAAGCTTATCCTTGAGGGGTTACCAGCCTAAATGCTACGGCGGGCGTCTCCACGTTTCTCGCATCACTGTTAAATGGATTAAGTTTAAAAGATGAAAAGCCGGTTACCTTGAAATTACTGTAATCAAAGAATTCTAAAGTTGTTTGTAATGTTATTAAAATCAAGCTTTGTGTATAGGCAGAGTGTGTTTTTCAAGTGTTTTCGAAGTCGAATATAACGCGCTCCTTTATGCCAAGCCTCCAATATGTAAACAATAAGGCACAATTGATACACGACTCTTGCACGCTAAGATTGCAGAAAATTTAAAAAAACACAAAGTCACTACTGCATAGAAATGCATATTAGCCAAAACTGGCGAGCACGTTTGTTTGTGCAGATTTAAAAGTTAAATTAATGTTTTGCTCAAGCCTACATTAAATATCGCTGCAACATAATGTTTCGAAATACGCTAGCATACAGCAATTACTCGCGCAAAAACGGCGGTAAAGTTTGCATTTAGGCTGCATTCGCGTTGAGCAAACAAAAAGTTGCACATTTTCATTGACCAATCATGTTGGCGTGACATTATCTTGTTAAAGCGACACAATTCAGGCTACAAAGCAGCGCAGTTGGAAAAAAATAAACAGGATAACCTGTCGAGGGCATCAATTACCGTAAGAGTTAGGTAAACAAATCCACAAGTGAATGATAATTAAGTTACGCTCTTAATACTGGACACACCTTTGCTCTTGGCACACGCTGCAAGCACTTGAAACTTAAGTTTGTTTTTCGCCCTCATTGCGTATAAGCCTAAGCGTATTAGCAACCAACAACGGTGTGGTCAGAGAGGTACAAGAGGTGTGCCTCTTTCAGTGTTGAAGTGATTTCATTGCTCAATTTTATCGCTTCCCTTGAATTTGCTGGCTGTAAGTGCGAAAAGTGAGAACGTACAGTATATTAAGAATTCTATGTTGCATCGTCGATTGATGATTGAAAGTGACTAAATGGTAACCGTAATATTTTTCAAGTCGCAAAAACCAAAGTATCTTAGTTTTGAAATATAGCGTATTACTTCGTCAATGAAACAAGGCCAAATGGGGTCAGTGACAAACATAGTCAATAAAATAAGATGTTAAGTGGGGGTTTGGCGAGCGTTTTATGTTTTATAATATATCTTGGTACTCATGTTCATAAAGCATGACTAGTAATGACGACTATGCTGCTGCTATACAAACAGTTGTACGCTTTGATTCTCAATATCTTCTAATTTGAGTCGAACTTTCACTGTGCGTTTACGCGTGCAAAGGTGTTTTCAAAAGTCTGTTTCAATATGTTGAGATCGTGAAAGGCGTTTTTTCGCCTCTGACTGAAGGCCTGTATCAAGGGGAACAATGCAATTGCACCGTGCAATGACTTTTGACTATTTGAATTAAGTAGCAATATAGATCATAGCAGTTGGTTACCCAACTCTTTGGTTTAAATTTCTAAACTTATATTCTACGGTTTCAGCTAATTACTTTTTAATTTTGAGAGGGCTTTGTGTGAGCACGAACTAATATTGCGAACAGTGTTATTACCAAAACAAATAACCGAATCGCTAACGCAGATCTTCGGTCAGCAGATTTCGTTTGTTTTTATCGTGATTGAGATTCACTAGCTATCACGAGCTTTCGCTCAACACTGAGTCACACTAAGCTCTTTATTTGCTCATCGTATAAGTAGCTTTTGAGTATGTATGCGATAAGTAACCATCTTAAATCTTCCGCACATTTCAGCAAAATCTTCAGCAAAAGTTTAGGTTAAACTGGGCTTTTTTGGTTGGGTCAGACATAATTTTGACAAAAAATCGGCTTGCAAACAGCTGCTAGCGGGATTTATTCATTCATATTAATCTTTAAACAAATCTTGGTATCAGTATACGGTTTCAAGCCAATAGTTACGCCTTTCATACAGTACCTCAGTGCCGAACTGGCGTCAAGTACAGTGATAAATTCCTGTTTTCAATCTCTTTTTATACAGAATAGCACTGGCACAGAACCAGGGCATCGAACCGCTTGAAATATCGCTCCGGTTTGGGTTCAGGTTCCGCAAAATGTATTTTTAGCGGTTTACCTCCGGGTCAGGTGTTCCGTCGTTTGATTTTGCAGGTTTAGTTCCGGTTAAAACTAAAAATGCCTTGAATTATCGGGTTCAGGTTTGCAAATGCAAAAATTTAAAAGTTCAAATTAATTTGGTTGGGGTTCAAGAATTTGAAACCGTCAATTCGGCACATATTCTGGTACACAGTTACAAGCGCACTTTTTCGAAGATGCTTATCGTATTTGGCTGACTGTAGTTTTTAAAATGCTACTGTAGCTCATAAACGATGTCCTCAGCAGCAGAAATAACTTCAGATGTACTTAACTGCTGTTATGTTGTAACCATCATAACAATCATTTTGAGAAAAAGTCTTCATAAGAACTCACACGATTTAAGGTAACGAATGCTTTCTTGGTCCAAAATTGATAGCGCAGTCCAAAAAAGGCGCTCCGGTCTGGGTTCAGGTTAGACAAAAATTATTTTAACGGTTCAAATCCGGTTAAGGTTCAAGAATTTTGATAACCTTGGTTTCAGGTTCAGGTCTATTAAATTATAAAGATTACGGTTCGGTTTGGGTTCCATGAAAGAAAGCGGTTAATAGGGTTTTTCGGTTTACGTTACGGTTCGATGTCGTGCACAAAACAAATGAATACACGTATGAAATCTTGTTTTGGGGGTTAACGTGTGAAACACAGTAACTAACCGCCTGATATGAGTCTTCTTAAACTTTTTGTGAAAGTATGTTCCAACAGAACAAAATGTACTGACTTTTGCCTACCCATAGCTAAAAGTTTTACTCTGATTCTTGTGTTAGAACAGCGTAGCGTTATCTGTTGCAGATTTAACATGTGGTCAGTTCAAACATTGATAGTGGTCTTATTTTATTCTGGATATAAAAGGCGCCTACTAAGCGCCAGAGATTATCATTTATTGAGATAAATTATCAGCGATAATTTCTAACCGATTATTGTTATCGCTCAAATTAGTTTTGATTCATCGATTACCGATATCGCTTTTGTAATATATTTTGTTATCGCCGTTAAAGTTAGTGAGTTGGCGCTGTGGAAAAAATACGTGGTGTCTATAGTTTTGTTACAATTAAAAAAATCTCTATTTTAAATTTACTTAATGCCACAGCAGAGTCCGTGAACTGCTCTCTTATCATGAAAAAGCTAGAAAAACATTTTTGCAATTTGACTTACAAAGAATATTTCCTCAGACACATTGAAAACTTACCGCAACATTTATCGGCGATAATTTATCGGTTAACGATATCGCTTAAACTAATTGCGATTTATCGATTATCGTATCACCCAGGGCTTTTTTGAAATTATCGATTATAGCTATCGCTTTAGCGTAGAAAGGTTTATCGTGCCTATTACTGCTGAGCATTTTCAGAACCAAATCGTTCCAAAATTGGATTATCCGCTTTGTTGAACTTTTCCAAGGGTTCTGCTTTACGTCCAAAATAATCTTGTTGTAACATCAAAAAGTGCGTTGGTCTTAAATGTACAACACCGTGTTAACCACTTTTTAACTTTAACGTGACTGAGAAGTTTACTTTGCAGGTGTTTCGACGCATGTATATACCGGTGCAACCACAGATAACCCCAAGCAACGCTTGTACGTACAAATTCTGAAGACATTGCAAGTTGGAAAAACTAAAAGAATTGCCCTAGCTGGAAGGTGAGCAGAAGCTTAACTTGTTCGTAGCATTTGTTTCAAACCAAGTCATTCAAAGAAGACGAACAATCAATTTACCGTAACTCCTAATTGTTTCTATTCACAATTTTATACTCCTTTGCATGAGTTCAAAGTTTTGAAATAAACCTTGCCATGCTCAGCTTCAATTCTGCGCCATTTACCATAGAGTAAAATCGTTTTTTGAGCGCTAAATGATTTGTAAATGTACAGGTGTAAGCAAACTTATTTTGTCTCGTCAAATGGCGCCTGATCAAGTGGGCAAGGTGTGATGTGTCCCAGTTACACATGATCAACAATCGCGCTGTCTATTGTAACGTAACATGAAACCACTGAGGTTTTAGCAGCATCAGGTGCCAGTGGAAATCCCTCTTGTCGCGGTTAGAAACTAAAAACTTCTCTTCTGTTGTAGTCGACCACAAAAGACAATTGTGTCCGCCAGATCCTCTCCAGCTAACAAAGCAAACTTGATCTTTGGCCTGTTAATGAAAAAACAGTTTGTGTTGGTAGCTGATGCAACAATAAAAATGATCATAAAAGAGTTGTTAACTAACAGCACTTCTGGGTTAATTAACAAGAATTGCTAATCTTGGTTTATCAGCGGGAGTCACTGAGTCTCAATAAAAGTAATAAAATCGTCAACAAGTTTAATAAATCTCAAAACAAAACTAGTAAAATGGTAATTCCCAAATTTAATTAATATCATAAAAATCCTGCCAGTTTATAAAAACAGCTTTTGTCAAACTTTGTTTTTTATTTCGTGAAGAACAACAAACTTTTTACAAATCGACATTGGACCTTATTTCGATCTCACTAAATATTGGAATCACTTCCTAGCAAGGGTGGAAACCTGGCTACTTGGCGTTAGGGTGTCAGTTTCAGTTTTGGTGTGTTGAAACCCAGATGTCAGGTTTCAGTTTTGGTTTGGTTTCACCACTGTTGTAAAATAGGTTCCAGTTTCGGTTTTAGTTTTGCTTACGCACAGCTTCGGTTTCTGGGTTTCAGTTTCGGTTTAAGTTTCATCCAAGAAAGCTGTTTTATTTTTAATGCGAATTATTTAAATACTCTACTCCTTGGCATTTTTGTTTTATTACGATGATAAGTTGCAGTTCAGATTTCCGAGTGAGGAGAGCAATTACTTCAGAAGTTGTCGACTTGAGTAAAATTCCTAAACCAAAGACTATGATGGTGATGACAATTTTTAAAACCCAAAACCTTAGAAAATTTTGAACAGGTTTTAGTTTCAGTTTTGGTTTTGACGTTTCAAAAAAAACGATTTTGGTTCAGGTTTAGGTTTTCAAAATTTTGGCTTAGTAGGTGTCAGTTTCAGTTTGGGTTTCCAAAATTCCCTTTAAAACCGGGTTTTCAGGTTTAGGTTTTGGTGTGGGTTTCCACCCTTGCTTCCTAGCATTTTTGATAAATTCACGTGAAAAAACTGAAAGATCTAGCAGTCTGCATCACGCTAGATGAGATGGTGGGAAAACATTTTTTCTCTAACATATATTCAGGTGTCATTATCAGCAGTGTCACCGAAGCAGTAGCCTAAAAAACTGAAACTTTTGGTATATGTCGGCCACTGGCCAGTTTTGAGAACTACGACTTTACTTCTTTTTTTACGCGATGTTGCTAATCGAAGTAGCCTGCTAGTACTGAATGGCAAAAGCTCTGAATGAACTAAAGTATCAGTGATTAAGTGGCTTAAACATTTTGGGAATGCTTTTTCAAAATAAGGAAATCCGTTTGCGGTGAATAGACGCGTATTCGGTTTCATTAACGATTATTATTAGGTAAAGAATTTAGACAAAAGACTTTCAACTCTCTCACTTATTTAAAACTTGAAGCTACGGACACAGATTTAATTTTTTGTCATTCACTACATGTGACAGTTAAATCGACTTCAAAGTGGTGTTAGAAAACGCCCTGGTTTATCTAAAACTCATAATTATGGTAAATTCAAACTAAGCATTGGTCATTTTTAAAGATATTTCTCATAGAGTGGCAATGGCACACCCGCCTTGGAACATTTGTCGCCTTGAGCGCTAAATGATATAAGAATTACTGTACTTTACCGTGAAATTGAATATCAACAACGGCAACAAGCTTCATCTGGTACTATCACGAAAAGTAGCCAGGGAATAAAATGTGATGTAGCTGACAAGAAAAGCAAAGGGGCTGCAAGCCTATTGTTTCCTTTTA
Source organism: Trididemnum miniatum (assembly GCA_964006365.1). Taxonomy (NCBI): domain Eukaryota; kingdom Metazoa; phylum Chordata; class Ascidiacea; order Aplousobranchia; family Didemnidae; genus Trididemnum; species Trididemnum miniatum. The sequence goes on along the minus strand of OZ023238.1, from coordinate 22,035,495 downwards.
CAATTTCTTAACATTTATTGGAATGTCGTGGGTTAGAAACTAAAATAGCTAGAAGGCCGGCAGAATTGCACTTGTTTTGCACTCCTCCCTCCTTTAGGCTACACGCCCCCGAGTATAACCGTAAAATGTCATTAACCTTATGATTTCGCGGTGTTATTACAGCGTAACAAAAGTTTGAAAAGTCTCAACAACATGTAAGGGCTTGACATAATGTTTATTTGGGAGTAAAATATTCATTTAGTGACCGGCTGGTTAGTTCAGTAGTTAAACAGTTGCGAAAGGCCAGGGGTTCGATTCCCGGGCCGGTCAAATCGGATAATTTCTCTAACGGCTCACCACCGCAGCGACGTTTCTTCGTAGCTGTGTTGCCCATGCACTAAGCTGCGGAAATGGGCCCCACCACTCGTTATACGCTGCGGCGTAAAAATACGAGTGTAATGAAGATTTGATTGTTTTTATACAAGATAAGACCTGAGCCATCCTGTTTCGGGATTACGTCCCTCATCAGTGATAACAATCAGGGAGGACCATATCGAAAACCACACAACAAAATTACTCAATATGGCGTTTGGGCATTCAATACAATGGAAAGAAGGATAGCAGTTGCAAAAGAGAAAAAGAACAGACAAATGGAGTTAGCTAGATTAATTTCAAGAAAAACAAAGAAAACATTGTAAAATAATATTGCTGCAGATAGAAATAGCAATCCACGACCGGTTTCGCTCTCATTAGAGCTCGTCAGGTGAATATAGCTAATAAAAAGCTGTGCAAAAGATACAGAAATATAGCGAAAAAAGACAAAGAAATGGATGACAACATCACTTCGTGCAAAAACTGAGTAACAAAACACGCCACTTGCACCGTAACATAATGCTCTCATTTCATAATTTCATAAAATTTTTCAATAACGATTTTCAAAATTAACTATAACACAGCCGAACCGCTTTTGGCAGAGTAATTTTTTGAGATAAGAGCAGCTTTTATGGTTCGCCAATCCGCCCATTTATATCAATTAGGAATAATGAGCGGCTATATAAGCTTAGCTTAGCTGGTGACAAAGTTTCGGCGCTCTCTAACAAATATATAATGACGAATTCGCGAAATTGTAAGGTTCAGCTGTGGATCTTAGACCGCTTATTATTCTGCGTGAGTCAATCTTTCTTAAACAACTCTCTACAGTACACGTCATAATTACAGTGACAAAGGGAGCTATACATCAATCAGATTGCACTGAGAGATCGAAAAGTGTGTACTGAGGCAATTCTTATGTTTTTAAAGTGCGTCAATTCTATTTACTAGCTGCTGTTTTTTCATTCCCTGCGGACCGAGCTATTAAACGACGTCTCAAACAGAGATTGTAAATTTTTTTTTCATATATCTAGAGAGAATTTATACTTGCTGGATCCGGGAATGTTGCAGAATTCTCAAGTGGATAAAAGCGTCAACTTCAGCGAGGTATACTGCACTGTGCGCACGTTATTCTCCATGCTTCATGATATCTTACGCCGAGTGTTATCCAAATCATGTTATCATAGCAGTTTTGATATTTCAAAAAAATTAAGACGGTTAACAATAACGTTAAACAGCTCAGAATTAATTATTCCAAAACAGAGATCAAGTTTGTAGCTTGTTCACCTTTATTGGTTGATTTATGACACTTACGAGCTTTGTTTTTCTAGGTTTTTTCCTGGGAGTCTAAACAAGATACGATAGAATTGTGTCGAATGAAGGGTCAACCAGAGGTAACCCTAAGTCAAGCAACTAATCAATTTATTTATTATGACGCATTAACTGATATTAATTTGATAAATGTACTACTATACGCAATATTCCAGTGGCTAGTGATATCGTTTGGCTTTCTCTTTAAATCGCAGGCTTCATGTTCAATTTAAACTGCCAGTTATCGCTGAAAGTGTATCAATTTTGTGACGGCAAGTTTGCTCAAGGGAACAATAGACGAATCAGGATGTGTTTTTATGTAATCGTCTTTTCTTTTCAGCCAAAAGCTTAGTTATATACTTAGTAGAAGATCGCTGTCGCTACTTTTACTCAATAAAATTCGGTTTAGAAGAGGTTGCTTACAATGAAAATAAATAAAATTAGAACTTTTATTCATTAAGTCTTCTCAGAAACGATTAAACCGCTTAATTGGAAAGATATATACAAGCGATTTTAGACACTTTACTTTTATTTGTTTTTATAAAAAGCGACCAATCATACGTCACTATCCCGTTCAAATATCATCAAGTGATGCTCTTTGAATGGTTCTTGATTGTTTCAAGTACAGATGACTAATTGTTGCTTTTGCTTTTGTGTTAACTGGCTACCTTTACAAACACGTTACTTTCAAGAGCAATTGAACCTTTCCAACCCAATTTGTTCTATTTTCAGGAGCTCTGTTACAACTACCTCAGCGTGGTGGAAATGGCTAGTGACGAGGAGATGCTAATCTGTGGCACCAACGCTTTCGCTCCAATGTGTAGAAAATACAGGGTAAACTTAAATAGCTTGTAACTTGCGAATTGATCTTGCTATTTCGATATCAGTGGTGAATGTTGATACAAAAACGTGAAGCTACCGCTATTCAAGAGTTTATGACAAGCAAACTACACACAATGTGTGGGTTTCGTTGTTTTTTGAAAACTTTGCTATTGGTCAATGGATCATTGAGCGAAACTGCGTAGAATATAATATCTAAGATTCTTCCTGTTTTTTTCATGACTTTACGGTGTTTCAAAGCTTTATAAAACGATGGCATACGTATGGTTCACTCATTTTCGCTAGTTCATGTAAGATGTGGTTTATCCAAGCACACACTAATTAGGTTTTACATTCGTTCGCCCCAAAATCTAACCAAGTGTATTTGTAGATCTCAACCGACAACGGCCAAATATCGCTTGAGTTCGAAGGTGACGAAATGTCTGGTCGGCAGCGCAGTCCTTATGGTCCTAATATGCCGACCACCAGCTTATTTTCAGGTATCGGAAGGTTATTAAATGATTTTTTGAAAGTATAAATAGATAAAGTACAGATAACCCAAAAACCTGTCCTTCGAATGACATCCAACTGAGCAAACAAAATTTTACAATCTCTATTGTGGCCAAGACCGCTGGAGTAGTTTTCTTATTTAACATTCGAAGGCAATAATACCTTGTACAGATTTGCGTAAGTGGATGAGAGTTTGTGTATAGATCCACTTATAGACAATGTTTGCACGAGCCGAGACTCATGAGCAGACAACGATTGCAGCAAATGGTTGGTTGCAGCAATCACTTGGGGCAGCGTTCACGCTTGTGAGATTAGTATGTGCAATTAACCTGCCGGTCTTATCGTTTGGCTTTATCAACTTGTATTCAGCAATAAAAAGATTTTGGTCTGATCTCGTGCAGTTCCCAGTAGGAAGAAACGAGCCATCAGTTGCGTTGTGCTTGTTCGCAAACAGAATCTGATTCCTTTGTAAAAATCTTAGCGTGTAACTTATTAACCAAGTCCACCTTAAGCAGACAAAATCTTATTTATTGCTATCCTTGTCTGTTTGAAACACGAGTGTACTCAACTTAGTATATTTGCTGTTGACTTCAATAACCACAAAAAGCAAACACTGGGTTTCTTTTTTAGCATACAATCTTAACAAGTTGTATTACGTTGAATCAGATGGTTAAGTTTTATGAACTAATCTCTGTTAGCAATGCACGTCATTAAAATTGGAAGTGGCTGTTAAATCAATCGTTAAGAAAGTAGTGAAGCTTTACATAATCCAATCGACATTGCAGCCACAGCTTTCAGCGTACCTATAAAATAGAATAATCTTCAAATGTATTATCCATCAGCTTGACCTGAGCGACTTCACAAATAATGAAATATCACATCAATTCAATGCTAGAAGAAACGTTGTATATCATGTTGAATCGCATTTAATTTTGATGTTTGTACTGTTAGAAGGCTGAGTGATTTCTGTAAAAACTGTTGATAGATGAAATGAAAACATTTTAGAACTGTTGTTATCGTTTCAGGCGGCTCGTTGTATGCAGCCACGTATCAATCTTTTTTTGGCGGGCTTTCAGTCGTTTCTCGTACAATGGGTCAAGCACCTGCTCTTCGAACCAGCACCAACAATGTTATGAACGGTAATATTTGTGACATTGTTATCACAGAAGATTTTGTAGCATATGGTCCAGAAAGTTCAATAACTTACAACGAGTAGATGTTGTTCTATTTAACCCAATTAAAGCTCACTCTGTTTTTCTCTCTCTACTGGCATTAAAACCTTTTGCCAAGAGTCCAGGTAAAAATTGATAGGTTTTGGCCGGGGTGTGATTTTGGAATATGGGGACAAGTCGCATATACCATAAATAAAGTTTATGAAGGCAATTTGCAAAAAGTTACTTCATTCAAAGGCAAAATGCAAGACATGAGCATATCAAGAAGACAGCTGGTAAGGCCATTAAATTATCCAAATCTTTTCCGTAAACGTTTTACTTCAGCAGACCAACCAAATCCTTTCAAACCTTCAATACTTAAAGAGATTTTTTCAAATCTTCAGGTGACCACGTCCATTGTCCACACTGGTCCGGCACTGAAAGCTATTTAACCATGCATTTAACATAGGCAATAAGCATAGCAAAGGAGTGTTTTGAATCAGTCATAGCTGGATAATTACTCCTTTGAGATCGCAACGTTCTAATTGAAAATAACTGATGTATGACAGAACCGGATTTTGTGAAAATGGTTGAAGACGGCGAAAAAATATTGATTTTCTTTAATGAAATCGAGGTTCTATCAACCGGAGAAAAGCGCACGATTCCCCAAGTGGCACAGGTGATTATAAACAAACAAGCATATCAATAGCAAACTAAAGTGATTACACTGTGCAGCTATGTCCAATAACAAAAACGGTGTAACATAACTTCACCAACCCGAAGTGTGAAACGGTATCATATATTTGACAGCAAAGGGAAGGCAACGTTAATTGCATAAAATGTTTAGAGTACCGCAATGGCTTGATTGGTACAACATTTAAGTCTCTTATTCAACCAACTTTGCAGTTTTATTACGGGAAGTGAAAATTTACTGCCCTCTATTTGTAAAAGCTATTGCATTTACGACAGTAGGCCAATAAAATTATGGACTTTGACACTTTCTGTAAATCACTCTGACGAAATCGCAACATGTTTACACTTCATGCACTGTTCAAATATAGCATCCACGCCACACAATAACACGTTATTACATAATTTTAGGTCTGCAAAAACGACGATGGAGGCGATCGTATCCTCCAGGGAATGTTTACAACCTTCCTCAAGTCGAGGCTAAATTGCTCATATAATGGATATTATTTGGATCAAGTCAGTGATTTGACGAATCCAATAAGAATCAACAACGAACTTGTCATATTCGCAACATTTTCAACTCCAGAGTAAGTGAATGTTTAAAGATGGTTTAGCGTGTACTATTAAACCATAGATTTAAAACTTACTCTTCCTGAAAAGTAATCTCAAGGCAGAGCCGGCACCAGAACAGTCGTCTTAGGGGGAGGGGAGGGGGGCTACGCGTTTATCAGCTCCTTCACCGAATTGTGAGTGTGGTGCCTCTGAGCAAACTGCAGACCACATCATTTCTGCAAGCCCCCTACATCGTGCACCAAAAGGAATACAAGGTCGGTTGGTCCTGGTTGATGACACCCGACGCTGGCTTAAAATCAACGCCGTCAACATCTAAACCGTCGGAAGAGGATGCCCAACCACATCACGACGACGAGGGGGGGGGAGCCAAAGTTTGAAATTAAGCACCAATAAGCCACTGTTTTCAAAAGAGTAAGTTTGTTGATTGGGGGGAGGGGGGCAAGCATGTCAATTGGGGGGCTAGGTCCTCCTGGCCCCCTTCGCGCCGGCCCTGTCTCAAGGTCAGAATAGAATGCGATCTGTTGACCAATACTTAGGAAATTAATCAGTTTCCCAATTAAACCCTTAAAAGCGAGAAACTGGAGTATGACAGCTGCTACTGTCACTAAAAGACCTACAATGACTGCAGATTCAGAGTTTGTTTTATACAGTATTGTGTACTACTTTGTGGATCTGAGATAGACGTGACTTGAAATGTTGGACAAATGCTTTGGAACTGTAAGTCGTTTTTTGTTACAGCAATTCCTTAGCGGGATCTGCCGTGTGCTCATTTACGCTTCCTTCAATCAAAACTGCTATGCTTGGGCCCTTTTTTACGAATAACAAGAAAACGTCGAGTGTGGCAATTGTTCCTCCTCCTTCCTCAAGACATCCAGGATTGTGCCCCACCGAAAAACTTTCGGATGAAGAGCTGCTTTATGTAAAATCTTATCCACAAATGGAAAAACAGGTATAGTCAACAAGAAAATTGATAACTTCTCTACTTTTTGTCTTTTTAGCCTTTACTGCTTTTTCAATAGCTGCTTAGATGGTTAAACAATATTTAACTTTACGGTGCTACAAATTTCACAAAAATGGTCTATTAAATGTCTATTGTATAAGACAAAGTAGTTAAGTCTGACTAATAGGAAACCACAACAAACGAAAGCCTCCTTTATTTTTCAAAAAAAAAAAACAACTTTTATTCATTAGTATTTTCTGTACTGGTTTTAGGTCGCCGGGTCCATGCTGCTAACAAATCAAGGAAATAGATGGACAGCCATTTCAGCGGATCATACTTCCAGCCCTAGCAATGTAGTCGTGATTATTATTGGCACTGAAAACGGACATTTAATTAAAGCTCTTCCTCCGTCGCAAAACTGGCCACATGGAATTATCATCAGCGATTCTGACGTATTTGACCAAGAAAGGTGAGCTTAATATTGCTTTCAGGACAAAGTAAATTGTATGTATTGAAAAGCTAAAACATCCAACTTGACCAATGACGTTTCGCCAATGCAGTCTTTAATCAGGGAGTAATTCCGCCTGGTTATCAATCTGCCGTGTCAGGTGTCAGCAGTAGCTTGCTTATAAACAAAATACTGCAGTGACTTTGCTTGCAAGCTCATTTTTTAAGGTTTAACTTTCCAGGATTTTCTTCGATACAATCAAAGTATAGATGTCAAAATCAATGTTTCCAATTATGATGTTAAAAACTTGAAGCTCATGGATAAACCCAAGAGCTTTTGGCCTACGATTAAAAGATATCCCGACGGGGTACAACGCGGTAATGTAGAATTAAAGACCAAATTTAAATATAACATTTCCGTTTTGGGTAGTGAGTAAGTTAAATCTGCAAGTGGGTCACGGTGTGACCCGCGGGTCAGAGGTTCGTCATTCCTGTTCGAGGTGGTATCTCACTACAAATAAAACTCATCCTCAGTTTGTTTGATTGTTGGTTGAAAAACTGCGGAGATCCATGCTCTGCTAAAACCAAACATACACCAGTTATGAATAATTGGGCAGAGTTTTGAGAGATGTAATGATCACATTATAAACAACGTGTTTTTCAGATGTTCTTCTGCTCAAAAAGAAATGAGAGACCGCCGAATCATAAAGATTGTTGTGGAAAACGACACGATTTTTGTTGCTTTCAAGCATTGTGTCGTCACAGTGCCGCTAAAAATGTGCTCCAATCATCGTTGTCAGTCGGTTTGCAACGGAGCAGCAGATCCTTACTGCGGATGGAATGGAACTGCATGTACTCCGCTAAAAAATCCACGCAAAGTCTTGAAAGAAGACTTGAATACTCAAGCTTGTTTGCTTAGAACTGATGTAGAAAAAGAAAACCCCATCAGAACAAACGACGAAAAAAGTGAAACGCAACCAAACAACGATTGGAGAAATAAGTCTCTAGCCATTAGCACCAACCCACCATCTCCAGCTGAAGTGAAATATAACGCTCAATTGGTTTCTTATGAGACTTTGGTGATTGTTGCGATAGTTGCATCAGTAGCGACTTTTATAGTTACTGTATTTTTCACAATTTTGTGTTGTTGCTGTCGTAAAAGAAAAAAGTCTGACGGTTCTGAAACGCTGAAAGAAAAACAAACAGCCGAAATACATAACTTGGTAAACGACGGAGAAAAACGCTACTCCCTATCTCGTGTGACTCAAAGATGTAGAGAATTTATGAATAAGGCAACAACACCCATTTCTTCGCCAGAAACGAAACTGAAAAGCGACGGAAAACGAAGAAGATCGGAAAACGTGTACACAGAACAACCATCGCTGAAGCAAAATCAAATTGAAAGAGGAAGAAACATCCGGGAGTCTAATTCGCGCTTTGACAGCACTAGTTCTTGTAGTTCAAGAAAAGAGAATAGTGGCAGATCTATAAATAACCCGGCTGCTAAACCACTTCTGTCATCACCCATGAATGTCTGTCACGCAGAAACTGGTGAGTAGTTCTGATCGGTTTTATTTCTAGGCCAGCAAAAATACCAAGTGTTTTACACTTTTACATTACTTCGCGACAAGTGATGGGCATAATAAACTTTTCTGAATTAAAGCATTAACGATAACCGATAATTTAAAAAAGCCCTGGGCGATACCAATAATCGATAAAACTTAAATTTTATTAAGCGATAATGGTAATCGATAAATTACCGCCGATAAATTTTTCCGATAAATGTTACGTTAAATTTTCAATGTGTTTTTGACGAAGTTTTTTTTTTGTTAGTCAAATTGCGAAAACGTTTTTCTAAATTTTTCAAGAGAGCAGTTATTGTACTCTGCCATGGCATTGAATAAAACATTTTTTTAAGTTGTAACAAGACTTTATCAAAACCGTGTATTTTTCTATAAGCACCAACTCACTAACTTTGAACACTGTGAGCACAAAGAATCGTTTATTGCGATAACGTATCGACGATAACAAAACATATTATAAAAGCAATATCGGTAACCAACAAATCAAAACTAGTTTGAGCGATAACGATAATCGGCAATAAATTATCGCCGATAAATTATTTCGATAAATGCCCATCTCTGGGTACGGTTTTGTACGGCAAGAACGAGTGATTCAACGTAGCCTAACCGTGCCAATGTTTTTCCGATTTTTTTCACATAAGCTGCGTTGCAAAACGATAAATAGCTATGCAATTTAGCTGTTGTGTTAGTCGATGAAGCTCGGTATAACCGTTAACAAATAGAGCTATCACAGCAAGTAACAATCATTCGAAGCAAAACCAGTAAGAAGATTCAAAACAGCTTAACGGCTCGCATTAACAGCTGCGATTTGCTTTCCTTTCTACCGTCTGATAGGATAAACTGTGTCTGATGAATGATTTGGTGATTGCCCAGCTGTAAAAATATTTTTTATTTCAGATGCAACTTTGCCTAAAAGCGTAGCTAATGCTGCTACACTTCGCCTATCTCCGAACCGGGTCAATGACGCTTCGTCACCGACACGTACGTCGGAAACATCTTTTGTCGCACCTGACGTATATACGAAAATGCCAGAAACCAGTACAGCATCAAGCAACTCCGCCAAACTTCGACGTTCTGAAAATGCTACAAAACAAACAAATGAAATCATGCGCGAATCAGGCTCGGCTATTCGCGATTTTGAAGCCACCCTCAAGCAAATGCAAAACGAAGGCATTTTGCAACCTCAAGATGATGCCCTGAGACAAAGAACGGCATCAGATGATAGCGGGAATGGCGAAAGTCCAAGAAATTCATACCAGCAAACTGGCCAAGGAGCGGTAAGTTGAAATTTTCACTGTTTTTTCAGCACAAGTACAAAGAGACACTCAACAAAGAGAACAAATGATAGTGTTTTGACTGAAATTGAAAAGTTTGTTCTCTTTAAAAACAACAGCAGTTGTTACCCGTTAGTTTGTGTCGCAAGTTAAGCAACTTTGATTCACAAACTGTATTTTTCTTGTAGGTTGAGGCAGCAAAAAATTCACGATCGCAGCGTCCAATGTCTTTGAACGTTCAGAAAAGCTCACCGAACCGTCGCATTCGTCTGTTATCAGAAGGTTCTCACCCGCATTCGGAGCAACCTCCAGTTGTATTCGTGGCACCTCGGTCTAACAGAGAACGACATTCAAGTGGTCAAAACTCTCAACCAACAACCCCAATGAATGGTCAACCAATGCTAGCTGTTTGCCAGGGCAACAGATTTTTTCCCGACGATCTTGCTGTTTATGGAAATGGTCTGAGAAATGAAAGTGGCCAACATCACCAGCTGTACAACCAGCAAAACCATCATGAAAAAATGGTTGCTTTTCAAGCACTTCAAAATGCTCCGCCAGTAATGTATCCTTCACAGGCCCAATATACGCAACGACCGCCAAAACTGCAACGTCAAATGAGTGAGCCACAAGGAAGGCTGAGTGTGGGACGATCCTATTCAACATCAATGAAAGGCCCACCAAATTATTATCCAAGCCTACAAGAGAAAGTTCCTCATTCGCAAATGCCTGCATTCCACTCAATTGAACACGCACCTCGTCAAGATCACGCTGGGCCCAAAAATCATTATCCCTCATTACCCCATCGAAGCTCCAAGTCTCCTTACGGTGATAACAATTCATACGTTACAGGACCGGGATTTGAAAGGCCTGCGACTTTACACAAACGAGAAAAACTGCCTTCTTTAATACGACAAGCCTCCACGCCCAGCTCTACCCGGACTGGTCTTTTTGTACCTCCTCCTACTGTACCCAGAAGTGAACCGGTATGAAAATAAAGTAAGGAGCAGATGACAAACCACTTGGAATTGATTCACCTCTATCACGTTCCAATTAGTTGGAAAAAAGGTGGCAAATGAGGTTGGATGAACCACTGTTCCTAGCGCAAGATGCTTGCTTACAGCTTGTTTTTTTGTGATACAAATAACATCAGTGTAAAAAACTCTGTGAGTAAAAAACTGAAAACGCTTTCGCTTATGCTGCTATTTTTATTATTGAAAAATTGCTTTATTGAATATTTTGTGACGAAATGCCTTCCAAACAATTCCAGACGAACAAAAATTTTTATTAGAGTAGAAGCTTCTCCATAACAATTCCGTAGCTTGTAACTTCAGTTTTGAAGGAGGTTAAGTTCATAGACTACGATTTTCTGAATTAATTGGGGAAAGGGGGATGTTGAACGGTCTCTACCGCACATTCGCAAAACATATGTGCTTTTTATGTGCAAAGGAACAAGCTTTTTATGTGCATTTCATAAAAGTGACACTTTAAGCTTGTGACCTTCTTATACACTTGTGAACATAGTATTACTATTGCATCAAAATAGCCTGCTTTCTTTTGTGTAACCACTGTAACTTTTTATTGGTGAAATAAAATATGATACAGTTGCCAAATTTGCTTTCTACGCAGCAAACGATCACCTCGAGAACAGATAATTACAAGGCGTTAAATAACAGACTCTCAAACCAAACCAAAAGGAAAGTAGATATTCGATAATTCGACACAAATTTGTTTAAACAGTAGATGCTTAATATTTAGCGCTGTTATAGGTTTATAGTGCCGCACATACATTATAATACCATTGCTACACAAACTAGGTTTATAATAGTGAACCATATTATTCATCATGGAAATTGACCTGGTTCAAAATCGAACCCACGGAACAACCAACTGCGGAGCCCAAAGCACAAATCATTCGGTCAATTACTATTCGCACAATGTGATTGGGTGAGAAGGAATTATTAAAGAGAATTGAACCTTTAACGCCATCTTACGGCCCAACAAAATTCTAATCTGTCGATACGAAGCGATAGAGAGCTTAAAACGAATTTTTCGTATTCCGATCAGATATGTGGTTCTGGCGGTGAGATAAGTTTTTACCGAAGTATGAGTTAGAAAACCAATGAAATTGTAGTAAACCAAACTTAAAAAATTTAGCTGCAATGATACCAATTATGTAGTTCTTAAACTGATGAAACTTCATGTTTTTAATAGCTTTAAAAACCTTCAAGTGGGCCTCTAAAGCCACGCGTAATCTTCAGGTATACGTTATTTCAATCCTACCTTTTAAAATCTCGAACGGCTATTCATTGAAAAATTACTGCGCCTAAGCGGGGTCTAAAACTGGAAAATTGACGACCAAACGATACGTGGATCAGGGCTGCGGACCACCAAGAACCTCTAATCGAGTTCACCATAAATTTGCAGGCTAAGTTCAACTTCTTTATTTAAATTTTGCGAGTTCAAGTTTGAGTTTCATAATTTTAACCGAGTTTTTGCCAAGTTCAAGTAGTTTTTATCAAGTTTAGGCTAAGTTCAAAACTCCATTCACTTTTCACGAGATCGAGTTCAACTTCTAGTTTGGCAAAGAAAACGAGATTAAGTGTATCATATCATTATGTTGTCTAGCCAAATGCCTTCTAATACACTTACAACATCCCAAACGTTTGAAAATTTAATAAGAACTGGTACGACTCTGCACTCATATCATAAACATAAAAGAACCTACCAAAAAATTTTGCTTGGTTTCGAAGGGGTGCTGTTTGGAAAAAAACTATACGTTTGGTTAAACATATTTTTTGAGCTTATTTAGACCATAATTTGTATGATATATACAGAACAGGGGCGTATTCTCCATGCATGCAAGGCATGCATTGCATGCCTTGCCAATTGTCATTCAATCAAAAAAAAAAATTAATCATAATATTTTTGAAAAAATATCTAAAAAATTTTCTCAATTTTAATCTGAGAACTTTCATTGTGCCTCTCCTATGGATTGCCACCTTAACGTGGTGGGGAGGTTTGAGTTTTCAATGATCCTTAGAGCAACGCCGTCGGTAGTGTTTAATCACTTCCATCAGGGTCACCCATGGCGGTAAGGTCGAAGGAGAGAAACAGACCAAGTAGCAATCCAATGCTGTAGCTAAATGGAAAGTTGTAATAACAATATTCATGCTGCATCGGACGGCGCGCAGGATAAAAAGGTCCGCGTTCGAGTTTTAGGCAGAGGGACTCGTTCGAAAAATAAGCTACAGTCTCCCCCACAAGCTGACCGTCACCGGAAACCCACCAACGCAGTCGCTAAGCGTTTGGGGAGGCGAATGGGGGCAGCGCACAGAAAACGTACTCGAGTTGGACCAAACTGCCGGGATCTAGCTATTGGGAACTGGAACGTTTCGTCACTGACAGGAAAAGAGCAGGAGCTTGTTTGCGAAGCCCAACAGTATCGCCTTGATGTTGTGGGAATTTCATCAACAAAGCGCCGGGGTTCTGGAACTGTCGAGTTGAACGATGGGTGGAAAATTTTCTACTCAGGTGTTGATGCAGCAATGTCTGCTCAAGCTGGTGTTGGCTTACTTGTGAGCCCCAACATAGCTGAATGTGTCGTTGACTGGGTACCACTAGGAGGAAGGGTTTGTCTTCTAAAGCTAAGGCTGCAGGAGCGATCTCTGTGTATATTGCAGGTGTACGCACCTAACATAGAATCACAGTACGAAGCCTTTCTAGAGGAAGTTGAGGTTGCATTGGGAAAAGCGACTTCATCAGAATCCCTTGTCCTTTTGGGCGATTTCAATGCACATGTGGGCATCGACAATGCAACCTGGAAAGGTGTTATTGGGCAACATGGTGACCCTGACATTAACAAGAACGGAAGGTGTTTATTGCAGTTCTGTGCCACCAATGGGCTGTGCATAATGAACACATTTTTTCAGCACAAAAGAATTCATAAGTACACCTGGTACAGAGACTCTCTGGGACAACGCTCCCTGATTGATTTTTGTATCGTTTCGGCGGACTTGTTTTCTACCGTGTCTGATGTCCGTGTTAAAAGAGGGGCTGAGTTGTCAACTGATCACCACCTAGTTGTCTGCACTTTGAAAGCTTTGAAACCCTTGAAAAAACGAAAGACTTTTCGACCACGAGAAACTTATCGAATCAAATGGGAATCATTGGCTGACAAAGAGGTACGAACTGCATTTGCAGACAACATTGCATCTAAGTTCAAAGAACTTCCGACCTCTACTGAAGACATTGAAACTGAGTGGTGTTTGTTTCGAACAGCAGTCATTACGTCCGCTACTAACTGTTGTGGACGTAAGCGTGTTGGAGGGACGAAGAGTAGCGAGAAAAGAACTCCTTGGTGGAACCAAGAAGTTAAAGAAGCTATTCGTGCGAAAAAAGTGGCCTATAAGGCCTGGCTTGCAAATAAGTCATCACTTGAACTTCGTTCGCAGTACTCTGAAGCACGTAAGACGGCAGCCACAAAAGTTAAACTGTCTAAGGAAAGGGCCTGGAAGGAATTTGGAGAAAGGTTAGACGATGACTTCAAAACGGCAAACAAAGTGTTCTGGCAGACCATTCGCCGTTTGCGTGGAAAAAGATCTCGAGCCGCTCTCTTTATCGAAGATTCAAATGGTGTGACTCTGAAAGATCAAGATGCTATTTTGAATCGGTGGAGAGAGTACTTTAGTGATCTTTTAAACCCAGTTGATGCTACACCGATACAAATTCACGAAGAACAGGTTGGGGAAGATATTCAGATAACCGAAGCAGATGTGAATGCAGTAATCAAATCATTGAAAACTGGAAAAGCACCTGGTGAGGATGATATCAGACCTGAAATGTTAAAAGCAATGAACATACATGGTGTTCGTTGGCTGACTCGTGTTTGTAAGGTGGCGTGTAGTACTGGGCAAGCACCAAAGCAATGGCAAACTAGTGTGATAATACCTATCCACAAGAAAGGAGACAAGAGAAAATGCACCAATTATAGGGGCATATCTCTCATCAGTGTCCCGGGTAAGGTCTATGCCAAATGCCTTGAAAAGAAATGCCGTGAAATAGTCGAGCCTAAGCTAACAGATGCTCAGTGTGGCTTTCGTCCTGGCCGAAGCACAATGGATCAGATCTTTGCCTTGCAGCAAATCTTTGAGAAGTCGTGGGAATATGCAAAAGAGATCAATGCATGTTTTGTTGATCTTGAAAAAGCATATGATCGCATTCCTAGAGACAAGCTTTGGGCGGTGCTGTTGCAGTATGGCATTGATGGCCAGTTACTAACTGCCATTAAGTCGCTGTACATGCATTCTGAGATCTGTGTTCGTGTTAACAGTGCAACGACGAAACCTTTCAGAGTAAGTGTGGGACTACGGCAAGGCTGCTCTCTTTCACCTATTCTGTTCCTTATTTATATGGATAGAATAGTTAAGAACAGTGAGTCTTGTGGCGGAGTAAAGATCGGTGAATGCACTGTACAACGTCTGTTATTTGCAGATGATCTCGTGCTACTCGACTCTACCCAAAATGGTCTCCAGCAAGCTCTTGACAGGTTTTCGGATGCATGCTCTGTTGCCGGAATGAAAATCAGTACAACAAAAACAGAAACCATGTGCCTGTCCAGACAACCAAAGCAGTGCTCTCTCCAAATTGATGGAGTACCACTAAAACAGTCAGAGAAATTCAAGTACCTCGGCGTCTCATTCACAAGTGACGGCAGACAAAATAGCGAATTGGATATCCGCATCGGAAAAGCAAGTGCAGTAATGCGCCAGCTCCACCGATCTGTGGTACTGAAACGGGAGCTTTGCACCAAGGCAAAGCTATCCATTTTCAGATCGGTCTATGTTCCTATTTTGACTTATGGCCATGAGTGTTGGATCATGAATGAGAAAGTGAGGTCTCGAGTTCAAGCAGCCGAAATGGGATTCTTGCGAAGAATTAGCGGTTTGATCTTGTTGGACAAGGTTAAAAGTGCAGATATTCGTGAATTTCTAAACATCGAATCGCTGCTTCTCCGACTAGAAAGATCGCAACTGCGTTGGTATGGACATGTGACACGAATGCCCCAGGAAAGAACAGCCAAAAAACTGCTCTGTTCAACACCGATTGGTCGAAGGCCTAGAGGCCGTCCCAGAACTCGATGGCGAGATTACGTAGAAGATCTTAGTTGGTCTCGCCTTGGCATCCCAGCAGAGCATCTATCCTTTGTTGCAGAGGATCGAGATGCTTGGAGGCTCCAACTTGAGCTGCTGCCCCCGCGACCCCCCAAGGATAAGCGGGTCCAGAAAATTGATTGATTGAACTTTCATTGTGTCAGAAAAGCATTAACTTTGGAGACCATTTTGAATATTAATAAATGGCAACACTTAAAAGTAGCCGCGTATCACCGCGGACGACCGCATAGGCATGCAATTTTCGAAGTTGCTTTTTTGTTCTGCATCTAGTTGTATTGGCAGATTGGCGCTAAATACGCGACTAACTACGTAAGAAGGCATGCAATCGTCAAATTGCATGCCTATGCGGTCTAAGCGGTGAGACGACGCAGTAACTGGTGAGCGCTGAGTAGTCATATACGGTATTCAACAGGTAAAGTATGGTAGAGACTAGTCTGCTACAGATCTGCTGTGTATGGTAGACTACTGGTAAATAAGCTAGACTAGTTTAAAAATGATAGGCTGTGAGATTGAGATTAAGCTGCAGAATATAAGTAAGCAGGAGTTTAGTTGTAATAGGTCTAGTTTAGGGGTACCGGTATTGCATATATACCTTAGCTGGTTCAAAGGGGTTAGGTCTAGTATCAGCCCCCAGGTTTGGTTAAAGCTAGATTTGGTTAGGTTAAGGTCATAGGTTAGGTTAAGGTTGGCAGACAGAAAAAGTGTGGGGGCTGTTAGTCTGCTGGACATGACCTGAGTGAAGTAGGTAGACTTACCAAACCAGGGGGTCTGAGATATCGGTAATACCGGTACCGGTAATGCATATAAAAGAACATCATCTTAATGAAATTAAGATTCATTGTACAGATACTGGATAGAATATCGGTATTGGTGCCGGTAGGTGCAGTGTTACAGTATATACCGGTACCGGTAGTACTGTAGTAAAATTAATTTTCATCAATCTTTAAGGTACCAGTGTCTATTTTGCCGTTTAGGGCAAAATAGCTTCTAGGTCTATTTTGCCGTAAGTGATGTGGGTTTTTAAGTGTCGTTTTGTGCTGAATTGCTTCTCGATAGCTCAGTGGATAAAGCGCCGCGTTAGAAGGGAAGCGCTGCACTAGTTTTGGGTTCAATTCTCGTCGCGGCTTCGATTCATTTCGCTTCGGTGGCTTGGGTTCAGATCGCTTCGGTTTGCTTCGAATTCGTGTGACCTGGGGTTAACAATCGAGTTCGTGAAGACAGTAGAATAGAATATCATGTAATCCCATGGTTAACTTCGTCTGACCTGGGGTAAATAATCGAGTTCGGTTCGACTTCGTGTGACCTGTGGTTAACTTACAGCAAAATAGACACTGCCAATCTTTAAACTGAGACAATGAGCCAAGCCCAAGTCACAGCTTCAAGTTTGTCTACCAGTAATATTGTTGAAAAGTTTTACAGCTCTAACATTTCAAGCTTGATTCTGGCAGAACTACGGTACCCCACAGATGAACGTAAGTGGGTCTCGTCGGAGTAAGCCGTCCATGTCTAGAATAACTCGTCCGTGTAAGGCAATAAAAGACATGGACAGCTTACTCTAGATGAGACCCAACGTAAGTATCGGTAAACAAACCAAAACTAGCTTAAGAAGTTTTAATTCAATTTATTGTAGCGTTTATAAATATTGGGTCTGTGGAAGCTCAACATCAAACAAATTGTACTGCCGGCCTTGCTTAATATTTTTTAAAGACATCACTATATGGCTTGCTGTATTTTTATTCCTGTCTAACTTATTTGCTTTGTATGATGTTACAAATTAGGTTTTGACCCCTGAGTTGGTTGCTTACAATTTAAACAACTTTGCCCTGTGTATTTTCATTTGCTGGTCACGCTGTGCTTGTAACTGGTTAAAATTCTGATTTCTTCAGTTATGATAATTTGTTGCTACTGCTTTGTGGAGCAGTATAGAAATACTGTGACATTATTTTGATTGGCAGCTTTGTTTTCATGCTTCTTTCGTTGAGTTGGTTAAAAGATTTGATGTAATTGAAGTTGCAATGCAGATATTAAAACCTTTATCTCATTTTTGAATGATCAGCTTCATTATGCTTCAGCAACTGTTACCCTTGGAATCAAAACACAGGTTTAACATCTTGGTTTATCGTCAAAACTGCTGAAATTAGATTGCTCATGTTAATAGTGCTTCTTTGTGGTTTTACACCAGTTAATAGAAAATTATCTTCTGCTTTTTAAACTTTAACCACTAATTCCCTATGATCATTGGTCAACTGGTGTTGGTTAGTGGTAATTGTCAGCAGTGAATTGAATGATTGACTTGTCAAAATTTAACCCTGGATGAAGTTCTGTAGGACGTCGTATTGTTTATCTATAGCTTTTCATACATAGAGTGACTGTACGGTGTACGAGTTTTCTGGAACTTCCTATGTAAGTTCATTTACAGGTGTTGTTGTAGTATGATTTGTTACCACTGCGTAAAAGCTTCAGAATATTTATCAAGTAGTTTTAAATTATATTGTAGCCTATCGCCACATGTATGCTTCAACTTCACAGAGACTTATAGATGTCCATTGTTTCATTTTTCCAATATTCTATAAATATGTTTTTCAGGTACCAGCCTGGTTAGATTTTTTATTAAAGCCTAGTTAATGGAGTAGTGGAATAGATACCGGTACTACTGCTGTGAAAAACTTCCAAGTTGTGCAAATGACTCAGCAATACCAGACTTATATATCTGAAGAAAGAAAAACTATTTGTGCAACAAAATATGCTCACTTGGTTTAAAAAAATGTGGATTGTCACTAGAAAGGCATTTGGTTTGATTCACAACTGCTGGTAAACATTCGATGAATGGGATGAAAGTTGATGCATATTTGCAATTACATTGTTGCGAGAAATTCTCATTAAGATTCTCAGATTGATCGGAATAACGTGCGCAGAATTCCTTTCTGACTCAATAGGGTGGCTTCTGACTCGAAGACCTCATGGTCCCTTCGAAGTCACCCTGTCATTAATCCTTATGTTATTTATCTAATGCCTGTGTTTTTGTTTTATCCGTTGTGGTTGGTGACGAATAAACAAACTTGAACTTTTGAAACCAGCCATTAACCTGAAAATTCAGGCCATCACGGGCATGAGAAATGCAAGCGCCATATCAATAACAAAAATTGTCTTAATACACTGTGGGACATTTGACGCACGTACTCTTGGATGTGAAAGGATTAGGGTATAAACAGCGTCAGACACTAAAAAGTTATCTATTTAGCTCTGTATAAACGTTATTATTATTATTATTGTATCATTTATGATCTTCGATTTGTGTGCCTTACAGCGCAGTTGTTTAGTTTCAACAATTGTATGACGTCATGGAGCCTCCTTGAAATGAGGCGATAAAGTAATGTAATAGATGGATTACCAAAGAATTGAAATCAATTTTTTGACATACAGTGTATTTTATTACCTTGTGAAATAAAAACTGATGTTCTGTGCGGTAATTTTTCGCCTGCCTAATACGCTTTAACGAATTCTAATGAGTACATTTTTGAAGTTGAATTGAATAAGAAAACTAATGACGTCATCGTAATTGCATGCCTCATCTGTCAGGTCACGCTACGCCACTGATACAGAATATAGGAAATATTCAAATATCTGACTTATATATTGGACAAATTGTAGGTCTACTCTAAGTCGGACCAAAATACACACACAAAGTCAGACAAAATCGTTTCTTCCAAACGGCGCGCTTATTCGCGACAGCGAGTTATAACAACTTGATTAGCAAAGACAAGTTAGAGTTTTCTCATTTCTTGGTTTCATTTTGCTGCAACCTAGCAAAAAAACGGTCCTACTAACACCGCAAAGGACTGAAACACAGCAAAGTACGACAAAGGACTTCAAATTGATCCACTAAACACCGCAAAGAACGACACGAGACTTGGAATCATACAAACAAAGAACGACAAAGGACTTTGAATTAGGATTAGGTTCGGCTTGTGGTTATCAGGCCCTTTGTCGTACTTTGCGGTGTTTAGTAAGTACTTTGCCGCTCCTTTGCGGTGTTTAGTAGGACCCGCAAAAAACAAACTAGGTATCATAACCAGGGGTGCCTTGGTGGGGGGGGGCTGAACCCCCCTTGTTCTAAAAAAATCTTTTGAGGGGGGCCAATGGTTCAAGTCATAGTAAACTATTAGCTAAATCACATGACTTATTAGTTAAATCTGAATTATTAGTTAAATCACATGACTTTAACGTACATTTGTATGCCGATGATACCTATGCAGTGCTATTTTGGTGTTGACAGAAATGTATCTTCTGATTTCCTTAATGATAAAATTCGAAGCTTTACTCGAGATTTAATGGGGTGGATGTGTGATAAATTTTTAAAGTTGAGTGAAAAGAAAACAGATATTATTGAGCTGTCATCAACTTTTGGTGGCAAATGTAAGTTAATGTCTACTGTCAATTTCGCTAATGACTACTTTATCCAACATGCTACCAGTGTTAAAAGTCTTGGTGTTGTTCTGGATGATGGACTGACTTTTCAAAAGCATATTGATAAAGTTATTGAAGTTTGCTGTCTTAATCCACGCAACATGGGCAGGATTGCTTCAAAACTTTCTCGTACCTTAAAAATTCAATTGATTTACTCATTGACCTTATCTCACATTGACTATTCGACTATTAAATAAAGTCTCTTCAGTGGTGCTTAAAACTTCAAATCCATGAAGTAAATCCATCAACATACAATGCATTCTACCTAGCACCTTTAAAGGTCCACAAGGATCTGAGGAATTTTAGAGAAAGCATAGTGTAAGCGCCCTCTGACGTTAGCTGGCTTTGCAAGTGCTTGTCATGGTCCACATGCCTATCTGAATTCAGCAATTCGTTTAATGAAGATTGACTGTACTGCAACATCAGCAATTGTTGGACCTATTCTTACCCTGACACATTGGGCTTTGTTGTTGCCTGACTTTGGGGGTTCCTATCGGAGAAGTGTAGGAAAGATGAATTCTATTTGACTTACATATCCTTCTTTGTATCATCTTGCTGGATCCTGTAACTGTACATGCAGTTCGACAAACGTACCGGGATATTGATGTTTAAACCACCGATAAGCGCTGACGTTCACTGTGTTTTCTGGGCTGCATGCGCAGACACAGTGCCTGCCTTGTCCCCCGCTTTTTCACGGGCGAACGGGTTGGGCAGAGAGGTTTTTTGTAGGTTTTGGTAACTGGTATAGTTACAAACCTTAAACAAAATGTTCCTTCTCAGATTACCGGGAAAATAATGTTTAAACTACCCGACTTTTCTATTCTTATCGATTGTTTACGGTGAATCTGTGACATCATAATCCAGCCTGTATTATTTTCTTGAAGGTTTTATTTCAAATGTTCTACCTTGAGCAGAACGAGGAGAGGCTTAGATTAGGAGTGTGTAGTTCTTTTGAAGGTTAGAATTTTTTTTTCTTTTTTAGGAAGGTGGGAGGTTGCTATGCTGCACTGATGAGACCATAATAAGGTCGAAACGCGTCTGCAGATGCAAATTAGTGGGTTGCCATAGGGGCTTATAGTGATGTGGGCTAGTTAGGCTACCGGGAACTTAGTTGTGGATTAGTGGTTATATTTTCTTTCATTGGGTATCGTTGTTTGGGGCCAAAAACTTGAGTTTGATATAGAAGCAACCTTTAAAGGTGCTAGGTAGAATGCATTGTATGTTGATGGATTTACTTCATGGATTTGAAGTTTTAAGCACCACTGAAGAGACTTTATTTAATAGTCGAAACGTATCCCGTCTGGTGCAAAATAACATTGACTATTGCAATGCACTGTTTTACAACTTCCCGGAATATCTGCTTCATAAATTGACAAAGCTTTATATGCTGCTGTTCGTTTTGTTTTTGGATAACGAGGCTCTGCAAGACGTTCACATATGTTACCTTACCTAAAAAATCTTCATATTCTTCCTGCGAAATTTCGTATACATTATAAGATTGCCTTATTGATCTATAAATGCATTCATGGTACTTCCCCGGATTATCTACAGAATCTAATTTCTTATTATCCTGCAAGCTCATATAATCTTAGAGTTAGTGATGATCCGTTACTTCTTAAAATAAAGTCTGGACTCAATTACAAAAAGTCTGAATCAATCTTTTCATGTGCCTCTTCTCATGTATGGAATTCTTAACCGTTTTCTTTGCGTGAAATTGAAAGCATGCCCCGCTTTAAAAAGCAATTGAAGTGTCATTATTTCAGTTTTGCCTTCGAAGATGTTAATGACATTTAGTAGGCTATTGTAGGCCTATTGGGTTCTGCTTTGCTTATTCCTGGTATATGTTGTCTTCTCATTCTATGTTTGTATGCTTTCATTATTATTGATACTGTATAGGTTACCGGTACTTTTATGGGTTTTGAAGGTGTTGATGACATTTGGTACTGTACTAGGTTCTGCTTTATGTCTGCTATACAGCTACATGTTGTGTCTTCTCACTTTTATGTTTGTAACTTCGTATGCTTTTATATTGCCGTATAGGTTACTTTTATAGGCTGTACTTTTTTATGGAACTTCTCCTGTACATGATTTTGTAGTAAGACCCTTCAGACAGATAAACTGATTTTTTCTCGGTGAATCTTAAGGGGTACACAAGTTTTTCGTTATTATTATTATTAAACTTTTATTACTAATTAACATTCAGTATTTTCACACTTTAAGTCTGTCGAACAAAATTCGCAACCGAGACTACCTTGAACACTGGTCAGGCAATATTCTCCTGCTCAGTGACGCAATAATACCACACCGTTTGTGGGATAAGTTTTTCAAATTGATTTTTGGATGGCTGGGCTTTTTGTTCCCAATTCAATAACATATTAGAAGTTGGAGTATTTTTGATGACATTTTAAGAATTTTCTTTCATTGTTGCTGCATCGTTCGTGATTTGAAAATAACTGACTGCTGAAGGCTGCTGTTACATATTAGTATTAGCATAATGATTTCTTGTATTTCTTCTGTTCGTTTCAAGTAAATTGCGTCGTGTGCCTTGTACTTACTGCCGTACATTTTGACTTCTGTAAGTAGGCATGTGTCTTTCTGGCAGATTACAGCAGACTGTCATTTGTAATTTCAGTTTTCTTTTTTCTCTTACACAGTGGCGTAGCCAGCCTTTGTTAAAAGGGGGCAAGGCTTCGGTGAAGAGGGGCAGTTTTTATTTGACAAATGTTAGAAGTGCTTACCCTGGAAAAAAGACTTTCTGGTTTTGACGTTGTTTGGCGCAATTGCAACCATTGTAGGCCTAACTACCGGTAACATAAACCAGTGGTGGGAAACTTTTCTAGTCGGCGGGCTATATGTGGGATAATGAAGTCCTTGGCGAAGGTGGGCCAGATTATTTGATGAATCGTATTCAATATCATAAACAACCGTATTAATATCATAAACAACTGCCAATATTAGGGCCGCACTGGTTGGAAGAGCAAAAAAAAGGTCCTCGACTTGATTTACGGTACCTTTAGGTCAGTGCCGACGCAAAGGGGGGGGGGGTCAGGAGAGGCCTAGTCCCCCCAATCGACATGCTTGGCCCTCCCAATCAACGAGCTTACTCGTTTGAAGACAGCGGTTTCTGAGCTTAATTTCAAACTTTGGCCCTCCCTGATAAGCGCTTGGCCACCCTAAGTCGACTGCTCTGCCGCCGGCTCTGCTTTAGGTGTTTAGGTTTTTGTAAGGGCCGACGGGCAGCATTTAATGGTTCCGCGGGCCGTATGTTGCCCATGCTTGACATAAATTAATGTTTTGGAATCGGAAATAAACTTGTAACAAACGTAGTAAAACGTACTGTAGGTGACTGAAACCGGAGCAATAAAGCTTTACACGATTCAAAGGCTATGAATTGTTGGCGATTAAAACAACTGAATTTTTGACACTGAACAGGGGCCCCCTAGTTCGCACTTTACTAAGGCACCCCTAATCATAACATCAACAAATTGACGCAGGTAAATGCACATAGGTTTCTGGTGTGCAGCCTATTTCCTGTGATAATCATCAAGTAAACTCAGGGCTAAAGGTGGCATGGGCTGACTTTTTTGCAACCCGAACCGCCCATGATCCGGAACCTCTTGCCCAGCAGCGGTAAACGACCCGGCAACTCATCCCAAAAATATAGCCCGACCGGTCCAAAGCCCATTCTTTTATGAACCTTCAACCGCATTCAAAAGAAAAATGAAAGTAGAACGGGATTTCAAAAACAGGTAGCGGCTCGTTAGCGGCCAAATTAAAAACAAAACATAGAACTGGGCCGTTAGCGGACCACTAAAAAAATCGGTTAACGGCTCGTTACCGGGTCTTTAGCGGCTCATGCCATCGTTATCTGGAGCTAAAGCACTACAGTAGTTGAATTAAGTTCAAGTTAATTCGTGCATGCGGAAGAGTCTAAAGCTCATCAAGTCGCTACACTCCATCTCAAACGTGACACATGTCAAAAGAAAAAAATCAGATTTTCAAAAACAGAAAACAAAAAAAAAAGAACAATTGCAATAGTCTGCAAATGCAGATTTTTAGCCGTCTTGCAGCAGGTAGGCATTGGGGCTACTGCCGGCTGGCACTAGAAACCACGTTGACAGCTGGGTCAATTTGTTTTTATTTTGGTGATAAGAATGCTGCGTTTTTGCGGTTTTCAATCGTAAGTGTTGAGTCAACCTTTCAGTGGTTGAACTTGAAATTGCATTGTCCTGTATTTTGATGAAAGGTTTTAGAATGGATGGTATCGCATGAATGCAATATTTCAAGGTACATTTGTAATAGCGTTGGATAACACCGTGTTTAGAAATTCATATGACACGCAACAGCAAATCTTAATACAAACGTTACGCATCAATGATAATACGTCACTGACGCTTGATATTTTTCATGCGTCTCAAAAGTGTTTATAAACTAAATCTTCTTCTGCTTATACTATATTCCATCTGAATTCTGTATTAACTTTGAAAACGCTTAAGATGCTTTTTCTGATGCTAGCATTGATTTCAACTAAATAAAAATACAAAATAAAGAAGCAACTACACGCAGCTCTTACAAATCTCAGCTGTAAAGTGGTATACTAATAAGAATCGCATTGGCTTGAAATTGTAGTAGAATTCGATTTTAAAAAGTAAAGGAAAGCGGTAAATTTATGCGCTATTACCAGGCGTTACAGCATGCTGCAACTACAGCAACGCTGCGCATCATTCACATTATGCAAAACAAAACTGCAGGTTTTTTCAGCAGCAAGTTTTAGGGCAGTGGTTTTCAACCTTTTTCAAGTCGCGGACCCCTAAGTTACGCAATTTGTTGTTGCGGACCCCACACAAATCAACACGATTCCAATTTTCCGTCCAAAATCAAGTGAAGAGCAAAAAAAGGTCTTCACGTCTTTCAATATCCTGTTTTCCACTGAAAATATCGGTGAGGAGCTAAAAAAAAAAAAGTCTATCCTTACGTCGTTCACAAAAAGATTATTTTTTAAAAATACATCAAAAATCAATAAACACCGGTACTGCGGACCCCTTTAGCCTTTGCGACCCCCTTAAAATCATTCGCGGACCACTTGGGAGTCCGCGGACCCCAGGTTCAAAACCACTGTTTTAGGGTATCATTAGTGAAGTCATGCATAAATGTTCAAAAACAATTGCACTTTAATACAACTGCATAGCTAAACGGCTAAAATTCAGCAGTTAGATTTTGTGGCAAATGGATGCATCGCGCTTTTACCACATTCACTGTTAGACTTGCTAGGCTAATTCTGAACTTTCAAGACCAAAAGTATGCAATAGGATTTCTTCTTATTAGACATAAACGTAAAATGCATCTGCCAAGTCTATTTGCATCATGGATATGTAAAGTGAGCCCACGAACCGCAAAATTCAAGCTATTCATTTGCTACCGTGTCTACTGAATAATGGTTTTTAAAAGTTTGAAGAAAAAATTTTGGACAAGAATTTTGTTTTGTTTCAGTATCTTAGCGGGCAAGTGAGTTGAAAAGCATCCAGCATTAAGCTTATGCTTTCGGCCTCAATCAATAAATTACGTACCGCATTTAATGATGCCATAAAACTGCCGATAGAAGCTAATAACGTATAAAACAATTATATGATTGAAATTTCACTAGCCTGTAGTTTGGAACGATGCGTCATTACAAGTTTAGACGAACTTCCCCGTAAACTGTAATTACCCCATTAAAAGTTATCTTGGGGCAAAAGGCAGGTCCAAACATGCAATATCTTGCTTACGCCACATCGTACTAAGGGTTCATTAAGATACCTTTCTCATACAAAAATTTTTCCATAACAAGTCGTTTTAAGGTTTCTCACAAATTCAAACCATAAGAGTTAATTATTACATAACTGCAATCACTCCCAAAAGTTAAAAAGTAAATATATGAGTTTAGTAATGGATTACAATGTCGAGTGTTAGTTCTCTTGCAGGATTTCTGTTCAAATATGCTTTGCAGTTGTTCAATGTCTACACTGCTTGCAAAGCAATGAAAAACACGAACATAAAACACGGCCGTAAGAAAAAAATTACCTGTTATAGACCATAGAAAGCTGATAATATGAATGCACTCTACAGTCTACAAATGCGATGATTTGGTACTGAGAAAAGAGCCAATCGAAATCCAATGCCGTCATGCATTGGTACAGTACACTTTGAGAAGCATGCGTTACATTCAGTGTATAAAATCCCCTGATAAAATCCACAACAAAACTACTAGTTTCGATGAGACTTAAAACACTGACGATTTCTGGCAGCAAATTATAGATCTGTTTCCAGTTTCATACACTGCAAACTGCGCTGGTTTTATTCTAAACACAAACTATCCCTAGTTTCAATTCCACGGCGGAAGTATTCATTAATATCAAACTTCTTAATGTTGAACTATCAATATCTCTGTAAAATGACTTACAATCAACCTTACAAACACAGCGCTACGCAAACTACGGTGCCCGTACCGTTGCCGGAACGCAAGCAGTTGATCGTCGGTACGGAGTCAGTCAAAAAATAAGCATAAGCCCATGCTTCCCATCAGAAGGATTAAATAAGCAATTTTGACTTTGTTATTGTATGGTTGTTGTGTATAAAATAACACTTGCTTCTATCCATTTTTTCCGTTTGAAATGTATGGCTGGCGTGTCGAACGACAGAATGTGCGCTGCCAGTGTACTATATTAAAAAGCTTAAGTAGTACTGGTACAACACATCTTCGGCAGAGCAAAACTGAGCACCATGACCAAGTTAGCTGACTCCATTCAAAGTCATATTGATAAGGCGCTGTTTCAATATTTTTTCAATCTTTTTTCTTCGAAATTAAAATCTTAATTTGTCGCAATTATTACCAGTTACCACACAAACATGAAGTTTTCGAAACGTTCTGCTGTAGTAGGGTGCAATTAACGCATGAGTAGTTGGGAATAAATCGCGAACATTCAAGATGTTTTGCTTATGATTTCAGGAATAGTGGGGTTCTTGTATCTACACATTAAAACTTGCGCATTCGGCAGATTCATTCTCTTGGCCGTGGCAGTTTTTACGTCAAATTAACAAAACTTCCTATTGAAACCAAATTATCGCAACATTAAATGGGCTACTTTATATAAACATTGATAAAGCAAACAAAGGAGTAATGCTAAGTAAAAACTAATCTTTTAAAGTGTGTTAAGAAACAAACATACACAATCCAAAATGCTACCAAAGCAAAGCAATATACTGGAAGTCTGCTGAAAGCAACTGACCAACATTAAGGTTAAGCTAAATAGGGTTTAACGGCCATAACGCTTCATTTGATCTTTTCAATGAAGCACACACTCAGCGCCGCTGTGACGAAGAATACGGACTAACAATTACCAAAATAAAGTTTAATTAGGCAAAAGCAAAAACTGTTATTTGCTCTATGCAAACTGAGCATCATTATAGTTTCAGGAAAGCTGAGAAAAAGCCTATATGAAGTATAAAATTTTCCAAATCTTAATGCAATGCGCCAGCATACTTTTGCTTCATTCTATTAACCTAACTAGTCGGCAGAACGGAAAAGTCAAGAGTTAAGTGCAAACACACCTTCTTGTTGCACTTTTTTAAGCATTTAAAAAGTGCGTACTGCGTGGTGGCAGCTATCTACCAGAAACCATTAACTGACAAAGAGAAACGGTGAGTGGCAACCTCATGTGAATATCGCACTAAAAATGCCTAAAAGTGATTGCCGGTATGACTTCCAAAACGTAACGAACTTTTGCACCGGGTCGACGCCGAACGAGCGTAACAGGTGTCGGCATTTGCTACATTTTGCGAAAAACGCTAGTGTCAATAAATAAGGGAGCTTTGACGGAAAAAAATTAGGCGCTTTTTCTTTGCGGAGGAAGGACGTAAGTGTTAAGGTAAGTTCCTTTTACTAGTTTTTTTTTTGAAATCACGTATACTGCAATGATGTTGCAAAATGAAACTAGTATGAAGTATGTGTCAAATACTGTACTATATCTGTATATGCAGGCAAAAAACAGAAATACTAAAAATAACGTTCTTTGCGCTAAGATAAAACGTTCTGTCGCATACCACAGCGTAGCATTTAAAAACTACCGGTTGCTGCGTCGCTTTCAAAATGCGGTGGTTGGTTTGTAATAATAATTGTTCTAAAAGGAGGAAAAGTTACTACAGTAACACAGCAGAAAATGTTAATATTTTGATTTTTATACTGATTTCTTTTCAGTAAAAATCAATATCAAAAAATCTGCGCCAGGCTGTTTGTTTAGGAGAACAAAGGTCTAGAACAGCTACGAGACACCTTACTCAATAGTATGGCATTGAAATGATTGAACAAATATTAGAAAGTTGATGTACGCGTCAGCACGTAAATCGACCATTATGAAAAACACGCTATAGGAAGTGTGTTAGTTTAGTTTAAGACAGGAAGCAGCCATTAGATGCCAGCTAGCTATTGTGCTTTAAGTTTGAGACGCATATGGTAGCTTAGAAATTCATTACTTTTCTGTATACAGTGAATTGAATGGATGGTAGTATAGTTAAAAAACGTAAGCTTGACTTGCAAGGCACTATTGGGAGTGAAGGTCCTCCCTTGAAGTTGCCATGCCAACGAAATAATGACGACACGATAAGCAAGTAAGTATTCATAGCTAAACTAATATTATAGCCATTTCGTAACTCTGCGAACATGCAGTAATGCGGCGTAGGCTGAAAGTAGAGAGATGATAACATAACGTTAAGAATACAATGTCGTAACTATTTCCGCGTGCACAATACTTTAAATCACCTGGCATAACTAAATACGTTGGATCGCATAAGAAGTAAAGGCAGCTTTCATCTTTGAAAGGTGACACCAGTTATTTCGATAAATAGATGAAAATTGAAAACTAAACACTGCTTGAACTCTATGAGTTATAAAGCTATTAAGTCGTAAATCATTAGTTTAAAATGTTTTTGGTTGAATTGCTTGCAGATTAGCAGCTAAAGCATGCAACCGCAGAACAGCGAAATGAAGACATGTTTTATTACTTTTTGTTTAAAGCTTAGTTATGGTGTGAATGTTTTGTCCCAAAGAATAAAATTCTTTTTAATATAAATGAAAATCTGTCATCATGCTTTATGAAATCGCGTGTGTATAGCATGTATGTGCGTGCGCTCTCTGAGTGTTTATTTTTAATATTTGCCAGTTAAAACGGGTTTGGTTTTGCCCATTGTAGTGCAATGCGAACTGTTGGAGATAATATACCACAAAGGGATAATTTAAAACAGCACAAAGAAATCTCCGTACAATGGAAACATAGCTGTGAGAGTGGCACTTTTAACCAAAACCATACCTTTACGACATGTTTTACTCAATAAAAGCAAAAAACGCAATGAAAATGTATCCAGCTAAGCTATTTGAAGACTTAAAATCACGCCTCCAAATCTTAAAGTCAAGATAAAGCTGTGGATGTGCTCATAGATCCTTTCCGTCTATTTAGTGTTTGCAAAGGCAGGAAACGGCGTCACTCAACGAGTAGGACGATGGAGTTATTCTAGCTTGAGTAATAGAATGCCTTGAGAAGTTCCGCACTAAATGCACGCGCCTGCTTTTTGTTCTATATAAAGCCATTTATAATGTAACCAAAGCTGCACCAGCGCAGTTTCAACTTTGTCATGTGGTATTTTCATGCAATACTGCAGCACTTTTGAAGTTTTGTCTGCGTAAAATGCTCAAGCCGTGGATAGCTACAGAACCGTTGCTTCACTGGCTAAATACGTATTTCCAAAACAAAAAACATCTTAACCTTCAAAACAAAAAATATCTGAACCCTTCAAGTAAAGCCAACATTGTTGAAAGACACGTAAAAAGGTAATGATTTGACGTAAAGGTTGGAGTAGCGTTAATCTCCACCGGACGAACAGCAATAGACCCACTTTTAAAAGCGAAAACAAGTTGCATGAACATTCCACACAGAGCTTAGCAAAGTTTGGTCAATTGAAGTTTATGTTTATTTTGAGCCAAGCCGTTGTATCTACTATTGCATCGATGATGTATTACTTTTCTTAAGATGAAGTAGCTAATACTCTCCTGTATTTGGAAAACAACGAAAAACAATTTTTCTCTTTATCATCGCATTAAAAGATCAGAGTATGACAAGACGCATTGTCCATATTTGGTTGTGGGTCTAGTATTGCTCTACCATGTTTTCATATTGCTTATATTTCAAAGCATCTATTTATCATATCGAGTTCAATTAAGATACAAACAAAGCTGACAAAGCTTATTGAGCCCTGAAGCAATGAAAGTACAAACAAACCAATGGCTTAGTATAGACAAACCGTTTGAATGCAGCTGTGGAGTTAAATAGGATCTTTACGCCAACCAGCCCAGTTTTCGATTCCACAACCAATTTCTCTTGCAGAAACGCTGCATGCAATAACCACCAAGTACCGAGCTACCAGTTTCCGACTCGAAAATTAAGCAGTAAAAATGGATAACACCAACACATAAGTGCTCATTATTGTACACATACTTATACGTAGCATTTTCATAAACAAGAAATCACAAACTCAAGC
This sequence comes from Trididemnum miniatum, assembly GCA_964006365.1. Lineage (NCBI taxonomy): Eukaryota > Metazoa > Chordata > Ascidiacea > Aplousobranchia > Didemnidae > Trididemnum > Trididemnum miniatum. Next base: position 22,004,646 of record OZ023238.1, on the reverse strand, counting down.
AGTAGTTACTAATTCCAATCATTTGGCATCAACTTATTCATTTACGCTACCTGAACTAATGCTTCTATCCCTGCACTTTCGAATCCCCCAAGTTCTAATCACACCAGATATCTTCTGGTATTTGTTCATGGGATATGTGTTGACTTTGATTTGACGTTATAAGGATTTACATTGTAAAGCATAAAACCGTCTCGAAGCTTATCGAAACCGTTTGAAGTTTTGGTGTGAGATTTCATTCCATGCCGAAAGTAGTTAAACCAAGTTATTTTTCAATTAATACCGACCCAAAATCGCAAATTACCGTTGAGTCTAAAATGTTTCAGTTCATTCGGTGGACGAAATGTTTATCCTTACGAGTGTGTATAGTGGTAATGACGCGCAGAAAGACGTGCTCTGACTCTCTTTATTGTTTTGTAGAATGACGACTGATGAAATGCCTAGTGACGACAGCAAAGCTGTTCCTTGCAATGAAACGCCTGTCACAGAGCCGAACCTTATTGCTTTGATGCAACGAACTGGATACAAAATAGTCCAAGAAAATGGGCAAAGAAAATATGGTGGACCGCCTCCCGGATGGGGAAATCGTCCACCACCAAGAGGAGCGGAGGTCTTTGTTGGAAAAATTCCTCGAGACGTTTTCGAAGATGAACTCGTGCCTGTATTTGAGACGGCTGGAAAAATCTATGAGCTTCGTCTAATGATGGAATTTGATGGCAAAAATCGCGGATATGCTTTTGTGATGTATTACAGTAAAGGAGAAGCAAAAGGTGCCGTGAAAAAGTTGAACAACTACGAAATTCGGAAAGGTCGCCTGCTAGGTGTTTGCTACAGTGTGGACAACTGTCGTTTGTTTGTTGGGGGTATCCCGAAAAGCAAGAAAAAAGATGACATCTTAACCGAAATGAACAAAGTGACTGAAGGAGTAGTTGATGTTATCGTGTATCCCAGTGCATCGGACAAAACCAAAAACAGGGGCTTCGCGTTTGTGGAGTATGATAGTCATCGAGCGGCGGCTATGGCTCGTCGTAAGTTGATACCAGGGCGAATACAACTGTGGGGCCATGCTATTGCCGTTGATTGGGCTGAGCCTGAACAAGAGGTAGATGAAGATGTAATGGACCAAGTCAAAGTATTGTACGTGCGTAATCTCATGCTGGACACCACAGAAGACACTTTACAAAATGTCTTCAGCCAGTTTAGTCCCGGATGCGTGGAGCGAGTAAAGAAGATTAGAGACTACGCTTTTGTGCACTTTAGTACTCGAGAAAGTTGCATGGAAGCAATGAAGAAAATCAACGGATCACAAATCGACGGGGCGGAAGTAGAAGTTACCCTGGCAAAGCCAGTTGACAAAAACGACTACAATAAAATGGCAAAAGTTGGTGCAAAAGTTTTAAGTCAAGGTGTGGATCCGGCTGCTGCGCCACTGGTGAGTACATGAACGTAATTAAGCGTATGTTTAGACTTAGTTTTGCTATGGTTTGTTTCTGCAATCATGCATAAAAGCTGTTTTTAAGAAATTACCTTAGAACTGTTTCAGCGAGGAAAGCTTGAACTTCAAAACTAAGAGAGTTGTTTCGTCTGTCTCCCCTTTTTGAAAGTTTCCCCATAAATTTTACGCGTTTGTGTAGGTTCAATCACCAACAATTGTCAACCCCCAAGGTGGAATGGTGGTCTATCCCAACTCAGGTGGAGTTTATGGAACCGACCTCGCGTATTATCAACTTGGACAGTACAATCTTACACAAGGAGCACGTCCAATACGAGCTGGCGCTGTGAGAAACGATAAGACGAGAGGAGTTGGTGGAACTAGATCAGGAAATAATCGAAGCAGCTATCTAGGTTACAGCGCAGGAAAAGCAACCTATGGGCGTTACTATTCTAAAAACAATCTGGAAAAGACACCGGAAACTAGCACTACAGCACCATTAGAAATATCTTATCAAACCACACCAGCTATAGCGGAGTCCATTGTCCCAGCAGCAGTGTACAAACCAAACGCTGGCATTCCTGCCATCGCAGCTGCAACGGCTGCTGCAGCAGGCCAAACTGTACCCCAATACGCAGCGTCTGTTGCTCCCTCTGCAGTTCCGCAAATCGTCCCAACCGTCCCGACTGTAGTGACCCAGAAAAGCTCAGAAGCTATTCTGGAAGAAATCTGTCAGAGACAAATGTGGGGAAACCCGACTTACCAACTCCTTACGACCACAGGTCCAGATAATCGTCAACTGTTCTTATACAAAGTTTCCATACCCGCGTTAGCGAACTTATTTCCTCAGCAGCCTTATTTTCAGGTAATTATGAATAATGTGCATGCACCAGCTCGACAAAAAATCTCCAACACTCTTTTAGTTTTTCAAAACCTTTTTTACCAGAACAAACTAGATGCGCGCGCTGCTTACATTTTAAATTTTATCGTGGTGTAGAACTGGGGGGCTAACCAACCCAAAAAGAAAAAAGGCATAGAGTCATTTCAACTAGATTCAGCATACGGGCCTCTGCCCCGAGTGTAACGCGGAGTAAAAGTTCAGAAATACAAAGAATTGCAATATTCTCTCGCACGTTTAATACAAGTTAACTTGGGTTTGTTTTGCTTTATACATTCAAGGTAGCCGATGTGTCAAGCGATAGCTGTATCTGCATAGAACCATTTTAAAACTAGAAATGCATGATAAACCAATGAGAATGTACGTTATCGTTATTTTTTATTTCATTGCAAATGGGCTCTACTTCCTATAGCTATTTTGATCGCAGCTATTTCGTCAGTACAGATTGTCAGTCTTAACATTGCATACTTAATATACTGAACTATGGTAGCTACAGGAAGTGAAATAAACTTCTATCGTAGAGCAAATGTACTTTCAGCGATATATTCATAAACCCTTAAACCCGTACATTTTGCGTAATGTCTATTATGTCAGAAGCAATTGTTTAATCAAACATAAAATTGATCACAATCATTATTTGAATTTGCGTTTGCATAGGCTTACATAATGAAAAATGGACTACAAACAAATTTCCATCAACTTGAATTTGATTGCCCATAACTTATGTATGGATATGTAATGATAGTTTGCTTTACAGCCCAACAAACTGTGTGTCACTGTCGAAGAAGCCAGATCCTACGCAGCCGAATACGTCCTTTCTCAACTGGCTTTGCAAGCAGACGGGTCACCAACTGTAGTACCCATGGCAACTGTCATCGCCCAACCTCCAGCCGCTTATCAGGTGTGTTATGCCGCCCAACTATTGTTTCTTTTCAGCTACTGAATTTTAAAAGCACCAATCATTGATTAATTATCTGTGAGTGAGATTATAGCCAATTTAACAGCATAGTCTTTGTACCTGCACAATGCATTGTTTGCCTTCGTTCTGCCAAATGTTTGCCTATCGGATGTTAGTGGCAGTTGGAGACGTATCCACACTATCCACTCAATAGGTGATACAATATTGGTTTTAAAGATTAGTGCAAACTACTTTACAAAATTCATTAACGTGCAACAAAAGAATTCAAACCTGCCAAGCATGGCCAAACACGATTTAAAACTTTAAAGTACACTCAATATTTTAAAAGTATGAATGTTGTCTAACGCCTTCATGAGTCGTATGGGGGGCCAATAGTATACGCTAAGGTACGATCCGAATTCAAAAAGTTACGACCATGAAGTTAAGTAACGTTGCTGTGGTATGGAACTGCTATTTGTATTAGGGCAAAATCTTTTTCAAATTAAAGCCAGAGCCTTGCTCAATTTACATCCCTATGCAACTCACACCAAAAAAGTGCAAAATTTACCTGTTTAGAGTTAAGTATTACGTAGATCTTTAGTAATATGACATTACGCTACCAAACTGCTGCAGTGAATTTCTTCCAAAACTTAATACTTCGTGGGATGACTCAATAGGTCGTTCTTTTTACAACACAATCAGGAGCCGCTGAATCAAGATAATGACGTAATTGAGTGTGTGGTGTGTCAAACATGCATGTTCTTTCTTCATGGAAAACTGTGACTCTTTCTTGCGGAGTCTATTCAGGAAATAGAAACTGCAAGCAGATCCAGTACAGCCAAGAGTTCAGATAATCCATTTGCATACTTTACCAAACTAAATTGGAGTCATGGTAGCGATAGCCAACGGCAACCGCTATGCAGTAGCAAACTTAAAAACCGTTCATATATACAAACTCAGCATCTGGCTCAATTAACATCGAGCTATATAGAAAGATTAAGAGGAGGCATGCAAATTACCAAACTGAACTTAAGTCACTATCATATTCTTCCTCCTATTATGAGAATGTCGCGCCTATCGCTAGCGATGGCGGAAGCATTTCTAAAGTGGGAAGGCCCAAAACCAATGGCCAGATTTTCTTCACCTACAACCAAAACCGGCAGTGGCGTAGCGAGAAATTTTAAAAGGGGGGGGGGGGGGAGGCATAACTTCTACGTTTTCTGTCAAGCGTATTTTTTCGGAGGAACTAATTTGAAGCTAACTGAGAAACAAAAAAGGCGCTAGGGGTGTCCGGGGGCATGCTCCCCCGGAAAATTTACATGCTGTAATGGCTATTTTAGTGTTTTTAAAATGATTTTTAGGAAAATTGTGTTTAAATTCTTTGACACTAATTCTGAGTGCTTCGCCAAATATGTTGAATTTTGTTCGCACATTTTTAATTATGCGTGCTTAAGGCGTAAGGTTTGTAGCTATCGAAGAGGCTCGAAATTATGGAAAAATTGTATGCATCAAAAGCATTTTTGAAGATGGCTGGTGGGAGGATGCATATCCCTCATCCTATCCCTCTGAATTTGCCCCTGGCCATACGCTACAGAAACCATTATAAGAGTTTAACATATTTCAGTCACTTGACACCGTTAGTATTGTTCTTTTTACTAAAAGGCAGAGTCAAAAGGGGAGGGGCATGACACAATGTTTTCAGTTTTCACTAAAAGTATTGGTATAGTGAACAGCAAAAAAAGGTATAGGCTACACATCCGTAGATGTTCAGTTTTCCACTGCAAGTATTAGTGAAGAAAAAAAAAGTCTTCATTGCTCCCGTGATGAGGCTCCCCATTTTCTCCGAGGCCTTAGGTTTCAGCCTGCTTTGCCAATACGTAAATCCGGCCCTATGCCTACAATCCATATTTAGCCTGTCCACATGTGACATGTCCAATTTACGTGGGCTTCAGATCCACGGTTCTTGCTTCTAGTTTCTGCCCCCAACTAGTGGCGTAGCCAGCCCAAAATTTCGGGGGGGGGGCAAAACTTCATAAGCTTTTCTAGTGGCGCACCCAGAATTCGGAAGGGAGGGTGCCCCAACCAGGGGTGTGAAGCCCCCAGCCTCCGGGGGCTAAGGGGGTCTGGGGGCAGAGCCCCCAGTCGCCACGGATTTTTAGGGTTCTTGCAAGAAAGTAATCATTTTAGCGTAGTTTTTTGTCGAAAAGTGGTCTTAATCCGCCCCTGCTTGCGTTGTTAGTAGATTTACGTTATAAGCATTAGTATCTTTAGTAGGCTAGTGGTCACTAAAATTATATTTCGGGGAGGGGTGAGAAATTTCCCCTTTTGCCCCCCCTGCCCCCCACCCCACAAACAAAATTTCAAAGAAGACATCTCTGAATTTAAGCTCTTTTCTGGATTTTAATTTCGATAGTAGGCCAATTAAGTTTCAAATACATTTATGCAGAGGCAATATTGTAGAAATAAACGTCTAAATTAGGGCCCCCTCAAAAAAAAGTGGGGGGCCAGGGCCGCCACCTATGCCTATTGTTGTAGATTGAAGCTTTACCAACGCACAAAATTACTGAGAAGGTGGCGCGTCAAAAATAGTAAGACGCAGGCTAATGTAACCGTCCTTCAAGAGTCAAGCTTTCGAGCAAGAACTATTAAAACTACCTATTTAGGTTTTGCTGTTATTTGCAGAGCGTATTTGCACAACCTCCTTTTCAACTCAGGACTAGTCCAGCCGCTCCATCAGTTGCTCATCCATATGGCCCAGCAACCACACCTTCTTCGACTATTCCCATGTCGTTTATCGATCCTGGAGCTGTCATGCAGCCAATAACAGTGATGTATCAATAACATGATACAAAGCAGGCAAAAACGAAAATTTTTTGTTGCAGTAAACTTTTATTGCCATTTGTTGTGCCTTTTTATCTTTTGTTTTTGTGTTGTTGCCACTGTAACTGATTGGTTGTTAAAAAGTGCAACGTAAAAGTTTTTAAACGTTTTATTCTGCGACTACTGTAGCTTATGCGTGGAGAATATTGGATAAGGCGCTGATGTTTCTATTGCATTTCACTTCGGTTTTAAGAACTTCCTGTTGTTTTTGCGTTTTTTTGCTTTCGCTGTCGTTAATATCCGCAAGAAAGATTCCTTAGCTTATATTTTACACTAAAGATCAAAAGAAGGCTCGCAATGTTTACCCACGACTGTAAACTATTCCACTGAGAATTTTTATACTGCAAGTATGTTGTGCTAAAGAATTTGTTTTTTAGCCACTGTTTTTTATACCTACTCTTTTAAGATTCCATCATTCAGCAATTAAGCAGATAACGTCGTAAAGGATGTAATTTAAAAAAAAAAACACATTTGCCACTTTTTTCGGTCAAAATGTTTAGCTATAAAAAGAACCAGCTTTAAACGCAAACTGGTGACTGAAACTCCTTTCAAATTTTTACAGCAGTGACTAGAAAACCGAAAACGTTCTCTCTAAAACTGTTAATTTTAGAAAATTTTACTTCCAACCCGATGCAGTTCAACTTACCCCAAATTACCCAGCTCTAAAATTGAAGGGTAGATGGTAACGTAACAAAGTTACATAGAACCAAAGGTTTGGCGTTTTATATAACTTGTACGGTTGTCAATGTCTAGTAACTGCAATTTTGTTGTGGAAGCCTTCATTAAGCTATGTTCTGTATGTTTCGTGTGTGGTAGCGTAACAATAAAGAGTAGTGCAATGAACAATCTCAGCAGACATTTCGAGCAAACACTGCTAATGCACCTTAACCCGATATCAAAGACCGCACTTCTTTTGAAAACTCAAATGTATTCTTTCTGAAATATCCATTGTAAATATTGGACTTCAAACCTCTGAATAGATGTTAAAAGCGTGGGTAGTGCGTAATCTGATTAAACTATTGTTATTACCAAAAATACTCTGGCTTCATACACCAGGATAACGTCGTTCCTCACTCATTCATTATTCTTTCAGTAATCTCACAGCTGGGTTCAGGCCATGCAAGATATAAAGGACTTAGGCTACACTAGCTCAATGTCAAACGATTCATCGGAATTGCAAAATGTACGGTTTAATTTTTTTTTCATCTCCAAGTGAAAAGTTGTTTCCGTAGTCGATAAAACCAAAGGTGTTTTCCTTTTGTTCGTCAGAATAAACAGACTATCTTTCGAGTAGTAGGCTAGAAAGGTGGCCGAAAATTCCTAAGCGAGCTCGCTGTAGCGTTTATGCGGCTTTGTCAGGATGGCAGGGTGGGAACGCTGAGAAACATTTTTATTTACTACATTTAAAGGATGCATCGTCATGCGGAATAAGTGAGCAGTTTTTTAATCTTTATGGCTCTAGCACAATTGATCTGTGGACATAGCATAGCCGTTGCCGAGATAAAGCACAATTCTATATACATGAAGGTAGTAATAATAATTTCTATACCGCTCTTTTCTGATGTCAGGTCAGATCAAAAGTGCTTAACACAAATAGCAAAAAGATGGCTGAAAATTCGTATTATGGTAAGATTTACTAAAAACAGTTACAGGCTATTAAAGAGACATCATGTGCTACCATAACCTCTTCATACATTTGTAACTGTTTCGGACCATTTTCGTATCCAATGATCGCACCCAAGTGTTCAACGTACCTACAGCGACACCTAACGAATATGAAAGAGCCACATGTACTCGGAATTTGCGACCTAATTATAATTCATAGGAGCCGCTAACCGATCAGCCGGAGGTTTGTTGCATCCAAAATAAACATAACAGTGACTGAACAGCTACAGAAAAAATGAATTGAAGAACTGCGAAGGAAGATGATATGCTCTCTACAATGAGCAGCAGCAGTGCTAACTCAACTTTTTTTCCTGTGCTGGTGTTGTAAGTTCGTCTTAATGTAGGCCTATATCGTTTTGTCGCTGTAGTTTGTGTCACCGATGCACCTGACAAGGCGGGCTCCTGCAATGCCCACACGCCATAAAGGCGATCGGTTCGTTCTAGAAGCCAATTTAAGGTATGAGGCAGGTTTTCCATCCTGACTATGATTTCAGAGACCGAATGCGATCAGTCTGATTTCAAAGTGTTAAAAAACACCAACACAATCAAAAAAATTCCCGCTAACAAAATTACCATCTGCGTAAAATTCTCTAGTGACAGGCTTCAAAGACACCAACAATTTTTATCTGACTTACCCAAGGATCCTACACTTTAATGAAGCTAGCACTGTTCACGCTGAAAATGACGTCTACAGCTCCGCAATGATACTTCGTAACCCTCACGTACTACTACCTACAAAATAAACTGAACTAGTTTTTTGCAATACTATAATGACTACCTATTACTGGGATGACATGCAAGAACTGCACAAAAATAAATTTTAAGTTTACTCAAAGTATTACGTAACTTAATCTAGGTTTAAGTTTCACTCTGCTGAAGAAATCGAACCATTATTCGCTGCTATCTAGTAAACTGAACTCAAATAATCTCACTCAACACACTCACAGCATTTCTTCAGAAAACGTAAACGATGCTTTTGCAAAGACTTTTTGTTGGGTATTCTACATATTTAACCTAAAGATAACGCAAAATTTGAGTTTTTTCGATTTCGAAATCAAAGTTACAAGAGCTAACCTATACAGAAATTGAAGTTTATTGAATTAAATGCAATCAACTTGACAAATTAACAAAGTACCCTTCATTTCCGATTCAGTGTGTGCTTTAGCATAATTATGGCTGGTTACGGCACCGAAATTTCTACGCCACGACGTCATAAACAGAATAAACATGATTGACCTCAAGCATGAACGTAATTATGGTGGCTAGTTTTAAGAAAACAGTTTTTTTCTGATGTATTCCTGATCCTCCTCTCAACTCAGGAAGCAATCCGTAAATAGTAATTTAATTCTTTGATGTCATCTTTGTGATGGTTTTTCAACTGGTTTTATCTCGTTCTTGATTGACTTGAAAATTTTCCACAGAAGTCTGAAAAAAAATCATTTAACATATATAACTCTACAGGATCATCATTGTTTACATTTTTGCACTTCACCGGTAACGGTGTTTTCATACTAGTTACAACAACATCACAACTTACTTTAAACGTGGCCAAAACGTGTTCGCAAACAGAATTTAAATCTTCTAAACCTTTTCTTAATACGTCAGATGCAGACGCACCTAAACAATATTAGTTTCGATTAAAATAGCACGAGTATAACAAGTTGACAAAATAATAAGATAAGGTCGATGTAGCAGTATGAACTTATGCTGTATGTATGAACTACAAGCCATTGCAACAGACTGCAGGCATTAATTCATATTTTTACCATGAGCTTTATCAAAATTTCGGTGCTTTGATCAGTCATTACATCCCACACTTCTATGAAGAATAGCTACGTCAATTTCAATTGACGAACAATCCTAACAGAATCAAGAAAAATCTTTTAAAAGTGCTTTACACTGTACAATGTATATACTGTCAATGGAGTGATACCGTTAGAGTGCATATTCGTGAAAACAAGGGACAATGGAAAGTTAACACTCGAAGAGAGCAATTATTTAAATGCAGAAAACATTTTCAACATAATGTCAGCTAGCATTTAGTACACTGTCAATCTGAAAAACTTTAAACCAACAAGCAAGACAACTTTTTTATACTCTCACCTTTGGTTTGTATTCTGAAATTGATTTTGTTTTCAGATGGATGAGGCATAGAATAGCCACAGAACTCAACATCAGGACTAAACAAAAGCATAGTTACCACTGACACAGAATTAATAGAAACAAGATAGGTACGTTAACTTGGACTAACAGCAAAAAACATAGTTTATCACAGAATTACAGCAAAATTTACACTTATAAGCATGTGGTAGTGTCCTCTATTTCTGCACCGTCAAAATAAAAAGAATACAGCAATATAGGATTTCAAATTCAAACTGACACAGAAAAGGGAAGAAGCAACAAAACGATTAACGTTGTAACATGCTAGCGAGAATGAAACTTGAAGATGAGGAAATTAGTAGGCATGGTCGCAACACCCGATTAAACTAAAATAGGGTAAGAAAAAACAAAAAGCAAACATATGACGGCGAGAAAAAAAAAGACACCAGAGAGACCAAGCTCCAACACCGCTAAGATATAGTGCAATGGTAGGAACCATAACAGGGGTACAGCATTTCGAGGTTACTCACTGGCGTCACAATGCGACTAGACTAACACGGAGAGACCCAACCCAACCCCTGACCAAGCACCGTTAAGACCATAGAGTAACCACAAAAGGCCAGACAGGCAAAGAAACCTACCTAAAAAAATCCTGTCCCGCATGACCGCAAATTTACAACAACTATCACTAAAAAGAGAAAAAAAAAGATTTTATCTCTTGATTGAAATAGTTTTTGTTAAGATTTTGACAATACATTATGCAAGAATACATACAGAGGCGGTGTAGTAAGTACTGACAAGATCAAGTTGTCTGCAGAACTGGGGGCAAAACTGTTTCAAGAAACTGGTCGTCTCTCAAGATGGCAAGAGCTAATAATCAACATGAAAAAAATAAAAAAAAAAACTGGTAAGGTTTATAATGAAGCTGAAGGCACAGCAAAGAAAACCGAGCTTACTTTTTTGATATCATATATCTTAGCGCATTGCTCAAAGTATGGTCTTCATCATGCATGATAAAAGTGCAGCAGGTTTCTCGATCTGCATCTTTTACCTGAATCACATAGCACCATAATTAGCCAATGCTAACTGTTGCAGCCAAACAAGCAAAAATTTTAAGAGGAACTCCTGTACCAGTGTATATGCAGTGCTTGTGCAACCCATCAATGCATCAAATATTTACACTATTACACGTGATACTGAAGGACCACTATGATTATATCATCAATACATATACTAATACCATACTGCAGTTTTTGTCAAAATTTCATAGAGTTTATTTTTCATAATACTGGTACCATTTTCGATTGCTTGTGTTGTGGTGACATAAATATCAGCAACAAATATAATTTTATTGGATGGGTACAATCACAGTGGTAAGAGTGTCTGCCTCTGGAGGTGTGGACTTGGAGTCAAGTCACACCAATGACTTTCAAATTAGCATTCACATCTTCCCCGCTTGATGCTCAACATTGTAAGAAATGTGAAGAACAAGCTGACAAGCCAGCAAGTTTACTTGTAATGCTGTTGGAAAAAAAGGTGGCTGGCAACTCCTAATTTTGCTCGTTAATAGCAATGAACTACTTTCTTGTAATAGGAGCATGCATGTTGCAACTGACTACAAATACAGTGGACTAAAATATTCAATTTTAAAAATAAATCATAAACTTACTTCTTCCACTTCCAACTTGAGGTCATGATTTTCTTCAGACGTCATCCTCTAATTTTTAGCCAGCTTACTGACACGTCAGGGTCAGTATGAGGACCACGATGGTTTCTTCCAACAGTTTTTCACTTCAGTATGCTACCATCTACTGTCTACAGCAGACAAATTAACTATTGGTATTGTGTTTAAGAACAACCAACTGATCAAATGATCTACTGATGAGGCCACACAAAAACATTATCATTCTGCAGTTCTAGTCTGGGGCAGGGCTTTTCGACTTGACCGATTCGACCTGATATGACTCGGTGTGACCGACTCGTCGTTGGTACGTCTCAACATTGCGACAACTCGGCGTTGAGACGATTTGGCGTGGAAAGGTGTGATTTGTGAGCGGACGTAATTATCACGTTTCACGCTAGAATGTGCAAAATGATGTAATCATCACGTTTTAGAAGTGCAAAAAGTAAACAATAAACGACTTTACATCTACGGCTTTATATAAGTTTTGCGAGATATTATTTTAATGAAGTTCAAAATTGTTTGACGTAAGTTCAACCAAAAAGTGGTAAGATAAATGTTTTATAACGTTTAGTATTTGATTTCGCTTTATGACATGAAATACCATGCTCCTCTACCAAAACGTAAGAAATACATGAATACCAATAAAAGGATTTACAACCTTGTGCAAGGGTTAAACCAATGCAGCCAACCCAATGACCCTGAGGTTCTTTTGGAATTCCTGTGCGACATTGCACACAATCTGGAAATACATTCTTGAACTGGAGGTGAGAATTTTTTCGTGATAAACTTTTTTTTATCATGTTTATCCCTCTTCATTCCTTTTCATTCTTTAAGTTGTATTACGTGTGTTGCTTTATTGAGTGTGTGATTGAATGAACGTGCATTCTGTCATGGGGGTGGTTGAGTTAGTCGATTCACTTACCCAATTTATATAGGCCCACACCATGCACTTTTTATTGCAACGCTTAAACTAACAGATGCCCCACTCGCCATTAATATATTTATAGGATCAGAATTTCTTGTCCATCGATTCAAGTAATCCATTAATTAATTTTGCTGAATAATTAATTCCGCAAAACTTTATCTAGCGATTACTAAGCCAGAATATAGTATTTCATTTAGACGGCATTGCAACTGTTCACTTTTTTTGTGTTAAAAAGCTCGTTTAGATGTAATCAAAAAACAATTTCTTGTTTGGATTGAAACATGGTTTGCAACCATAATACCGGTATGTCAATTTTTGAATTTTTTATGAAACGTGGTACAATTGGGGTCGGGGGAGTTGGGGTCTGGGAATTGAGATTGGGGGATTTGGGGTCAGGGGAGTTGAGCTAGGGAGAGATGAGGTCAGGGGGGTTGGAGTCAGGGGGATTGGGGTCGGGAGAGTTGGGGTCCCAGATCGTGACACCACCCTTCTCTGCACCCCCACCTCCCCTTTCCCAACACCAACCCTAACCCAACACCCTTTGCCCCCACCCCAACACCCTTTCCACACCTCTCCCCACACCCCAAATACATTTCCCCACACCCTAAACACACTTCCACACACCTACTCCTCATTCCCCACACCTCCCCATACTTTCCCACACCCCAACATACTTTCCACACCCTTAACACATCTTCCCACACTTTCCCTTACCTCCTTCCACACCCCAACACATTTCCCCACTCTTTCCGTATTTCCCCCAAACTTGACCCAACTACCAAAAATTCCCCCATTACCCACCATCCATACTCCCTCATCACAATGTATTCATTATTACTAACAGTGGAACCACCCTCTGTGTGCAGTGTCCGGAACGAAAGTCAGAGTTGAGAGTTCATCTGTTCAAATCGTGTTGCCCATTCCTATACTGAGAAATAAAAAAAATAATGGAGAGCAATTTCATTGTATTTATTAAACTATAAACTGCTTGGCACTTTTTTTTCTTTTCTTCTACGTAGTTAAACAATCTGCAATGGCTCCTTGACAGTTTTAAAAATGAAAACAGCAAATTTTGGAAACGGCAACAATACGGCAATAGAACAGATGAACTTCTTTAAAAAGCAATCAGTACATCACAGCATTTGCTGCATTTTTGTGGACATATGTAACAATGCTTTTTTGTTAAGTGGGTCCACTGTAAGAACCGTAAGTACATTGTGCACCCATGCTCCCCCCCATTCTTCCCATCAGTGCTATTATGCCTATTAGCCCTATCAGTCATTTGCGAACTGCAAACTGCATGTAAACAAGTAGTTGCAGTGAATTGAAAAGCAAATAGAATTGGCCTACATCACAAAACGCTTTATAACAGACCATGTAAATGGGCTTATTAACGCATAACACGCCTTGGAATGCACCCACCATCATTGCAATGCGCTTGCCGCAGTTTAGCCAAACAACGTCAAATGCGCGGATTAAGCAAATAATTGCCGCATAAGTAACTGTAGCGAGTTAGCAATCCAATTTTTTTTTGAGAAGGAGGTCTATGCAATGATGCATTTGTACGGTAGGTGCGTTTTTGTTTTTTTCTCTAGGGTAAGTGAAGCTACACCGTTGTTTTCAAAAAAAGCACACGCATTACCTCAATTGACCATAGATGTGAAGTCATTTATTGCTTATTTCTAGCACTTCTAAAACGTGATGATTACGTCTTTTTGCACATTCTTGCACGAAACGCCATAATTACGTCCACTCACAAATCATGCCTTCCACGCCGAATCATCTCAACGTCCCAATGTTGAGACCTCTCAACGTCAAGTCGTCCCAACAACGACTCAGTCACGCCGAGTCATCTCATGTCGAATCGATCACGCTGAAAAGTCGCATACTAGTTCTAGTCAGTATTCCGCAACTTACACTGTTCTGTGTTGCAGACTTAGTCTGTTCTTGGTATTCTTTCTTAATTTCTTACACTGTTACAACTTTTTTATATTGAACAACCTGCCCACTTTAAAATCAGTCTTTTAAGTCTGGCCCAGACTCTCTATATGTAACAAACTGGTAGCCAGGGGGTCCTACTAAATCCTGTAGGAGCACAAAGACTGCTAAACCCCTAGTAATAACTCACTAGCACCCCTAGCAGTCCTTGTGCTTTTACAAAAAACAGTCCTTGTGATCCTGCAGGTTTTAGCAATACCAATAGCAGAGTAGCCAGGTAACCTGACAGACCCAATATGGGCAGTGGGCAGCCTGACAAACAGACTACAGCACCGATAATGTGGATTAGAGATGTCAGCTGCAAAAGGATACCAGCACCCAGTAAACCGCTTAAAATAAATTTTGCGGAACCTGAACTTAAATAATTGCAACAATATTTCAAGCGGTTTGATGCCCTAGGTGGTAAGAATAGCCACTTTGTATATAACTAGCCTAGTCAATTATCATCAAGCTTTAAACTAGAGAGGGTGTTTGTGGCTTCGTGCCAGCAGCACTTAAAATGGTAAGGACGAGTTAACACATTAATCTGTTTAGCAGAGTACCTAGAGGTCTACCTGGGCTGTCTCAGAGTCCTGACCACATTCCTTTATTTTTTCCACTTCAGGGCCGTTCCAGTTGGTAGTCTACCACAAATGTTAAATAATTCCTCAGCAGTTGATTTATATATGAATTGGAAACTACTATAATATAAATCGGCAAGCTCGTTCGGTTAAGGTAGGACTAACGTTAACCACAGTTTTGCTATCGCAGCTATTACGTGAACAACCCCAAAGTGGGAGAAATTCCACTGCCACTCTCACGTGTACCGCAGTTTTGTTTTCGCAATTGATTATAGAGCCGCGATCGGTGATTTAGCACCTATTTCAGTCTATACATTGCGATCTAAAATTTTCCACACCCATTTGTAGTTGTAGGCCTATCAGAGTTGTCCATGGACCGGAATAGGAATATGTTTCGGCAGGAATACGTAGATTTTTTAGGAACGGGAGCCGGAATGGAACTTTTTTGTGACTTATCGGAACAGGAACAGAAATTCCGGTTGACTGTTTAAAAAATGTTACAGAACTCTTACCTTGATTGTTTGTTTCAATTTTCATCTTTCTGCTGAAAAAGTTGGTTAATTAGGTGTAGATTGTGTGTGTATGATAATTTTTCATATTGGTATTGACATAATCGGTATTTACTGGCACCAAAAATAATCATAAACTGAATGATGACACCTTTTGCTACTGTTGTAGATTAGGAACATTTAAGAATTTTTTTTTTTTTCTAAAATTTAGGAACGGATTGGGATAGGAACAAAAGCTTTGGGTTCGGAATAGAATTAGGAACAAAATTCTTCGTTCCGGATAACTCTGAGGCCTATTACAAGTTTCACCATAACGCAAAAAGTTGAGCAGGTAGGGTAGGGATTAGAGAAAGAGGATAATTTGGTCAGAAGCAATGAATCAATGTTTGTTAACATAACCGCGCTGTCACTTACTTTGGAATACAGATCCAAACATAGGAAGAACATTGTAAAAAATTATAATGAATAAATTGTAAAAGCTTGTTACGGTAGGCTCTAGAATAGACGAAGTTTTCTGGTCTGTGGGATAAGATTTGTCACATGACTTTCCAATGTTTTTCGGAAGTTCAATCAACATGGGTGCAAATCCAGGGGGAAAAGGGGGATGCATCCCTTCAAAAATCTGGCAGCATCCCCCCCAATATATTTCATGAAAGTGGAAAATTTTCCATACGAGCCAATTTCATCCCCCCAATATCGAAAAATGATCAGTTTTGTTAAATCACCCCCCCCCCCCCAATATCCAAAATTGGTCAATTTTGCTAAATCATCCCCCAATGCTCAACATAGATTTGCACCCCTGTCAATCAAGCGTGATTTTGGTTACTTTTTTTCAAATCATGTTCTACAGACCAGAAAACTTTGTCTATTCTAGTGCCTACCGCTTGTAACAGACCCCAAGAAAGAAGTGTTTCCCTGTATTTCTGATTCGTCAAATGATAATTTCACAACCAAACAAGAATATGAATAGCTGCATATTTTCCAGTTAATCTTCTTCTTGCGGCTTTTTCCTATTCGGGGTCGCCACAGCGCGAAAGTCTTCTTTGTAAGACTTGGTCAATTTCGATCGTCTCTCTCCTTGCTTCAACTATATCCATGTGTTCCCCCACGAAATCCATCCATCTTCTCTTTGGCCTTCCTCTTTTTCTTTTACCAGGTATTGCCATCTCTATTATTTTTTTTCCCAACGCAATCTTCTAATTTTCTCTTTTTCACGTGTCTATACCAACGTAACCTTAATTGGTGGCCGAAGTTTGTCTCACAGCTTTGCAATTTTTGCCGTCCCTCTCACATACCGTACTCGTTCTTTATCTTGTCCTTTTTTGTAACATCCAACGTCCATCTTACCATTTTTAACTCCGCCACTTCCATCTTTTCCACCTGTTTTTCAGTCATCACCACAGTTTCCATTCCATGAAGCATGGCCGGTCTTATTGCACCTTTAACTTTTGCTGACAACTTTCTGTCACACACAAGTTCCGATACCTTCTTCCAACTCATCCAACCTGCTTGGATCCTTCTCCTTACTTCTTCCTCACATTTTCCATCACTACTACAACTGTTGAACCAAGATATTTGAAGTTTTTCAGTCTCTTTACTACATCCCCTAGCAATTTCAACTCTTCTCCAACGTCTACACCTCCAGCTTTTAAATATTCGGTCTTTCTCCGTCGGCTCATTTTCAGGTCTCTTTTCTCCAATGTATTTCTCCAAATCTCCAGGTCCTTCCTAGCTCTCTATGATTTTGTCTAAACAGTACTATGTGATGTCATCTGCAAATATTATATCCCATGGCGCTTCCTTCCCGATGTCCTCTGTCAGTTTGTCCATAATGATGGCAAAAAGAGATGGGCTAAGAGCTAAGTCTTGGTGAAGTCCAACCCCTACCTCAAATTCCTCTGTCAGTCCTGCTGCACATCTTACTGTTGTTGTCGCTTCATCATACATATTCTTGATTACCTTTAAGTAGCACTCCGATGCTTCCGCTAACCGCAGGCCTTCCCACATATTCTCTCTAAGTATTCTATCATGTGCTTTCTCCAAATCAATGAAGACTCAAGGCACTGCTTTCTGGCCTTTATTCCATTTTTCGATCAGCATCCTCAAACAAAAAATTGCATCAGTTGTACTTCTTCCCGGCATTAACCCAAACTGTTGTTCACCAATTGTCTCCTCATGTCTTATCCTTGAATTGATTACTTGTCTCTCCCACAGTTTCATAGTATGACTCATCAACTTGATCCCCCGGTAATTTCCACACTTCTTGACGTCCCCTTTCCCATAGTACAACAGCACAAGCTCCTCCTCCATTCATTTGGCATCTTTTCTCCTCTCAAGAGTCTGTTGAACAAGTTTGCTAGAAACTACACATTTTTATAATAGTCCCTAAACTTATTCACACTTCCACTGGAATGTCGTCAGGACCTTGAGCTTTTCCCTTCTTCATCTTCCTCAACACATTCCTGATTTCTTCCACATAGATATTACCAACGTTCCTCTTTCTTTTTTCTGTTCTTATCTTCCTTCTTTTTCTAGGGTTTTCTAGGTTAAGTAACTTTTCAAAATATTCTTTCCATCTCTGTTGCACTTTCGTTTCTTCCAGTAAAATCTCCTCATTGTTGTTTTTGATTACTCTCACTTGTTGTACATCGTTGCTTTGTCTGTCTTTTTGATTTGCTATCTTAAACAACTCGTTCTGCTTATCCCTTAATTGTTTCCAGTCTTTCGTACAGTTTTTCGCACTCCTTGTTCCTTGACTTTGCCACTTCTCTTTTAGCTTTTTTTCTCGCTGTCTTACAAGCCAACTTGTTTACATCATCTCTGGTGGTATCCGATACTTTTTCAGCTTTTCACTTATTCTTATAATTCTCCTGGACTTCCTGATTCCACCACCGCGTCTCCCATTTATTAGAGGTGTTAGCCTTCCCCGATGCTTCACCAAGTTTTATTCTTGCAATACTTCGTATCCTGTCGGCTACTTTTTGCCAGTCTTGTTGTCCTCCAAGAATTCTGCTTTTTATCACTCCCGTTTTGAATTTGCTTTTCACATTCGGGTCTTTCAGCTTTCACCATTTTATTTTCTTCACTGATTTTGGCGCTCTCCTCTATTTAGTCCAAACAATCATTGTGCTTACTACCACTCTGTGCTATGCCGCTACTCATTCCCCTACAACAAACTTTGTATCCACTACCTCCTTAATTCTTCGTCTTGTCTGTTGTCACCAGGGCTGCGCACTCGATCAATTTTTAACCGAGTTTAAGATCGAGTTCGAGAGATATTTGCAAGTCCGAGTTCAAGTTCGAGTTCTAAGAATTTTATTTTTCGAGTTCAAGTTCGAGTTCGGCAAAAATGACCGAGTTCGAGTTCGCAGCCCTGGACTTTGTAGTCTCAATGGTATGAACAAATAAACGATATGCAGCTTTTCTTTTGGTAAAATCATAACTTCAATTTACACGAATTGTGACTACTTGAACAACAAACTATATTTCGTAGTGATCTTTTATTTCGTTTCAACAATTTTAATATCTTTTTAGTGAACTCGAACAGTTTTATGCAAGTTCAAGTTCTAGATCGAGTTCAGAAAAAATATTTTTTCGAGTTCAAGTTCGAGTTCGGCAAAATGATCGAGTTCGAGTTCGCAGCCCTGAGTGTCACCATAACATAATCCACCTGTGTGCTGCTCGGGCCACCACTACTGTAAGTGATCTTATGTACCTGTTTCTTCACGAAGAAGGTAGGCTATTATATAGTAATTGCCAGACCCATTCCCTTGGAAAAATGCACCACTGCTTGTCCTTCGTCATTTCCTATTCCCAACCCGTGTCTACCCATATTCTTCATCACCATCGTTCCCTTCCTCTACATGCTCATTCATATCTGCTCCTAATATAATTCTTTCATGCTTTGGGATCTCTTTCACTGCCTCATCTAGATCCAGTCAGAATGCTTCCTTTTCTTCACGCACACACCCCACTTTCGGCACATATGTACTGATAATATTCCGTACAACACCATCAAGCTCCATCTTCATGAATATTATCCTGTCTAATATCCTCCACAATTTAACAACCCTGTCTACATAATCGTTTTTCAATACAATTCCTACACCATTTCTTTTGTTTTCACTTTCACAGTACCACATTTTATATCCTCCACCTACGCATCTTTCTTTAGCTCCCTTCCATCGTGTTTCTAGCACACACAGTATGCCTACTCTTCTTCGCTTCATAAGGTCCGCCACTTACCTTTCTTTACTGGTCATGGTGCCAACGTTTAATGAACCAACTTTTAACCTGATTTTCTTAGCTTTCTTCCTCTCTTCATTTCTCTCCTTCTTTTTCCTCTTCTGCTTTCCACCTCTTCTATTTGCACCCAAGTAGCATGTCCACCAGTGACCCTTAGTGGTAATCGCTGGTAAAGGTCGTTATTATCCCGGGCCCCGACCGATCCGGAATAAAAATTGGTGATTCGCGCATTTTGAAATACTTGGCAAGGTTTTTACTCCGGATGCCATTTCTCCGGGCTTGGGACTGGCACTCAGGCTGCCACAATTTTTGTGCAACTTGAACGGCTGGGTTATATTTTCCAGTTAATAACTGAATGAAAAGATAAGTAGCTAAGACCTACTGCCAGGGCGTCGAACCGAACCGGAACGTAAACCGAAAACCCGCATTACCGCTTTCTTTCATTGAACCCGAACCGTAATCTTTATAATAATTAATAGACGTGACCCTAAACCTGAACCTGAACCCAAGGTCATCAAAAATCTTGAACCTGAACCGGATGAACCGTTAAAATAATTTTTATCTAACCTAAGCACAGACCGGAGTGCATTTTTGCGACTGTGCTGACAATGCCATAAGACTAAGTGATCCATTTCTGATGGTTTCGTTTCATTCATCTCGGCGTGTTTGGGTTGCAATGCTGTTGTTCTTGTTGAAGGGCGAAAGCAACACTGCAACTAGCAACGGTGATGCATGCGAATAGTGCTTCATTACTTTGTAAAGTCAATTTATCTAAGCGTGAATGCGCAGATGGTTTTTTTTTTTACCCAAGGTTATAGCGTGATTTAAACAGACTCAGGTTTTACATACGGCGTAAAAAAGCCGAATAATTCCGAAGTTAATCTGAGGTTATTTCTGCCGCTGAGGACATCCTTTATGAGCTACAGCAACATTTTAAAAAGCAACTAGCCTAAATACAATAAATAATTTTTTAAAAAATGCGCCCGCAGCTGTGTACCAGAACATAAGTCGAGTTGACGGTTTCAAATTCTTGAACCCAAACCGAATTTGAACTTTAAAATTTTTACTTCTGCTAACCTAATCCGAACCTGAACCCGATAATTCAAAGTGTTTTTAATTTTAACCGGAACTAAACCTGCTAAATCAAACGACGAAGAACCCGAACCGGAGGTTAACCGCTAAAAATAAGTTTTGCAGAACCTGAAGCTAAACCCGGAGCGATATTTCAAGCGGTTCGATGCCCTGCCTACTGCAGTGAAGAGGGCTGATGCGCGAGAATAAATCGCAGTGATTAAACTTCAAAACCTATCTTCAAAAGTTTGTCAGCAGCATATTGTCACTTGTTAGGCATTTTTATGACGTACCACTCAGAGGATATCGTGTGGCTTATGGGCACAAGCGCTGTCAGTGTCAGACCTAAACCTAGAGCGCAAAATTTTAATTAAATATTTACTTCTTGACGTGATTACTGCAGTATTTACGTCTGGAATTAGATGAAGAGGCTTGAAATTACAAGGCTCATAATTTCTCACAAGTTTAATTTATAACTCGTTGGAATTCAATAAAATTTGTGAGATTTTAAAGCCAGCTTTTGCTTCAGCACCATTGGGCCAACATTAGCAAACGATAAAATTAAATAATTTTCGTTTTTTCGCCGAGCACCGGCACTACCACATTTTCAAGAACATTTTCAAAAATTACACCTTGATGAGTTTACTTCACAGGCCTGATTGAAACTGAATGCGATGATAGTTAGCCTACGCTTAAAAATAACGCTTTTCCCGGGCGTGTGAAGCTGCGGGCCAAGGGCTTTGGAAGGTGGGGGCTGAAGCCCCCCCTACATTTTTTTCAGCTCCCCGATAGAAATTTTGAGCCCTCCTTCAGCCCCCCTAACCCCCTAGCTCTTGGGGGGTCCGGGGGCATACCTTCCCGGAAAAAATTTGAAAATTTACATGCTGTAATGACTATTTTGGTGCTTTTTGAATAATTTTCAGCCAAATTTTGTTTAAATTTTTTGACCCCAATTCTGAGTGCTTCACCTAATATGATGCATTTTGTTCGCACATCTTCGATTAAGCGTGCTTAAGGCGTATTGCTATCGTAGAGGTTCGAAGTTATGGAAAAATTGTTGGCCTATACATCAAAAATATTTTTGAAAGTGGCTGGTGGGTGAGTGCATACCCCCCAACCTACCTACCCGGTTCCGCGTCTGGAATAAGCTACGAAAACCATCAAAAGAGTCTGGCATATTTGTCACCATTATTCTTGTTCTTTTTTGCTAAAAGACAGAAGCAAAAGGGGGGATGGCATGGCACAATGTCCCCTAAATACGCTCCTACCTAGGAGCTTCAGACTAGGAGCTTGCGAACGGATAATAAGTTATTTTAAAGGAGGTAAACACTTTTATAAACGTCGATCTGGCTACTGTGTGTTATGCTAGAGAAAAGCTCGAGTTCATTAGGCAGTCTCCAAATGAATTTTGCTAAAGTAAAGTGCATGATACGTATGATCTATGTTGCGATAACAAGGAGAGGGGTCTGGGGGGCTTCGCCCCTCAAGTGATACAAATGATAACACAAATTTCAGTCCCCCCTACTTGAAAGTATTTCCAACGCCCTTGCTGCGGGCCAAAACATTTTTTAGAGATCAGTATAAAGGATGTGACATCATGATAATACACAAATAAAACAATTGATTTAAATAATAAAAAAAGATAAGTTGAAACAACATTACCGCTGCCGCGTTTTTAGTTTTAAATTAAACAAGTAAAGCTTTTCGTTTTAGCAACAAATAAACAAAAGTAGAATTGCTAAACGATCTTCTACGCATGTATAAATTTGTAAGGCACAAAAGAGTTCTTCATTGGCATCACGTGACCAACATTAACCAATTACAAACGAACATCGAATTCAATACAATTAAATGAACCATGAACTATATGCTACAAAGTAATACAAATGCGCAAAAATGTTGCTGGCTTTCGTTTTGTTGTCAAACAATAAAATCAAATACTGTATAATACTAAAAACTAGTATTTATATTTTATTGGGATGGAAGCTACAGTACAAATAGACCTACTGTTTTGTGGACATGCAGTTGTAAATTTAGAGCCTATTTAGTCGGTATATTACAGTATAGTGAAGTAGCCAGCCCAAAATTTCGGGGGGGGGGCAAAACTTTATAGGCTTGTCCTAGTAATGGAGGTCTGGAGGCATAGGCGCACGCAGGAGACTACTGTGCCATGCCCCCCCCCCCTTTTGGACCTGTAATAAGATGCTAAACCAAACTTTCAATCCATAATTTCTCAAACTAATATGGTTGCAGCCTCCTTTTTCTTATTTTAGCCAAGCTTCTGCTTTTAAACATAAGCTTCGAAACGGTGGCGTAGGGAGAAATTTTAAAAGGAGAGGCCATAATTTCCACATTTTTTTCAGGGGTATTTTTTTTTCGGCGGAACTAACTTGAAGCTAATTGAGAAACAAAAAAAGGTTGCAGGGGGTTCGGGGGCATGCACCCCCGAAAAAGTTTTGAAAACTTACATGCTGCAATGGCTATTTTAGCGCTTTTTGTATAATTTTCAGGCAAACTTTGTTTAAGTTTTTTGACTCTAATTCTGTATGCTTTATCAAATATGATGCATTTTGTTCGCACATTTTCGATTAATCGTGCTTAAGGTGTAAGACTTACCGCTGTTGAAGAGGTTGGACATTATGGAAAAATTGTAGGCAATAGGTCTACACCAAAACATTTTTGAAAATGTCTAGAGGGAGGATGCACACTCCTCATCCTAACCCCGTGGATCCGTCCCTGGCCATAATCTACGGAAACCATCAAAAGAGTCTGGCGTATTTCAGTCACTTGACACCATTAATTTTGTTCTTTTTTACCAAAAGGCAGAGTCAAAAGAGGGGGGGTCATGGAATAATGCCCCCCCTAAATGCGGTCCTGCTGCGAAAATATTTTTAAACTGTCCTCACTGACTGCACTCACTGCATGCTCTTTTTTGATAAAAAAGTGTGCTAAAATAAATGAGTGTTTTATGTGAAAACCGTAACAATTCGTTGGCGGCTAGATGCAAAGTCGCAGCCGCTGACGAATGTTTGCGGTTTTTCAACAAGAAAACATGTAATCTTTAGCACTTTTTATTAAAAAAATACCTTTACTTTTTGCAAAAAATACCTTCAACATGTAACAGAAACTTGGATCTTAGTGATTTGGTTAATCCATCGGGCTTGTTCTGTGATGATAAATACTTTAGCAATGACAAGAAACGACAAGTAGAATGGACCATCGTCAGTCGGACACAATATAGACTGCACTTTATGCAAAAAGCTTTAATTTTTTTGATGATACTGTACTGTGGTCAAAAGATGGTTAGGGGTATAGAAACATGGCACGGTGCCCCCACTGGGTGAGCCCTTCCTGCCTACACTGAGACGAGCGAATTATATACCTTAAGTAGGCTAGTGGAAACTGAAAATATTTCGGAAGGGGGGCAATTGCTCCCTTTACCCCCCGGCTACGCCCTTGTTACAGTATATCGATGGGTGATCGTTTGTTCCAGGCATTTGATGTAACTGAAACCTATGCGAATATTTTCAATTTTTTAACTTGTTTCTAAGTGATTGACGCTCGAGATTGCTTCGTATTGTCTTCGGTAACTTTGCAGAAGCCGTTATGCAGCGATGGAATTAGGAGCTGTTGTTCTATGGCAACAAATAACCAGACATAGCAGTTTGTTAATTTTCTTTTCACGTCGTCTCATTCATCGACCTGAGCGTAGTGCAAAGGCTCATGAAGGTTCAGTCGCAGCCTCCAACGAATTAAAAATTTGTTTAGTCTTGATTGAAAACACGAGGGGCAGACTTTGGATAATACCGGCAGCTTACACAATTATGTTATTTAGGTAGCAACTATCAAGCAGGGTTGTTGTCGTTTGGTTCTTATTTAGTACCGTACCTGATATGGCGGTTATAACTTTTCAAGCGCTATGAGTGACTGTCCTTTCCCCCAATTCAGCTATGTTTCCAAAAACGTTTAACCGAATTGAAGCCAATTTAATTTGGCCAAGCTTGCTTGTAAATCAGGGCTTTGTGTGCTTTTGGCAAATATTTTATTTTCTGTCACACCAAGCGACTGGCTGTGTAGTTTATTCTGGCACATCGCTAGAATAAACTTATGAGAGAACTACAGTAATTGTGTAAGATGCTTTTTTTGTACTATCAAGCAGTTATTGTGCTTTTGCTAATTTTCAGAAGTTTATAGGTGAATTTTAGCAAATAAATATTTATTTTTATAATATCATAAAAAAATATAAAAATTATGAAGTAGCTCAAGGCCTAATTAATAGAATAGAGAAAAAATGAAACATCTAAAATATGTCAGTAATTTTGGGTTGCTAACAAAAATTTGAAAAACCATAATTTACTTCACCGATTTAAGGCAGATTTTTTATTGAAAAGAAAAGAATACAGTAAAATGTGATTCCTGTATAACTAATTAACTCATGTAATACTCGGTATTGACAGGCCTATGGATTGGGATATTACTTCGCTTTTTTTTGACATATCGATTTAGAAATCAATGTTTAGTGACCCGCCTAAATTTGACGAGTAGCGAAAGGAGCGGCTCAAGATGAACTTTTTAAAGCTTATCCGATTTTCTGCAACACTTGGTAGGCTTGAAGCTTTGTTGATATTCCTTGCGGATGAGGACTATGCTTTCATTGAAGGCTTGAAAACAGTAATATTTTAAACAATATATTGCTAACTTTGGACAAAGCAAAACAAATCGTTTTGTTGGGACACTGCTTTGTCTAGTTTGTAGTTTACATTTAAAGATATAACTTACGTGTTATTAGTTATTACGTAACGGTACAACATAATTCTTAAACAGCTGCGAGCCAAAAACTTTTGCGCGGAGAAACGGGTTGCTGTATTGCTCCGATGAAACGTCGTTACTTGCTATAGTCGCAGTCAATAGTTAGCAATTAAATGATTTGTTGTTATTTTTCATTGTTTGAAGGGGACACTAAGTTCAATATTCAGGTCATTGACATTAACTTTTTAGAAAACTCATTTACAAAGATGTAAAAGTTATCGCAGCGTAACTTTAGCAAGATCGTCGGAAAAAAGAATTGACCTTGTTTTATGAGTTACTCTAAAAGCAAATAAACTTTGCGGGGGAGGAAAACATTAGCCCATAGTTACAGGAAAAATTAGAATATGTGGGGCTCTGTTTAGAAAACCAGTTAGACTATGCTGTAAAATTTTGGCCCCAGTCTTTGATATGCTGGTGAATTTACACATTAATCTAATTTGATTAAAATACACTTCCATATTATATCAATAAACCAATGAAGCCATAACTGTAATTGCCAAGAAATTTTTATGTAATCCTTTTTTTTCATCTTTCAAGTTTGTTTGGGGTAATGGTAACGACATCGGTATCGGTGAGGAAGGTTTGGGGTTCGATTCTTGGGCCGGTCAAATCGGACACAGCGTCGACAACGACTCCCATCGCTGCGATGTTTCTTAAAAGCTGTTTTGTCCAGGCTCCAAGCCGTGGCCACGCGCGTATACACGCTTCGGCGTAATACCGCAAGTATAATAAAGATTTGATATTTTGATGTTACTAATGACCAACCGGTAAAAGTTTGCCTGAGCGTCGAAGTACGTCACGCCGGAATGATCTTTTTTTTTCTTACAGATTGCCAAATCCAAAAAACCTAGGCTGTAACTTTCAAAATCAGCATGTAATTCTTTATTGAGTGATTAGAGTTTTTTGGTTATTAAGTTTTAACTGGGAACATCACCTGAGGAAATATTTCAACTATGGGCTGTGCTTCATCCGTCGCAGTGAAAAAAAGTGTCGCCAATGGAAATGGTCACTTTGGATCATCCAATCATATAAAAGGTTGGTGATGTTAAACGCACGTTCTCACTTCGCCGAACTCCTTAAAAGTGTTGGTTTAAGATTTAACTTTGATGGTTATTATTCAAAAATTTGTATGATGATTTGCAGCTTCATCTAGTGTAGGGTTTTTTAGCCAGGGATTCTCGCACCCCTTGGGGATGTGATGCAGCATTTCAGGGGGTGCGAAGGACTTTTCAGTTTTTTGTTTTGTATGTAGAGTGCTTTCATTTTCAGTTGATTTATTGTCAATTGTTTCAGCGCTCTGTTATTGCATGTATTGTAAGGGGTGCGAGAATATCTTAAAATATTTTGAGAGTGTGGTGCGTTAAAAAGGTCAAAAACCATTGATCTGGACTGATTTCGACTGTTAATAAAAAATGCTGTGATAACTAAAGATAAAAAGTGTTTCATTTAAAGTACATTCAGCAAAATAGGGTACAATTTACTCAAATGAATTATGAAAACATTTTTGTCAAATTATAGGCCTACTCTTTTGTTTATGTCATTAATAACAATACCAGTATAGCCTACCAAAGAATCTGCGGTAATATGAATATTAAACATTCCGGTATTGCTTTCTTCTAAAACGATATAACTTCTAAAACAAGATAAAAAAGTAAATCTCGTCGACTCAAAAATTTAAATCTACATTATACTCGCGGTATTACGCGGAAGCGTGTAACGAGTGGCGGGGCCCATCTCCGCGGCTTAGCGCCTGGGCTACACAGCTCCGTAGGAACGTCGCGACGATGGAGAGCCGCTGGCGACAGCGTGCCTATTTGACCGACCTGGAATTTGAACCCCAGACCTCCTGCATCGATAGCGAGAGGTCTGGAGGCAATGCGAAAATTATTTATTCAGCGCATTCAAAAGTCAAAACTAAAATATGCTTGAATCTCGACTTCTGGTTGTGCGCTCATTTAAGTCAAATCATAGTACAGTGGCTCTCAACCTTTTTATCTCTGCGGACCCCTTTTGGTGCTACGAAATCAGTTGCGGTCCCCGCGACTGATTTTTTAGCATGAACGCTTTTAAGCCTAAAAAGTTTTTTAGGTTAATTAATAATTTACAGGTACTTTATAGTTTTGAAACAGCTCGCTGGAGCAGTACTGAATTAAGATAACGTCAAACCACAATTCGTAATTCAATAAAAATTGTTCTACTATTTTCTTTTAAATTTATTAATTGCAGGAGAAACCTCATGGTCACAGCTGGTTTCCACTAGCAGCTAGCGTGGGGTTTTAACCGCACTAAAACCCTTTGATTTTACACTCACCGACGATCGTAAGTCATCACTACATGCTTGTACGATTTTATCAGTTTGTCCATCACCAAGGTGATAATGAGATTGGCCATGGGCACTATTTTATTACAGTTACAATTATAAATTTAACACTTTCTAAAAAAAGCTTAATTCCAAAAACAGTAACTAATGTTGAAAATATTCAGAAGTTTTCGCAGACCCCCTAAAAACGTTTTGCGTACCCCCGATTGAAAATCATTCTCTTAGTAGGTCGCATTTGCTTTAAAAATTAAAGCCTTTCTCATATTTAATAGCCTGTAACTAAAGCAAAGGAATGGGCAATACAAATCGTAAATCATATCATTGTGTTTTTTCTGACATTAAAAAGAAAAAGTGCCATCTGCTTTAAACCAAAGTAACAGGATGTAGCTTGATACAACGCATGAATAACGTTAGTGACGTTTCTTTTATGTTGGTTTAGCAATGGTAAATTACTATCTAATACCAGTTCGGTAACTTTATTTGCTTTTTCATCAACAGCTTATTGAAGCAGCGCATTTCTTCGATTCTATTTTTACCACATTTTTCTTACAACTATAATTTCTAAAACGTATTTATTATGTAAAACAAAGGTAAGGATTTTGATTTCAAAGATGCAATTAAAGACCCTTATTTTCCTGTTAAAAACGCTTATTAAGTGTAGTTTTTAATTTGCACCCATCATTTGCTTTTTGCAAAAGTGCTTACAGCTATTTCAAGAAACTCCATAATTTTTAAGTGTATAAAACAAAATACTCATGATGAGTTTATCAACAACATTTTTAAGACGTTTTGGGGATCGGATTTGAGTCCATAAAATTAAAAATCGAGTCTCTAAACCAAAAAAAAATAGGAAGAAACTTAGCTTTTTATTTTGAATTCCTACTGAAACTTTTTAAAACCCATTACTATTTGGGCACCTATTATTTTGTGCAAAAAACTGAGAAAATTGGATTTGGGTTCTTTCTGTAAAAAATGGAAACCCAAAACTTTACGAATACGATTTTTAGCAATATTTATTCGATTTTTGCGAAGATTTAAACTTTATGTAGTCTTAGATTAAGCTTACATTATATCAATGTACACACAGTGATAAAGCAGTATTCAATCCTCCATAAAATTTTACGATCTTTTTTGTTCATCTTCGATTAATTTTTAACAGAATTGGCTTTGAATTCAGGCTTTGTGATACCCATAAATAAAGTTGCGTTTTCAACTAGATGCTCAAGAGTGTGCCTTTTTGTTCACCATTTCATCTAATTTAATCAAATGGAGTAGACTTCGACAACAAAAAAATACAAAGATTTAATGGAACATATAATGCAACAATTACAAATGCATGCTGCTCTGACGAAACTAAAAACGTTAGGGTTGCATATTTTTCTGCGGTGGTGTAACTTGAATTATTGTTTGAAAGTTAAGTATCAGGGCTGCAGGAGATGGCGATGATTGGTCAAACTCTGTCGGCCAGCAAGAGATTCCTCTTTATTTTGCTATCATTTGCTAGCAAAACGCACGTTTTGCATGATTAATTTGTTAATTTGTTTCATCTCCACTTTTGAATAACAGTACCGTATTTACCACACTATCAATTGGTCACCTCACACGAAATAATGATTTGCTAAAGTTTTATTCAACTTGTTTTTCTATTTCTTTTTACGGTGTATTAATGTTAAGTTTCTCCTCAAAAACAAGCAGAATTTTTGCACAAAAGCAAGCGACGCCACTTCCCCTCTTGACAACTTTTTGTAAACTTTTGAAGTCAAAATAGCGTTTGAAATAACAATAGGAATAGGAATATTGTTATAAGTGCTTTCTGTCTGCGAGTTTTGCTTTGCACTACATATATACCAAGTCAGTTGTTGCGAAGAGCAGTCAAATTGTTTCTAGCTGCAGTTTATTTTAAGCTAAGCTGGTTTGATTCATAAAAAAGAAAAGAATTGGTGAAGTTAGTGGGCTATCAATATTATTTTGTCAGAGTTGAAATATGCGCTTTTAATTGTACAGTAGCTCATTTACGCAAATACGAGTATAAAGCAGACTCTCTCCTGACCTGCTCTTGTAAAAAACTGAAAACAGTGATGACGGAATTGGTAAGTTGTGGTTTCCTGGTAAAAAGTTGCGATCTTCTTTAAAATCGCAATCTTCAGTCGCAAACACTTCGTAGTTTTTATAGGTGTTGTGCATTTTGCTGTTCATAATACCAGTTACGTAACAGAAGAAGGTTGATGATTGTGAAAGATATAAGGTAGGCAATGCAGAGCTGGAACGAGGACCGAACCTACCGAGACCGAGACGAGACATCATAGCTTCGAGACCGAGACGAGACTTTTGCTGCTTAAGTCGAGACGAGACGAGACTTTTGCTGCTGAAGTCGAGACGAGACTTTAAAGTTACGACACACGAGACTTCAAAAGCCAAAAATTGGAAAATATAGAAAAGATAATAATACACCGGAGTATGGGCTCTACTAGGCTAAGCCAGGTTATTGAAATATTTTTATAGCAAAATAACACTAGCAAAAATAATACTAGCAAATGAAGCCGTCGCGGTTATGAACCTACTTCACCAGCACGATGTATTGTAAATGTGCTATTGATCATATACTTTTAACGATTACAATTAATGATTCAACGAATTTACCATAATAACAACGAAACAGCATATTTTTATCACAGAAGATTCAAGTCCTTGTTGCTTGCAAGCCAAGCAGTACCTCTCACAGACGATTACTGGGCCAAATATTTTTTTTATTCTAACAAAAAAGATGCCAAGAAAACTTTAAACAAAAAGTCAATGGTAGGCTATGTTGGTCTAGACCAGGTATGTCGGCATTGCGGCGCACTATCCACTGTTAAAAATTTTTTTCGCAAGTTTATCAAGTATTGAGCACGAGAGTGTTCATGAAATTTAATCGAAATACTTTATATTAAATAAATAAAAATTAATTAACATATCTTAAAGTCATTGTGCCACCATGCGTTTTTGAAAATCCATCTGGTTAATAACTTTTTCACAATAAAAGCTACAATCTGGTTAATAAATTTTTCACAATGTAGCTATTAAATGTTAATTTCTTTTTCTTGAACTACAATCTGAAATATCGGAATTCTGGTGGCTTTTGTTCAATTTTGGAATGAGTCCCCAATAAATTAAAAGGTTGGACATCTTTGGTCTAGAGTAGCCTACCATCGAATGCATGTGCTTAGTGGTTTAAATAAACCTGATGTCATATGTGCTGCTCACAAAAAGAAAGCAAAAGCCTGCAATTCCGCAAGCCTAAACAACGAAGTGAAATGCTCTAAACAAAATTTGGCCAAATGTTTTCGCACAGTGCGAAATCACGCACAAGTTTTTACTTTGAATACATCGGGTACGTACTATTGTTGATTCCATATCAAAAACCTGAATCTTGTTTTAAAGCCAAGATTTCTTCATGTCTCGATCGAGACATGACCATTTTCCGAGACTTTCAAGGTGCGAGACCGAGACGGAGATGAGACATTGGTATAGCGAGACCGAGACGAGACCGAGGCACTCAAAAACGTGTCTCGAGACCAAGACACGTCTCGAGACATCCAGCTCTGGGGCAATGTTAATTAGCGCAAAAAATCACTACAAGCAAAAACTGGCTCAAAGTATGGGTAAAAAATATGAAAGTAGGCCTAAATACTAAACAGCTACAAAAACTGCTTTTACGGTCGGCCTAATTTTTTCTCTAAAACGCTATCTCAGTGTTCTCATTTAAAACTACTGAACATAGCAAGGTGGCTTGTCTCAAAATAATCTCAATGTAAACGCAAATCTACGTATTAACGTTTGATGTTAAGAAGATCAAGCTATAGAAAACTCTGGGGCCAAGCAAGAATGTTGTTTTTGCATTGTGTTAGAGTCAAAAATCCGTGATAGCATTTTTTATTATAATTCAGCTTAACTACTGATCTTATCTGATTCAAGTTATGCCCTCGACCGTGTTAAGACTGCAGGGATTAAGGAAAGAAGTTTAACATTTGAGCATACGTTCTAAAAGCTCATACAGCTATCAAAGACTTTTTGTCTTTTCAATCTACTGTAGAAGTGCCATAAAGACATGGTTTAAATATGACAATAAAGAATACAAAATAAAGATTTACTCTTAAATGTAGCAAAGAATTAGCCAGTGATACAGTACTCGAGTACTGTACTCGAGTACACGCGAGTACAGCTTTTCTGAGTAGGCTACTCGTACTCGAAACTTTTATTCTCAGGAAGTACTCGTACTCGAATCTGAAAGCACTCGGACTCAGTTTTAAAATTTGTCGAGTACACGAGTACTTCGATCTTTATCGTATAACAGAAACTTTCGTCGAAACCTGCTCAAAAGTTCCGTAAAAGTTAATGTCGATTATAAAGAGCTTAAAAGCAGTGTTAAAAGCGATAATAAACATTTAAATAATCAAATTCTAGAAAAGTGGTTCCAATTTATGCAGCAAATGCCTGCAACTGATTTTAAATTGTAAAGTTTAACTGCGAAAAATGTACTCGGTACTCGTACTCGAAGGTTGAGTACTCGTCTCCGTCACTGAAATTAGTCTATATACGTTAAAAAGATTTGAGAAGAAAACCAGAGCAACAAACTGCTCCGCATTAAGTTTTTAGTTAAAACATTTTCTTTTTTTATCTTCAAACTCATTTTGCACAAAAAGTTTGCTTAATCGAGTATCGTTAGCCTGTTACCGCTCGAAGGTTGAAGCTATACTATATCTTTTAGATGGTGGATTGACTAGTGATTCAATAAAACAAACTACTACTGATAATCACGAAGTAGCCATGTCTAAAGATGAACTACAACGGTCAAATTACTCGAACGGAGATGCGCTAAATCGTGAAGTGAAAAGTAAACTGACAATCGACATTCCTAACGAAGAAGTAGTCAGCGATTCAGAATTAACAAATGAGAAAGAAGATGTGGTCGAACACTCTATAAAACCTGTCACTCTCAAAGAACACGCCACACAAGACACTCTGAATTTTGTGTACAAAAATAGTTGGGGCACTTCACCATCACATGCAGGAGGAAGTTTTCCACTTTTTTCTGGAGGGACAGGATTCTCAATCACGTCTGGCCGATCCAATGGAAGTCAACGACGGCCTTCAGGCATCCCACCTCCAGCTCGAGCTCTAAAGCCGGGAGATTTCCTCTACAAGAAAACTCTTAATACTCGTCGTCACTCAGACATGGCAGAAGCCCAGGAGGAAGAAGAGAAGCTGGAAGAGGAACAGGAGAAAGAGGAAGAAAATAATGCTACTTAACAAGCATGTTGAAAGTGTTTTATTTACTTTATCGCAATGATTATTGTCATAGATTTTTATTACGTAAAACTTTATTTATTTATTCGTATTTTGGCTGAGATATCTGGGGCGTGCCCAGGAATTCGAAGGGGGGGGGGGTGCAATTTCAAGCCATCCGTTTTCCGCCCAAAGTCAAGTGAAGAGCAAAAAAAGAAAAGGTCAACACGTCCCACGTGTTCAATTTTCCGGCCCAAAGTCAAGTGAAGAGCAAAAAAAGGTCATTACGCCCTCAAGATTGTCCTTTATACTTATATCACCTTTACACCACGAAAGTTTTTTGCATTTGTCTGCGGGGGAGGGAGCCGCGGCCCACCCCTGGATACCTCCCTGGATATACAAGGTTATTAATCTGCGCCAGTCAAAGAAGTTCATTAAAAGGCGTTCACACTTCAGAGTTGGACTCGGGCCGGACTTTTCGCGTCGGGTTTGGGCCGTGATTTTCAAATTATTTCGGGCTTTTTTCGAGCTGATATTTAGCATGTCAACACAAAACATTTTTTATCCTTTTTTTAAACGCTTCTGCTGTATTTTTTATTTGAATCTGTATTCTGTAGCAAGTACTCGTTTGAATTATTATTATTTTCTATTCTGCAATAATGGTAAAATAGTGACGTAACCAAAGAGCACTGCGTTTTGGTAACATTATTTCAGGCCGAAATCGCGCTTTTGATTCTTTCGTCGGGTTCGAGCCGGGCTCGTATTGTGAGTGTCGGGTTCGGACTGGGTTCGGGCCGAGAAAATCCGCCCGCGTCCAACTTTGTCGCATTTACTCCAGTAGGCCTAATCTAAAACGCCGATCTTTGCTACTGCCAACCAAACCAATCCCAGCTACGCTCAACTGCGTTTATATTTGACTTCACAGACTTTGAGTAAGCGATTGATCGTGTGGGTGAGTGGGGACAGCAAGCCGCTAGATTTTTGTATGACGAAGCCTATTTCGAAATATGGTGAAGACGATCTTATAAAAAACGGTTATCTTTGCGTATTGTAATTTAGACTCCCCGACTTTTCCGCTGGCTATGCTTCTGGTTACTGGACAAATTGACTCACGCCGAGGTACATTTCGCTGAGCGGTAGAAAAGTGATTTACAGTAGGCCTACTTGTATTTTCATCAAATCTCGTTCTCAATATTTAGGCCTTGTTACGCTATCACAAAAAACGCCTAGAAAATGGATTTCGTGATACCCACCGAAGAACTAGATGAAACTTCGTAAATTTGAAGATTAAGAAATGCTGAATTTAAATCTCGTGTCTTCCATGTCCAACAGGTGCCGTTACGTCATAATGACGTCATAAAGACAAAAATAGCTCTTTCAAAGATGCAGAAATTCCACACACTTAAAAACCTCTAAATTTTTTTGTGGTTGATGTAAACGCATCAGACCACTTTCAAAGTAATCTTTGGTTGACAGACTATGTCCATGCCAAACTGTGACGTCATAAGTTGATGACGTCATAACCTACAAGTAAAAGATTTTGCAAAAACAATTATTTTTTCTGGATGGGGTGTATACAGTTCCTTGTAACTTCGGTTGTAGTACGTTTAACAAGCTAAAAATTGGTGTGAAAAATCCAAATATACATATTACCACATCTGCAAAATTTCGACCAGTTTTATTTAGTAGTTTTTTTGCTATTGACCTACAATGATTACATATTAACCATTAGCTTAAACCACAACCAGACCAGAAAATAAATAAGCATATTGAGTAATTGCTTCCAACTTCTTGTGTTAGTAATACAAATACTTTAAAATAGTTTGGAGACATCTCTAGTCAATAATTTGCATCTATTTCAAATACTGACGTCATAAGTTGATGACGTCATAACTCACAAGTAAGATTTTGCAAAAAATATATTTTTGCTAGACAGGGTGTATATGCAGTTCCTTATAACTTCATATATAGTAAGTTTAAAAAGCTGAATTTTGGCTTGGAAAATCTAAGTATACATATTAACACATCTGCAAAACTTTGACTACTTTGATGGAGTATTTTTTTTCTTCTATAGACGTACAACAATTAGTTATTTACCGCTAGCTTAACGCGCAATCATACAAGATAGAAAATAATTGTATCGAGTAATTGCTGCAAACACTTAAGAATAGTTTGGGACATTTTCAGTCAATAATTTGCTTTCGTGCCAAACACTGACGTCACAAGTTGATGACGTCATATCACCCACAAGTAAAAACTTTCTCTGAACAGAGTGTACATAAATTTTTTAACCACTATTTTCATTGAAAAACAATGTGAAACTTGACGTGGATAAATTAAGCATACGGTACATACTGGCACACCTGCAAATTTTGTCCAGTTTTATCAAATACTTTCTAGGTTACGAGACGATTATCCTACTCTCTAACAGCTGAGAACTTTACAATACTTCACGTATTTCAACTACTGCATCAAATTAAGGCTAAGGAATTCAATTGGTATAAATTAAGCACTTCAAAGTATTTTTTTAATGTAACCAAAAACAACATACCGGTACCCTTTGCGTCAGTTTTGTGCAATTAAATAATGTCATCATAATTATCGAAAGAAATATATTTTACGATAAAGAACTTTATTGGATCAGCAAATTAATTTTATTAGTTACTGTTCGTTGCTGCCAATCTACTTTAAAAAGATGTAAACATAAATTTTTACGGCGTAATATATTTTCATCGACTAAATTTCGTATCTAGCTAAAACACCTCTAGGCTACATTGATAGCAGGTCTCATTACTTGAAAAACAAAGAGAAATTTGGTGTGAATAAGCTATATTAAATTTCGTTACATTAAAATAAAACCTTTAGTTACGACAAACACATTTTAACATTTTTCAACTAGCTACAAATTGGTTGTCGTCACTACCATCGTCGTCATTACTGACATCATTCACTAGTTCTACTTCAATTACGGTCTCCGAATCATTTTCACAAACAACGCAAGAGCAGAGTTCGGTGCATGATACGCCGTTTTCAACGCAAAAACACTGATTTATTGTCTCTGTTAACAGTCTGCTCAATCACTTGATCTGCGGCTGTTGCGAAAAATCCGTGTCGCTCTTGTTGCTGAATTGCAAATGCACCAGCACGTAAATGCTCAAGAGCAAATGGGTGTGCTTTTTCAAATTCACGCATTTCATGCAAATAGACAGG
Organism: Trididemnum miniatum; assembly: GCA_964006365.1. Classification (NCBI taxonomy): domain Eukaryota; kingdom Metazoa; phylum Chordata; class Ascidiacea; order Aplousobranchia; family Didemnidae; genus Trididemnum; species Trididemnum miniatum. The sequence continues at coordinate 21,968,180 of OZ023238.1, read as the reverse complement.
AACGTAGCGAGAATAATTCACACAATCGTAGGCAAGCAGCCAAGGAGTTACCTTCTCCAAAGTATTTAAATGACCTTCCCAATCTAATCGACGGGTACAGCTAATAAAGTGTAATAAAGTAGACACCAAATGGCTGCAACAGGGCAAAAGTAGGGAAAGCAGAGGCTTGCGTAGCACAGAACATGTCGTAATTGCTTACAAAATATTGAAAGACATTTTTCTGAAGTGGATGGAAAAGCAGAGATGATCGCCTCTGTCAAGTCACTAATTTCTTTTTTTTTTCACATAATTATGTTGAATGAACTTGATGACCGCAACGCTTGTAAGGACAAACTTTCAATTCTTTCAGGAGAATCATCTTCTGGAAATATTTTTTTAGAATTCGAACATACGCGCTTTTTAATACCTCTTTCATTGGTAAATCGAAAATAGCATTATTGATGAAAATCATGTCTATGGGCGCTCGGTGACAGATCAGTTAATGAATTTATATCCCATATAATTGTAAATTTTTAGCAGCAATAACTTTTTCAGTACAATCCAAACTCAGCCATTTATAAGCACATTACTTTAGAGTGCTGAAACTTGTTGCAGTACACTTTTTTGAATCACTTTCATAGACGTCATCATAGTGAACAATTAAGCATTTCATCAAATCAAAATCAAATCTTCATTATACTCGCGGTATTACGCCGAAGCGTGCAACGAGTTGTGGGGCCCATCTCCGCGGCTTAGCGCCTGGGCTACACAGCTCCGAAGAAACGTCGCAGCGGTGGCGAGCTGTTGGCGACACTGTGCCGATTTGACCGGTACGGGAATCGAACCCCAGTCCTCCCGCACCGAGAGCGTGCGCTTGACAACTGAGCTAACGGCCATTGATTCTCTAAATTATTACTCACCGATAAATGAATATGATAAGCGCCAAGCTGAATGAGATCTATTAGCACCAATAGTATCGGTAGAGTATTTTTGTATTTAGTCGCACATTTATCCTCCTATCACGAGAAAGCGATCAATGCGCTATACGAGCTCGCTGAGGAGTTGCCGGCCATCTGTCAACAACACCAAGATGGGGGAATCCCGCTAAGTGCATTTCCAAACGGCACAACAAGTAAACTTGCCGGCTTGTTCTCCACACTGTCCGTATAATGCTCAGCGTCAAGCAGGGAAGCTGTGAATACCAATTTTAAAGTGATTGGTTTGACCCGACCTGGAATCAAACCCAAGTCTACAGCTCCCGAGGCGGACGCTCTAATCACTCGCCCATCTGAGCAGTATGGAAAACTAGTCTGTCCGTAGGACTTGCACCCAGATACTGGATTACCACAAAAAGCACGTAACTCTAGCCTGACTTTTTATCATCATTTCCTCACAAACCTATCCAGCAACAGAGTACACAGATACGTAGGTTATATGACGTTTCTGCAAGTAAACCTATAAGTCATTTCGATAAGCTAGGCTAACTGACTTTTAAAAAGGTATAATAATACCGCTTCAACTTTTTAATTTTATCTATCTCAACACTTTAGAAGCTAAACCTACCTAAGTTTGTGCCACTAGCAGCTGTAGACTGCCAGTTCCACTATTTCGTTGTTTTACCTTGATCAGCTGTTTGGCGTAACTATGACGAAACAGCTGATAAGAACATGTTTCCAAATTTAACTAGCATAAGTTAATTTTTTATGAGTCAGACGCTGTCACTTCACTTAAAAATTATACAAAAATAATTAAATTCAGCTCACAATTTAACTTAAAAATCAATATATTTGATTTTTTTTTTCTACTTTAGTTTAAAATGTTATCGAACACTGAGCAAAAAACATTTCGAAACTTACACGGCAACACCTAATGACGAAAAAGCAGTGATGCGCTTTAAGCGCAATAGTATTCATCCGCTAAAATTTTTCAATATTCAAACGGTTATACCTCAAAAACGGCACCTGCTTGCACGGGAAGACACTCCAGTTTTGATCTACTACCATAATTATATTTACAGACAATTTTTTACATAGTTCTTCGTTAGGTATCACGAGACGACAAGATAGAGCAGAGTGCAACAAGGCCTAATTGTGCCAGGATGCTTTTGGTTTGTGCTTTTTGTTGGTGTTTTATCAAAGAGTTGATCACTTGAATTTTGTTTCGAAATGTGCCTTCGTGGCGAATGAAGATATACAGTCATATTTTTGTGCAAAATTTGTCACCGTGGACTATTTTTGTTGAACCATTAAAAGGGGATAGTTTTTTTGAGTTTGTCAATATAGTGTTCACTTTTTGATATCTCTTTTCACCAAGACACATGCAATTGCAGGTTAGGTTAATATTCCTGAAGTACATGTATCGTGGACGCGGCCAGTTGGCATAGTGGGAAATCGATAAAGGCCTGGGGTTCGATTCTCGGACTGTCAAATTGAACGCAGTGTCGTCAACGGCTCCTACCGCTGCAATGTTTTTACGGAGCTGTGTTGCCGCTGCGGCAAGCCGCGGAGATGGAACTTCGCCGCTCGTTGCACGCTTTGGTTAATGTGTCATGGAAGATGACCTAGTTGAGCTCTGAACCCGCGAAGACAGGTCCAGAGCTCGATGCGCCAACCACTCAGCCAACCTCATGTGCTTTCTTGGCATTACTTGAAGCGCATCAAGCCAAAGCACGCTGCTACGACCTGTTGCGTTGCTCAAACGTAATTTCGAGTGTAACGGACGAACAGCATGCTAACTTCTTATTTTCTTCTAAACTGGACTATTGTAGGCTACTTGACATAATTGCTTTGTGTTTGTGTCGTACATTTTGAATGTGAAGTAAGTTGTTGCGTTGCTTTATCGTTTACTCGTTTCAAGTAAAATCAATTGAAAAAAAAGTTAGCCTAAGTTTTTGCAAAGAGTTGCCATGTTTCCATCTAAGTACTAAGACCTCTTTTTCAATTTACTGATTGCCTGCAAGATGTTAGTCCAGCAAGGTTTCAATAAAATGTTAATGATTGATTGCTTTACGCACTCTGAATTAACAAAAATCATTTGGTGTCCGAAATGAAACAGATTGTTTGACTTATTTTTACCACTTTTAGCATAGACTACCATATAAAGTAGTCTAGTCCCCCCCAGAAGATTTCCAGAGGGGACAGGGAGACGCTTTTTAGGTGAAAAATGTCTTGCTTTAATCAGTATCGTACAATGTTGGCCTATAGCTGATTAAAAAAATAACTCAGTCATCGAGCAAATTTGTCTTGTTGCTTGCAGATCGCAATTTACGTGGAATAATGGACGATTGTACACAGTGTTGCCAGATCTCAATTTACTCAAGTATCTACATCGTTTACCAAAAGTATCTAGAAAGTAGCTAGATTTTTGATTAAACCACATCTAAACAACAAAAGTATCTAGATTAGCATCTAACCACAAAAAGTGCGTTAATACGACAAAAAGCAAGCGATGTTACGGAGTCTGACATGAAGTAACTTATTAACAGCATTCAATAGTAAGCACACATTCAGTTTTTCGAGAAGTATTCTGCATGAAGACGCATATTAGTCGCAGTGACATCGAAACACCTTTAAACACATCATAGCCACACATTCAAGCAAAAAATGAATGAAAATAAACACAACAGAAAAATATCATGGATATGCTAGTCGAGTCATATCATCAGCTTTCAGCAATTGGCTCTATAATGGTTTTAAATGAACTGAACTTCGAATTCAGCAGTTCCATGAACTTCGTGGTAAACTTATGCACTAACAGTGTAGGCTGTATACAGTGGTGCCGACCCTGGGGGGGATGCATCCCCCTGGGGTTGGTTTCGGGGGGGTTGGTTTCGGCTGCATCCCCCCCCAACATTTGGCGTCGGCCGTAGTGCTCATTAAAGTGTTATTACATCAGTAGTCTAATGCCGTCGAGTGCTGGTGAAGATTGAAATTGGCAAGTGGCAGTCTGACATAACTTACAAAACTCGCAAATGTACTTCGAGCAGCATCCCCCCAATGTTCAAAATTGACAAAAAATCGGTAAAATAAGCAAATCATCCCCCCCAATGCTCAACATGGATCGGCACCACTGGCTGTATATATTAGCAGGGGCGTGCCCAAAAATTTGAAAAAGGGTGTTCGCAATTTTTGACGACCAATTTACCGCCCAAAATCTAGTGAAGACCAAAAAAAAAAAGGTCTTCACGCCTTTCGACGTGCAATTTACCGCTCGAAGTCAAAAAAAGATCTTCACGTCTTCAGCTTATATTTCAGCGGGAGTAGGGGACGCGACCCCAGCGGCCCCTCTGGATGCGCCCCTGATTAGCATGAGCATACTGTGAATTTTACGCACAGCACACTATCCTTTTTAATACTCGTGATTAACTTTAACTTCTTATCATTCTAATGATTTAAAACCATAAAATTTGGAGCTCTATTGAATCAGAGCATTGGGCCATGTTCATTTCCTCATAACACAAATTGTCATTTTGCACCAACTTACCTAGTTAGACTGGAAAAATACTTGAAATGAAATTTTATTCCTGCTATAGGCCTACCTGTAGGCTAGTAGGCCTACCGGTACTGAGCTGAACACTCGGAAGAACGGCTCTCAAAATTAAAGCGATAATTTCTGGCATTCTTCCGCGAAAGAATAAAACTATACACAAACTGGATAGTTATAGAAGTACCCGAACCGATTGAAAAAGCGGTTTTCTCCGTGAAGTTTGTTACTGGAAGCAACCATTTCCCGTAATTGTATGGTTATAGAAATATCTAGATTAGTAGCTAGGATCTAGACGAAAAAATTGATATCTAAAAGGACTAAAAAAATATCTGATCTAGATACTAAGTAGCTAAGTCGGCAGCGTGGCGTAGTGGTTCGGAGCGTCGTTTTTACGACGACCATGATCGCAAGGTTAATGGTTCCACTCCCAACCTAGTCTCGTTGTTGCGTCCTTGGATAAGATGCTTCACGATGATTATCTCTGCTTGGTGGAATCTGGCAAGCAGCAAATTAAAGAAGTCAGAAGAAAATTCAACCGGAAAACTTGGAAACAAAGGCAACTCCTAAGCGAGTCTGGATTCGTCCTACGCATAGCGCCTCCGTCGCTTTCTCGTGATAGGAGGATAAAGATGAAGAAATCATCATCATCATCATAAGTTGGTAACACTGATTGTACAACGTACATTTGTACAATGTACAACGTACAATCACTAGTAATAACTAACTCATAATGACTATTCATTTTGGTAACTGGTTTATGACGATACAAACGTCCATATTGTCTTTCAAAAATAGTCATTTGAAACTTGAAAGTAGCACAGCCGCTGCGTGGTGTGGCAAGGCAACTAACTAGTTTAAGTTAGTAATGAGAGATCAAAAATTCCAATAATCAATATATAGGTCGTTTCAATAAAAAGCAGTGTAAGGCAATCAATAACTTTAGTATGCTGAGCTGGCTAGCAATTGGATGCAGGCTGTCGTTTCATTCGTTTGTAAGCATAAATGTTTCGTCCGTAGATCGTCTGACAAATTTTTAATTCTATTTGAACAAGATTTCTTCGATACATGCAATAGTTGGTTTGATTGGTTTGTCGAGAACAGGTAGCGTGTGTCAAGTACGGCTGGATTGAAATTAAATTTGAATCCACTCACGAGTTATTGATGAATTTGAATTTCGTTTTTTCAAAGTCAAAGAATTTGAATCTAATTTTTTTACAGTCAATGAATTTGATTTTGACATTGACTTTTACAAAGTCAATGAATTTGAATTTTGCTTTTTCAAAGTCAGGGAATTTGAGTATTTTTATCAAACTTTCGATGAATTTGAAGTTTTGCGATTTAAATCTTACAAAGCAAAAGTATCAGAGTGTGGACTGCCCAATGACCACTTTGGTAGGCTAACTTCGGTTACCCTTGCATTAATTATAAAGAACAAATTAGGGAGTGCTTAGGTTCCCAAGTTTGGTAGGCTTTTGGTCAAGATAGACTCTTCTGCATCGATTCCGTGATAATGATACGTCACTTAAATCCTCGAAGCGAGAATATCTTGCCTTCCCACGATGCACAATTAGAGTTACAGTCAGTGCATGAAAGCAACGCAGTTTCGAAAGTAACGCGATATAAGACTTAAAGACTAGGAGAGGGTAGATGACAAGAAAGCGAAACCGGTCGTGGATTGCTACTCTGTCCCCTGCATTGCTATTTTTTGCGATGTTTTCTTGTGATCTACCCTCTCCTAGTCTTTAAGTCTTATATCCCGTTACTTTCGAAACTGCGTTGCTTCATGCACTGACTATAACTCTAATTGTGCATCGTGGGAAGGCAAGATATTCTCGCTTCGAGGATTTAAGTGGCGTATCATTATCACGGAATCGATGCAGAAGAGTCTATCTTGACCAAAAGCCTGCCAAACTTGGGAATCTGGGCGCTCCCTAATTTGTTCTTTATAATTAAAGCAAAAGTAGCGATTTGTAATTGTAACCAGGGGCGCCGAGAAAAATTTCGGGCCACGGGGCAAAAATTTCGTTTGGGCCCTTTGGTCAGTGGCGCCACAAAATCACGTGATGAGCAAAAAAAAGGTCAGAGCGTCCGTAGATGTTCGAATTTCGGCCCAAAATCAAGTGATGAGCAAAAGAAGGGTCATAGCCTCCGCAGATGTTCAAATTTCGGCTCAACATCTAGTGATGAGCAAAATAAGGTCATAGCGTCCGCAGATATTCGAATTTCAGCCCGAAATAAAAAAAATACATCATCGCGTCCGCAGGCCGTAGTTTGAGCTGATGAATTTTGCATTCTAAACCTGACAATTCTGAACCTCGGGTCCTCCTGTGTCCCCGGTCCCCCGGACTGTGATCCCTTCTGCCCCCCCCCCCCCTTTTTTTGGCGGGCCTGATTGTAACTGGTTTATACCAGTTAATGTTGCAAACGTTCCATAAAATTTTATCAAGCAAAGAGAAAGTTTGTGATGGCAAATATGCAAGGCGCTTTGAAGTTGTTTTCGGCCGCAGTAACCTCCCTAATGTAGCCTACCTGCTAGAGAATGGACTTTACACTCGATCGCTCGGGCTTCTCTTTAAAGGTTTTTTATAGCAGTTTAAATTGAAATGAAGTTGCCAAGAATGAAATCGTCTTTATGTAAGCAATTTTCCGAATGAAATCAGCAAAACTTATTTATTTCACTAACAGGCAAGCGAAAGAAAAAAAACTAAATTTTAACTTCAAACTGCCTTGGAAAATTAGTTATAATCAGGAGTCCCCACCAGGCACCAGCATTTATTGCTATGCAAAAGCATTGATGGATACGTGCAACGTGTTTATTGGCTCAAGATGTACGAGTAATGTGATGGCGTCATCATATGAAGTGCTTACGACAAAAAGATAAAAGCTAGTATAAAGCTATATGCATGCTTAAATGACATGCTTATGTTTAAGAAGTTTCTATTTCATTTGCAATCAATTTTGAACATTTGTGCAACAGGAACTAGTAAAATCACTCAAAGGTTCTGTAACGACCTACAGTAAGTTTAGACAAAAAAAAAACTTTTCGAACATTGGCATCAGCTAAGCTTTTAGCAACAGCTCAGTCGTTCACCTGATCGGCTTTATCTCATTCGATGCTAAGTACTGCAAGACCATCGAGTGTCCTAGGCTCATTTGGCTCCTCAAGTAATTCTTTATTAACTTCAGCTTGCTAAAGGATCTCTCCGCTGCAGCTGTTGTAACAGGCAATGTCAAAAAGATAAACAACGTAGTGAGCGCATTGGGAAAGGCAGATGCTGCGGAATTGTTTGTCACAAACAATGATTCAGCAAATTCTCAAATGGCCATAGTAGGTTCGTTTTTTATCTTATTTTCAAATGACACTCTTAACTAAAGCGACTCAAAATAAAAACTGGGTTCAAGCTCAGGATAAATTTGAATTAGATTTTGACTCGCTACTAGTAACTCGATTAGGCATGATTATGATGTCAAAAAGTAAAGTCAAAGAAGCGAGGGAAACAGTTTTTATGAAACACGTTTTTGATAAGAATGAATAAGAAAGGGTGGCAGAAATTAGCTCTCTCAATCATAGGCTTACCATACGTCCTCCATTTGGAGAACATGTCCTCCTTTTCAACCAAAAAAATATTGTCCTCCGAGGACGCCAAAAAATGCTCAAATGTCTTCCTTTTCGGCATTTAAAACAGTGAAAACATGTCAAATCATTCTTCCACGAAAAATTTTGGGAAGTTACAGGACAAACTACGGCCTGCGGGCGTGATGACCTTCTTTTTTTTGGTCGTCACTTGATTTTGGGCGGAAAATTGGACATTTGCGGCATAGGCGCACGCAGGGGGGGGCCACGATACCATGGTCCCGCCCCTTTGGCCCTGTAATAAGGTGTTAAAACCTAACTTTCAGTCTATAATTTCTCAAACTAACAATGGTTGCCGCTTCGTTTCACTCATTTTAGCCAAGCTTCTGCTTTTAGACATTTAAGCTACGAAAATATCTTTGCATTGTCCATAATGACTGCAGCAATCACTGCATGTCCTTTTTCGATAAAAAGTGTGCTAAAATGAGTGTTTTTTTATGTGAAAACCGTAAAAATTCGTTTGCAGCTGGGGGTTTCAACCCCACACCTCCGCTTGTGGTCCCCCCCTTTGCCAAATGGGTGAGCCACTGATCTGCGGACGTGATGACCTTTTTTTTGGTCTTGACTTGATTTTGGGCGGAAAATTGTACATCTGCTGACGTGATGACCCTCAAAGAACCTGTCCTCCTTTTGCGTAGTAAAAATATGGTAAAAAAAATATGGTAACCCTACTCAATCAGGGATGCAAATCTATGCTAAGCATTAGGGGGGAGGAGAGTGATTTAGCAAAATTGACCATTTTTCGATATTGGCGGGATGATTTAGCAAAACTGATCATTTTTCGATATTTGGAAGGATGTAATTGGCAATTCAATCGTTAGCCTTACCAGTTATCGGTTGAGTTCATTCCTTCTGCTCAGTGGCGCACCCAGGATTTGGCAATGGGGGAGGGGGCCCACAACCGGGAGTCAGGGGGTGAAACACCCAGCCGCCAATTCATTTTTACGATTTTCACATAAAAAAACACTCATTTTAGCACTTTTTTTTTTTTTTATCGAAAAAAGGCATGCAGTGAGTGCAGTCATTATGGACAACGCATAAATATTTTCGCAGCTTGGCACAGGCCTCCCCCCCCCATATTATGAAAAATCCGGTCCTGAGTTTAAGTTTAATGTAAGCACTGGTTTTGTGTAGCCTACATCTCTAAAAAATTTATCCAAAAATTTGGGAACGCCCAAGTGTGTAGTGTGCGGGTCCCCAGCGGCTGCGGGTATTGCGGGGGGATTCCTACGCCACTGTGCATATTTAAATTGCTTTTAGAGTGTAAGTGTAAAACTGTTGATTAGCGTTAGTTTTTGACGTACATCGCAATCAGATCGGGGGTCCTGGGTTTAATTCCAGGCCGGCCAAATGTAGGATTGGATTGAATTTGAATCAGCTCACGAGTTATTAATGAATTTAAATTTCGTTTTTTCGAAGTCAATGAATTTGAATTTAACTTTTTCAAAGTCAATAAATTTGAATTTTGTTTTTTCTACTTTAATGAATTTGAATTTAATTTTTTCAAAGTAGATGAATTTGAATTTCAAAATTAGCTTAGCCTTGAGACTGCAAAAGAAAGCGCATCGGAGTTTTGAACCAACTGAACACTACTAGGGAAGTCTGCTTTTGAATTTTTTTCCCGTCAATGTTGTGAAATTTTTGATACAGCCGCTGCTAATCTGCAAAGTCGTTTTCATGCTTCCAAACCTGGTTCAGTCTGTTGGTTTCTATCGACCAACCCACCACTATTGCAAATTTTCAATCAGATCTTGCTCTCATTTTTTTTCGGTTGTATGCTTTATTCCGCGTTTCAAATTTTTTTGGGAGAATCTCCACCGACCCTTCCACAAAGTTACCGCACCTCACTGCTGCAAAAAAGAAACTATAGTTTAAAAGTTCCTTGGTCCGCCTTTGATGCCGTCCCCCCTTTGCAAAATTTCGTTTCGCCGTCGCTGCCCATCTTGGTGTGGTAGACAGATGGCTGGCGACTCCTAAGCGAGCTCGTATATAGCGCATTGATCTTTTTCTCGCGATAGGAGGATAAATATACAACAAAATTAAAGAAAAATGAAACAAAATGCAAGTAGATTTTGTAGACCTATAGCGCCACTTATGGACAATTTTGTCTTGAATTCTTCACACCAGCGGAGTAAAAGAGCTCTTTGTAATCATGCAGAACTCCGTCATTAGATCCCTAATTTACAGTGACCTTTTTAACGTTTGGTAAATTATTAACTTGATGATTTTGAACTGGTGTTGTCATGGAAGGAGTGTCTGCACGCATTAAACTGTTCCCTGAGTCTTTGAAAACTTACATGTAACTTAAACAGAGGCATCTAAAGGAATATATTATTCGTTTCTAGAGTAAGATTGCGAGAAACATTTATCAAACTGATGGACTAAAAAGCTTTACGATGAAAACAGATATACATGAGAAGTTGTTGGTAGAAAGTTTAGCACTTGGAAGCAAAGAAGCAGCTTAAAGTTTAATGTACGAAAATACAGTATAACTGAAAATGGTAGTTTCTTAAACTTTTAAAAATAACAAAAGCTTTTAGAATGAAATAACATCACTCCATGGCCACAGTCAAGCACTGAGGCCAAACAACTAATGACAAAACTCATATAGCTTAGCGAGCAGTTTCCTTTTCATATAGCCTGTGTTTTACGTTATATAGTGGGAAAGGAAGCCAAGCTTGAATCGATCAGCACTTCCATAAGTTTCACATTACTTGATCGCTCACCATAGTCTTAATTGCCAGATTAATTGCAGTAATTTTTCAATACAAAACACATTTTGAACACATGATCTTTGGGCTAGCGTTCGTTTTAAACTTAGTAAACTGAGTGATATTCGGCCGAATCAAGCAAAAAAAATAAGAATGGAATACCTAGCTATATAGCCTAATGTTCAGCACCTGCTTACATACATTTAGACCCGGTGTTGCCAAACATGCAGTGTAGTTGCACTACACTTTTTGTCTTTGCACTGGCTTTTTTCGGTTCTTTATTGAGTTGTATAACCGGAATATTCGCTTTGAAAGGAACGCTTTTTTTGTTGGAATCTTATGGACCAGTAAAAGGTTAGTAAAACCCTCTTGTGAAAAGTTGTAAACTTAAATTGTGAAATTTTCCGAGATGCTATTTTATTTTATGACAAAAAATCAGTGGCGTAACTAGGTCTTTTTTGGGGGGGCAGATGCTCGTTTTTTTTCGAAATGTCCAGGGTCTTTTTCCAGGTGTTCAGGGGCGTATCCAGGGGGGCGCTGGCCGCTGGGGCCGCGGCTTTACTTGACTTTGGGCGGAAAACGGACGTGAAGACCTTCTGTCCCCTTTTGCGCAGTGAAAATATATCCGGCCCTACTGGCATGGATTTAAATTGCGGCCCTCTCCCTTTCAAATTCCTGAGCACGTCCTTGTTGGGCAATGCTCAGGGTCTCAGCCAATCCTAGTTACGCCCATGCAAAAAATATCACGTGTTTGAAAGCGACGTGACAAGCGGGTGTCGTCTATGGGTGACAAATCTTTCGTCTGCGGTTGGATTCACAATTGGACTAATCCTTGTTGACAATTGTTTAGAGTTGCTGGGGACTCGAAAGATGGGCACAAGGTTATCTCGCACTCTCTCTTCAGAGACTGATGGTTTAATTCTTTCAAAACAACCTCAGTTTTTATATATTTCAAAATGAGCTTTTTTTACAAGCCTAACTGTATTTTATGAATAAACTCGCAACTTTTTGCTTTATACCTTAATCAACTTAGAAGTGCCATCAAAGGTCAAAAATATTACCTTCGTTATACACTCGTGATATTTCGCCGTAGCTTGTAACGAGTGGTTTGGCCCATCTCCACGGTTTAGTAGCGCCGAGGCAGCACAACTTCGAGCTCCGAACAAACATTCATGCAATGGCAAGCTGTTATCGACAATGTGTCCGATTTGATCGGCCCGGTAGTTGAACCCCAGGCCTCCCGCACCGATAGCGATGGCTTTAACCACTACCCTAACCGGTCGGTGTTTTCCATTTACTTTAACCCAAAATCTTATTGATAGGAAGAGGAAACCCCGCAACAGATGACCCGCCCGACTACTGGATTAATCCGACAAAGGGAAAATACGAAGCACGAAACTATAATAAACGAGGAAATTTTGTACCCCTAGTGTAAGTTGTACTGTAGAGTGACACCTAACTGCTTGGTTTTATTTACCAAACTAATACGGTCATATTTTTAAACGTAAAAATTATGTTATAGCGGTAACAGGCTTACCATGTAAATGCTTCGCACCAAAAAAAGGAAAGAAGATGGAGAGAGAAACAAACAAAAACCAAATTCATGTGTGAATAAAATTTTACTGCAATATGAAGCAACTATTGCAAATTCAGTTACGGTCATGGAGCCCTTGCGAACAGTACTCGAGTTGAGGAGGGATGCCATCCCCATGGAAACAACACCATTCCCTCATTAAACATTTTAACGCAAATCATTCCCCTATAAATAATAACCACTCCTTCTTTGCGTCTGCGTGAGAAGCTTGCACCATTCCTCCATAAGTGTTTTTGCAACTCGAGCACTACTTACGAATGCCTAAGGGAACACCTTTTGAAAAACGACACTAGCTTACACGATCTTTTCATTTTTTCAGATTTGCAGGGATTCAAATTTACTTGATTGTTCTTGCTGTTGTGATGGTCTTCAGCTGCTTTTTACTTCTTACTGTTGCTACGAGAAGCAAAAAAGTTGTCAACAATAGAGCTTATAAAGGGAAAAGAAATTCCCTTAGCTGTATTGGATGTGTGGGATGGGTAAGAAGAAGTTTAACCAATAAATAAATTGGATGGATTTTAAAATAAACGTTAACGATTTTTAGCTTACTAATTTTGGTTGAAATTACTGTGAATATTTTTCAGTTTCTTCACCAAATACACGCACAAAACATCTTTTTTACCCAACTTGGCCTCGCTGATTTGCATTTTTTCCCTAACGAGTGCTTAGGGCGAAGCAGACTTGTGGATGAGTAATTTCGTTGTTTTCGATGTCACAAAGCTATTCTTTTTCAGATAATTTTACTAACAAGAGTGATATTTTTCATAAAATTTCTAAGAAAAATAACTAACGATATTTGAAGAACTGTGTCCCATTTGAAGATGCAACAATAAAGCTTATTTAAAAAAATCCGATCTTCGTTATATTTCTCTATTGGTAATCTGCCTCATGGCAGGTCTCTCATGACATCGCTCCGCCGAAGTTCTCGATCTTTCGCTTTTCTTTTCATCTCATCATAGGTTTTTCCATTCCGAATATCATCCATTATCATTATTCGTTTCCTTCCTCTTGCGCGTTTTCCTTCCAAACTTTCTTTTATCACTGTTTGTAACAAGTTGTCATGCCTTAACATGTGGCCAATCCATCTTCTTTTTCTTCTTTTGATTGTTGGTATTATCTTTCTTGCTTCATTTACGAGATGAAGTAGGCTACTTTTTCATTCGTCTTTTTATCTTTCCACTCCACCTTCTCCATTCTTCTTCAGACCCACATTTTAAACGCTTGCAGCCTTGCAATGTCAGCTTTCTTCAATGACCATACTTCAATGACCATTTCTTTAATGACCATACTTCAATGATCCATATTTCAAACGCCTCCAGCCTTGCAATGTCAGCTTTCTTCAATGACCATACTTCACGGACATCTTTCTCAGATCTTCCATCGTCCGTCAGCACACTCCCTAGGTATTTTAATTCTTCCACTAACAGCGGAATTTTCCCATCCACCATGATCTCGACATTACTTGGAGGCTTACCAATTTTTATCACTTCCGTCTTTTTGATGTTTATCTTCATTCCATAACTCTTGATAACTCTATTGGTCTCATTCATTATCTTTTCTTGACCTATTTCAGTGCTGGCTGAATGGCTTGATCATCAGCATAACGAACAACCTTCACATATTCTCCACCAACCTTAACACTTTCGTCCAAACCATACAAGACCTCTCTCATCATAGCTTATGCGTATATGTTGAACAACAATGGTGATAACAAACATCCTTGCCGTACCCCTCGTCCAATTCACTAGGTTCCGTTACGTCATGAATAGACGTAATGAATAGTTTACGTGATGTTACGTCATGACAATTCAAAAATATGAATAGATCCAACCGTGCACGGGAGAAGTAGTAGCAGTAGTAAATTCATGTTTTGGCCACAAAATAATAAGTATCGATAACACAAACCACAGCGAGACAAAAATTCAGGAAACAGCGGCAAAACGATATACGTTAAGACGTGCTTATTACACTAGTACAGGTAAAAAAGTTTGAGGATTAGCTAGGGATGTCCATTTTAGAATATCGAATCCTACGGAACCGGTTCCTATTTTGAACCGGTTCCGTTTTTAGGATTCGGTTTAATTGTGAAGAAAAATTGCGCCTGATAAATCTTTTCAGACGCTGCGCATAAAGGCAATGAGCACTCGGCCTCGTGTGTATGTGTGATCATGCGGTGTTCGTCGGAGGCCGTAAAAAAGCTGTGGGATGCCATGAGTGTAATATGCACCGCTTGTATGTATACTGAAGCCATATTTTTTTCATGTCTTTCTAAAATTTAAACAGAAACATGCCCGCGGTTGGCTCCATCACTACGCCACTGCGTGCATGTATGCTTTGAATTTATACTGCTGTTATCCTTGTGCTGGCTATAAATTAATTATGAAGAAACAAATAGTTGATTTTTTCTTGTTTTGCAATAGTAGAGCGGTTGCGTGCTGAGCTGATATCAAAATAGTACTTACGGCCATTTTACAGATTTAGGATGCGGTTAAGGATTCAAAATCCTGGATTCGAAAAAAAGATTCGGAATTATTCTAGAATAGCCTACGTCATTATTCTGAAATGGAGATCCCTAGAATTAGCATGGCCGCTGCACCTAGAGGATTATCTTGTGAGAGGTAGCGCAGACAAACATTACGGGAAACGAAATGCTTCGACTTTAGACCACAATCATTGCAATAGCCGAGTATAGAATCGTAATACAAATACACGATGCTTCACGGCGATCTTAAAAAGCAGCTAGATATCTCCACAACGCCAACGGTTTAACCACAAGCTTTAATTTGTTTAAAACTTTTGGCTGTCGTAAGTTTTCGAAATGTTTCCAAACATTACATCAACATTTTCACATACTAAAGCCGGTAGAATTTTTAAAAAGTTTTGTTGAGCATGTGCACTGTGCAGCAAGCCAGCAAATCCACCCAATACAACTTCGTGCCGCTTTCGCTATCACATTGCGATTGCGTATCAAATTATTATAAGTAGTTATGATAAATTTCAGAAAGCTGTGAACTCCTTGCTTTGGCGAAAACGCTGAGGCAGACATACTTTTTCGTCGCTTTTTCTCGAATTTAAAATATCGCTGTGAACTGCGCAACGCAATTTGACGTACCGTATATACCAACTGTGTCTGAAATCGCTCGATTGCGTACGCGCTGCTTCTACGCAAATTGCGCAGACAGCACTTTTGGCTGTCTACGCAATTTTGAGCAGTATGCCGCCCCTGGTCTTTTCCCAGAAAATCCTCTACTTTCCTTTCAATTTTCTTTGTCAGAATCCGTGGGATAACCTTTGACGCATGTGATATCAGAGTATCAGGGCTGCGAACTTGAACTTGAACTCGAACTCGAAAGAACTCGATCATTTTTCCGTACTCGAACTTGAACCCGAAAAAATAATTTTTCTGAACTGGAGCTTGAACTCGAATAAAACTGTTCGAGTTCGAATTCATTAGAAAGATATTTAAATTGTTGAAAAGAAATAAAAGATCACTACGAAATATAGTTTGTTGTTCAAGCAATCACAATCCGTGTAAATTGAAGCTACGATTTTACCAAAAGAAAAGCTGCATGTCGTTTTTTAGTTTACATGCCATTGCGTACTATATTTTTATCTTTTTAATTGCATGAGCACCGGCGGTGAAAAAGTTGTTGCGATTTTGGATATTCATCTTGCCTGAACTCAAACTTGAACTCGAATAAGCTTATTTTTCGCGAACTCGAACTTGAACTCGTAAAAATTAAATTAGAGAACTCGGACTTGCTAAAATAGGTTGAACTCGAACTTGAACTCGCATAAAATTCGATCGAGTTCGCAGCCCTGCAGAGTATCAGACTAATTGTTCTGAAGTCTAACCGCATGTAAAGATTATATAGGTACCTCGCGGTATTACACCGAAGCGTGTAACGATTGGCGGAGCCTATGTACGCCGCTTAGCGCTTGTGCAACGCAGTTTCGAAGAAACGTTGCGGCGTTGCCGAGCCGTCAGCGACACTGTATTCGATTTTACCGTTCCGAAAATCAAACCCATGACCTCCAGCGCCAAAAGCGATGCCATTAACTACTGCACCAACAGGCTGGTAGTTGACATGACATGTTCTAGTTTAACTTCTTCCAAATTGCAGCAGAACGACTAAAAGTCGTGACTAATCGTTTAGTCTAGAGCAAATTGCTGGAAAAATTATTTAACTTAAACCGAGATAACTAGAACCGAGAAAAGAAGGACTAATTTAAATCAAGTGCTTCCTCGTCTCCTTCAATTAGCTGTCATTGTATTGAAGCTTTTCATGTATTTTAGCTGGCAGGGTATTGCATATTCTTCGTACTGTTATGGCTGCTCATGGTAGGATTTGCTGTGCTCCCTCTTCTTGAATACGTCATCACAATGCAAAGATGCTGGGACTTAGAGAGCGAAGATTTTGATGATGCGGTTAAGCAAGACATTTGCATAGACCTCGTACAGTATGGTAAGATATAAGCGTAATAAGAATCACATTAGAGCAATTGGAATATTATTTGGTCGCATTAACAGCAAGACATAAACCTCATCAGCAGGCTGTTTCGCTTTTGGACCTTCAGGAGGTGTCTTACCAAATAGGACAGACGTCTTATTCTGCATAAAAAGATCCTTTGACCTGAGATTTCTTGCCTCAACCATTGGGCGGTCGACACGTCACTAGCTGATTACGTTCGAATTAGCCTAAGTTTTAACCTTGCGAGTCAGATTCAAGCGTTATTTCAATGATATTGAATGAATTCACTGCATATTTTTGCTTTTCCAAGTACAGGCTAAACTTTATTTTTCAGGTTTAGTTTTCTTCAAGGAAACTTCTGATTCCGGATACGCTTTGATATGCGGTCCAGGAGGTAACTATGATCCTCCTCGTGGTGACTTGAAGCAATTATGCTCAGCCGTAAGTTGGCGCTGTTTTCACTAATTTTCTTAGCTTAGCTCAATTGAATTTCATATTTTTTAGTATTATCCCAACTTCTGCCTGTATTTGTCAGCGTTTATTGGGGCTTGTATTGCTCTCTTTGGAATGGTAAGTTGGTCGTGAGAAAAATAATATTCTGTGATAAAACTATAATACAGTAGTTTACAACTTGTTTTATGCCGTGTCCCAAATACAGCTCCCTGCAGCCCCCTGCTTGGGCCCACGCATATGCATTTTCTATATGAAACACGTTTATTTGTTTTTCAGTCTACAAAAATTTGCTTATTTAGGTTTATCATCTCGTAGATTTACTTTGTCACAAAATGTTTCTACACATACGGGTACATAAGCAAATTTATGCACCGCAACAAAAAACAAAAATCTTGCATGTTACGGATTTGTTTGTTGATTCAATAAACAAAAATCTTTTCAATGCAGGTTTTATTTGCCATGCGGTTTGTTTCCATTTTTGTTTACTTGAAAGTCCGTCGGTACGAGAACCCTGCTGGGCCTCCTAATGGCTTTTACCCCAATGGGTTTAATCTTCCTGGGCCAGTCTATTTCCCTCAATCTAATTATGAAAACAGTGTTGCCAACCCAAATTATGAACAAAATGTTCTCCTGGATCCGTCTAGGCTTTCATCGCGTGTGGATGTGGATACTTATGTTACTCCGCCATCTGGTTAGTGGACTGTGTTTTCATTCGTTGCATTTCCTTAAGTTTAAGCTATTGCACTGATTCTTGTTCAGCTTTTTAAAGCCTATTGTTCAACGATCATTAAACGTACTGAAAACGCTTTGGCACTTGGCAGTCGACGAAATCGAGAGCGGTCAGTAAAAATAGTTGGTCGTTTACGATTTTGACTACCAGTATGATAAATTTTTGTACCGACTGTTTCTTTTTTGCAGAAACAACCAATTTTACTCGAAGATATGACGATGGCCGAAGTGCTGCTCGAAGTTCAAGAAGTAAGAAACATAGACAATATGAACTTTGGCAATTTTGATGTGAAATCAAATGCTAAGAATTTAAATTAGTCGATTACGAATTCTAAACAGTTGAGCTTTACAATTTCGCAAATAAGCTAAATGAGAAAACTACCCATTATTAAGGCATTTTTTCATCCACTCAAATCGATTGTCATTTTAGCCTAGCAATTTTGGAACTCTAACTACAGAGGATTATTTTGACAAATTCGCAATCATGTTCTAGAACTAAATCATGATCTAAATTTCAACGTTGAATTCTTGCGCTAAATTTTATTGTTTTGTTATGATATTGACAAATTTGTGATTCAGTTGAGTAGCTTCGCTTTGATCATTGTTTTGACCCTAATTGCTTCGAATTTTTGCGCTGTTACCAGGGCATGCTAGTCGTTCTCCATCGTTTGAAAGTGATTATCCTGTGCCCCCCTACCAGCAAACGCACGGTCCCCCTTCTTATCAATCATCTCGCCGCCGCTACAAAGAAAAAAACGATTCCCGCCGTTATCAGGAGTCGAGATCGGATTATGACCGGAGGGGAAGAGACCGAAGGAGATCAAGACGTCGCTCGTACGAATACAATAGCGATCGCTCTAACCATTCCAGCGGAAATTACAGAAGATCGCGTAGTCCTAGCGAAAACAGAAGCACACGCGACAGCAGAAGATCTCGCCGAGACTCATATAACTATGACTCACAAAGTGACAATTAAATGGCTAAAACATTGTTAAACACGTGGTGATTTTTGCCAAGTTTTTGGTACGGTCATGGGTACGGTTGATCATGAAGGTGCATATACAGTATTCTACTATGGCAGCTTTGTTTTTTGTGCTTGGTATCAAAGCAAGATTTTTCTGCTTTGAGACAAAACTAAGTTTTGAACATAAACCAACTGCAGTGTATAGTAGTTTTATTTGTAATTTTGCGTGTGGCTATTGGCTAACTTTGTAATTGATCATATACATCATTATAATAGCAGGAAAAGTTAAAACAATTCTTTTTAAATCGAAAAAATGCCTAATCTTTTATGAAGTGCTGCATCTTGCAAGATTCGGACTTACAAAGCTGGTAAAATGTTTTTTGGCTTTGCATTGCATGTGTGTAGTTTTTTTTAACATGTCTTGTTTCTTCCGCACCTAAATCGCAATATTCAAGCCTAAAGGCTCTACATGTATAATTTTGCGTTTGGTTGCATACAGGGATGTGGAAGCGGTCATATTTTAAAGAAAGCGGAAGCGCGAAAAATATGCCGCTTCCGCTTCTACATCATTCAAAAAACCAGCTGTAAATAACTTCTTAGATATTATATTTTATTCAATTTATTAGACATTGCTTTACAATGCTAGATTTGCATGGATGTCAGATCTCACCATAGGCCATTAGGCTACTCTTCGCTTGACTTTCAGTTAGTACTAACGTAAAATAGCTTTTTTTTCAGCTTTCTCAAGTTTTAAAATAAAGCAACTAATTTATCAACAGCGCTAAAAGTAATAGTTGAGTCTTTTTTAATTATAATCATATATATCACGAAATACTGTTAGGAGCGTATTTAGGGGGGAGCGTTGTGTCATCCCCCCTTCCGGTACTCTCCTTTTGACTTTGTCATTTAGTAAAAAAGAACAAAATTAATGGTGCCAAGTGACTGAAATATACCTGACTCTTTTCATGATTTTTGTAGCTTATGGCCAGGGGCGGATCCAGGGGGTAGGATGAGGGGTATGCATCCTCCCACCAGCCCTTTTGGAAAATATTTTTGATGTATACATTTCACAATTTTTCCATAATTTCGAGCCTCTTGGATAGCAATAAGCTTTACGTCATATGAAAGCATAATCGAAAATGTGCGAACAAAATGCATCATGTTTGGCGAAGCACTCAGAATTAGGGTCAAAAAATTTTTTTACAAAATTTGGCTGAAAATTATTCAAAAAGCACCAAAATAGCCATTAGAGCCTGTACATTTTCAAAAATTTTCCGGGGGAGCATACCCTCGGACCTCCCTAAAGCCTTTCTTGTTTTTCAATCAGCTTCGAATTAGTTCTGCTGAAAAAAAAATGCTTGAAAACAATGTGGAAATCATGCGTCCCCTCTCCCTTAAAAAATTCTTGCCACGCCACTGAGTGCTGTGTATCAACATTTTCCTAATGAAGCGAGTAAGTTTCGTAGCAAAGTTGCAGTAAAATACTCCCATGATTGTGACTCAATCATTCCTTTACACTTTTGTTTGTTTTTTGCAAATTATCTTTCAAAAAACGCTTGCTAAAGTTTGGCCAAGAGTTTTCAGCGTGTTGGAAAAAAAGTTACGGTTTACGCTATTGGCTACGAATGCACTGGTCGTATTTTACTGGCAAAATTTCGGTGAATATTTTTGAAAGCGGAAGCGATAGATGCGGAAGCTGTTTGCAAATATACCGCTTCCACATCCCTGGTTGCATATCTATCCTGTTAATATCGGCCCGTCAGCTCAGTTGTTAAGCACACGCTATCAGTGCGGAAGATCTGGGGTCCAATTCCCAGGCCGGTAAAATCGGCACAGTGTCGCCAATGACTCGCCACCGCTGCGACGTTTCTATAGAGCTGTATTGCCCAGGCGCTTAAGCCGCGGAGATGGGCCCTGCCTCTCGTTACACGCTTTGACGTACCTCCGCGAGCAGCCTATATAATGGTTTGATTTTCATTTGATGACGAGAAAGCGATCAAAGCGCTGCAACGAGCTGGCTTAGAAGTTGTCGGCTACCTGTCTGCTACACCAAGATGGGGGAATCCAATTAAATGCCTTTCCCAACGACACAACAAACAAACTTGCCGTCCCTTTAATTCTGAGCGTCAAGCAGGGAAGCTGTGATGAACAATTTTAAAGTCATGAAGATAAATTTGTCAAGATAGTTCATTAAAATTCAGTTGTCTTAAAAAGTTACAATTTTTTTACTGAGGCTTAGATTCTTTGCGTACATCCCGGCTTTTTCTAGTTCTATGTGCTTTGAAGTCTTTTTTAAAATGTGTTTTAAAATGCGATTCAGCTTGAATGCCTTTAAATAGCAAAACATATATCTAACATTTTTTGCTTTCGAATTTTTCACAGCATTTGTTGCGGAGAAAGTGATTTAAAGTCTGTACAAATGGCATTTCTATTTTGTTTTTTACTCTGTAGAAGCTTTGGTTTAAGCCTATTACCAAGAATACCAACCACATTCAGTAGTTTCTGCATTTTACGGCTTTACTGTTTCGTAACAGTTGTAGTTGATACGAATGGATAATCCACAGTCAGGACTGTGGATAACCTTCGGTTAAGCATACAAACAACAAAGCAAGATTAAGTGCAGCGTTAAGCAGCAAATCAGCCTGTTTACAGATGCAGTTGTACTTAGTCCAGTGTATCATATCAATTAAAAGAATTGTTATTGATTTTTAAGCTATTTGAGAATAATAAGATCAACTGACGTTTTATCTTCAAAGACCAGTTAATTTTGACGCTGTTAAAAATGCGAGGCTTTGCTGCGGGGAAGGAAATGTAGCCATGGTTAACTAAAAGCATGGATTAGGTTTAAATTCGCTAGTCAAGGCAGTAAAAAACCAAAGGCAAAGCAGTAAAAAATCAGCTAGATTTTATTCTGGCCAGCTATAGATCTTTTTTTTGAGGCAAGTTTATCTTTATTTTCATTCTTGTTCACATTTGCACGATGCTGAAGAGGTTCATCAGACTTTGGCACCCATCTTCCCGAATGCGAGTAAGGGATTTAAAACATGGGAAAAAACGCAGGAAAATGCAAAGTAGTACTGTAAGATGCTGGTTGCCACAATGGTAAATGGCCAGCAGCGCCGCGCTTTCAAACCGGTCCACCGGCCTTGATCTCTGGTATTCACAGCTTCCTTGCTTGACGTTCAGCATTAAAGGGACAGTGTGGAGAACAAGCCGGCAAGTTTACTTGTTGTGCCGTTAAAAAAGGCACTTAGCGGGTTTTCCCCATCTTGGTGTGGTAGACAGATGGCTGGCAACTCCCAAGCGAGCTCGTACAGCGCATTGATCGCTCTTTCGTAATAGGAGGATAAATACGCGACGAAAAGTGAAAAAAAAAGTCTTACCAAATGAATGACGAAAACAATAACCGTATCTTGTAACTACTGTAAAGGAGCAAGCATTTAACATGCAGTGTATGCAGGAACAAGAAGTTTTGCAAGCAAAAATAGTTCTGTGGGTTTTCGAATATGACTTGTTGTAATCTCAGAGCTGTATGCTTTCATAACCTTTTCAAGCAACAATTTACAGTAGTTATTCAGGCAATTATGTAATTAAGGTAGAAATTAAGTTACGAGTAAACGTTTATTGTTGGATTATACCGATTTAACATGTGGGATTGCGGTTAAAATATCATTGCAAAAATAAGTATCGATGAAAATGAATCGTAAACTCGAAAGCAAAACAAGCTCATTAAACGAATGTTGTTGAAATTACGAACCTAGAGAAAACTTCCTCCCACACAACTGACATAGTCGTCGCTACGATAACAAGCGGCGATTCACAACAATCGCAGGCTACTAACAATCTGCAAAATTTCGTTCTTAACGTTGCTTAAAAAAATACAACAATATGCAAAGGGAGTGACTAGAGTTTGACGAACAATTTATAATCATACATAGTTTATTCAATCTCATCAACTTTATAATGCCATTTCCCCTATTCAAAAGATGCAAGGTAATTACCGGTAGGCCTATAGCTAGTAGTGTACGCAGGGGGCTGCATGCGGACGCCTCCCGAGGTACCTTTTTGTCCCGTTAAAAGCCGATTTCACTCAGTTTCTTTCAGAAGAATAGTGCCTTTTGTGAAAAAGCTTCTTTACGACCCAGCCCCGGCAAATTTTTGCGCACGCCCTTGTATTTAACTGTGCTGCAAATCCACAACACCTAATTCCAAGCGCATCTTGTGGTCTGGAAACCTAAGTTGGTAACACCAAAGTAAGAAAAAATTGTTGGTCTAATAGAACTACTATAATTGCATAAGCAAGAATAGTTCTACGATAGTGAATAAAATAGCCTGGGGTGTTTTTGAAAATCATTCAGTCAAATTGTGAGAAACCACAACCAGGCAGATGGTAGTATTACGTCAGAATCGCTTCGACCCTTTCAAAGTGAAGTAATAAATTTATCTTTTGACTGTAACTAAAATCCAACAGCAATTTCGTTGCTCAAGTCTAAAAATACAATTTAAGGTGGAGTTTACGCTCATTTAGCTTCTATAGACGTCAATGTGTGTAGACTAGTCATTTTCAGCTATGTCGTAACTCGTAAAATAATCTCATTCTTTAGCCGTAGCTAAATACGTCCATTCAACCTAATCATTTACTACTTCAGTTCGGTAGGATTTTTAAAACCAACTTTGGGCGTAGAGTTTTTTGTTTACAAGTTTTGTACAAGTTCTTGGAAGCAAGAATGATGTGTTTCTATAACAAGGTGAGTATGCCAGTTAACTAGAGTAAAACAAGGCAAGAAGGTAGATAGATTTTTTGCTTCTGCCATGCCTACGGCCGCTAGTGATTTCAGTTTACATTGCACTTATGAGACTTTAAGACCGAAACGGTGCTTAATAAAATCCTAGATAAATTCCAGGCTTTCAGCCGAATTGTGAACTTCTTAAAAAGCTTTACGTCTTTTTTCCTCAATAAAACAAGCAGCTCCGAAGCGTGAAAACGAGTCGCGGGGCTCAATTACTCAACTTGGCGCGAACACTGCAAGAGGTGGTGAGCCGTTGGCGACCCTCGCACGTTGTCCGATTTGACCGACCCGAGAACCGGACCAACGACTTTCCGCGCCGACATCGATTTTTTTAACCAAGGCTACATCTCTTTGTTACCGCTGAGGAATATCATACATGCATTTTCAATTGTTGCCAAGCTTGTGACATCAAATTAGCCATTCTTACCCTTTGCTAGTGATTGATTCATTTGGAAAAGTTTTCGTTTTACATTTTAGAGGATTTAATAATGGATTAAATTTAAGTCATTATAGACTGTAGCAATTCTGAGCTGCTTTGACCATAAGTCCATAACACGCAGAGGGCCACATGCCACAGATGAAAAAACGCACAATTATAGTTCGACCTAATTAGGCTGCTGGTGTTACGAGACTCAATTACTAATAATTACAAAATGTCGTAAAAGACGTATAGTATTTTGTTTTTAAAATAAGCGCTTCCGTTATGCATTACAGTTACAACCTGTTCCTCGTGCTTTTTAGGGTCAAAACTAAAGAAGTTTGAAGCACAGTGACTGCGAAACTAAAATTTAGACTGTGAAAATTTTAATTTTGCTTTCTTTTTGTTAAAATATTTTGAAAGCCTCCGGCTATAAAATTAGTCGATTACACTGTACTTCACAAAATAAGGGATAAAGAGTTGATTGTTTCAGTACTGTTGTCATCAGTTATTTATTTTGCGAGAAAAACTATTTGGCTTAAAAAAAATTCTTTCTACTTTGCAGAGCCGAGAGCTAGATTTTGTCTTAGGCAGAAACTTGCTATAGTCAGAAAATTAAAATCTAATGCAGCACTGCGTAAAATTAATTTAAGAGTGCACAGTAATTCAAAGCAGTTTGTTTGATTATATAAATTATGACTAACGCGGCTAACCCTCCTGTTGATTTAAATTTTTGCAGTGAGTTTTATGGTTCAAACTTTAAAACAGTCAAGTCTGAGTGTATCATCAAATGAGCAGCTAACGCTCCTTAAAGTCGTAACATGCCTTTTAATTAAATGTATTTATTGTGAAGATAATAAATAATTTATTTAAAAATTTAAATTCATAATAATTGTATTAAAATTATCGACAAAGCATACAATTTTTTGATAATTTTTGACTTATGCGCCTCAAATCAATTTTCAGGCATAAATTATTTTTGTTCTTTTCTGAAAGACTTTAAGACGTAAACTCGTTTTCGGAATTGAATCAAAACCTTCAAACCAGGGCCGGTGCCAAGGGGGGCCTGGCCCCCCAATCGACATGCTTGGCTCCCCAATTAACAAGCTTACTTTTTTGAAGACAGCAGCTTTTGTGCTTAATTTTAAACTTTGGCCCCCCTGAGTCGACTGCTCTGGCGCCGGCTCTGCTTAAAACAAATTTATTTTTTAATAGTAAAGCGAAAAATGTCTTGCTTTTTTCAAAAGGTAGGCCTACAACATGATAATAATGTGATTGTAGAGTAGATGGCAAAATTTATTTATTTTTCATTCAAATCACGCTTGTCAAACTATTTCTGTTCATCTGCAATACCGATTTGACTATAAAATGTTTATCTCTGCGGGAGAACGGCGTTAAAGCTTGAAAAAACCTATAGACATTTTGATGATTTTCATCCTTGGATTTAGAATCTTTGTGTTTTTGCTTATAAAATGTAAGCTAAGAAATTTCAAATAAAATATTCATGAAAGAAAATCTCGATAATGAAATGCTATTATAAGTTTGATATTTCTCTTTACGAACGTCCACAAAGCTTGCAGCGTAAATAGCTAAATTTAAAACTTGACTTTTTAAAGAATGTCGGGGAAATTTAATCTCCAAAGACTAAGCCTGCAGGAAGTAAATCGAAAAAAAAATTTTTTTAGTTGGATATTTATCCTCCTGTTACGGAAAGCGACCAAAACGCTATTACGAGCTCGCTTAGGAGTTGCCGGCCAACAGTATCTATACCATCTACCGTTGGGAAAGGCATTTAGCTAGGTTCCCCCATCTTGTGAAGGGAATCCCGCTAAATGCCTTTCCCAACGGCACAAAAGTAAACTTTCCGGCCTGTGAGTGTCAACGAGGGAAGCTGTGAATACCAATTTTAAAGTCATTGGTTTGACCCGACTCGGAATCAAACCCAAGTCTACAGCTTCAAAGGCGGACGCTCTTAGCTCTCGGCCATCTGAGCTGTTACTAGCTGTGGCTTTATCATTTCAAAAATCTTCAGTCTTATTCTTCGGGTATGATTTACTACTAAAATAATAATTTTATTGATATCTGAAATGTGTTCTGTTTTCTCAGCTGATTTGACCACAATGAAATAGGCAGTTACATACAGGACGGTATTGAAGCTTGTGTACTGCTATAAAAGGTGAAGTTTTTATTGCAACACACTTCATTTGCGCATGGAAAAATTTTAACAAGGTCATGAAAGCTTGAGAACTAATAAATTTATGGCAGCCTCAAGGCACTGTAGTTTGGGGATTAGCCTTTACAGATCGGTTCAACATTTTACAAACTTATTTCTCCTTTGACATTAGGCCTACTGACGTTAGATGGTTAAATCTATAGCAATTCATTTTCTAGGCAGGCAAAGGCATTCGGGACAGGCAAAAAATGCTAGTTTGTTTTCCGTTTAGAGACTAGATTTTTTTTGAAACAAATTTTCCTGTTGCTGTTCATTTCCTTAAGACGAACTAGGGCTCCGAGAGCCGCCAATGGGCACGGGGCAAATTTTTTGGTGGACCCCTACCTTTTGCAGTCTCTAAGCACAAAGACAACATTTTAGTAATTTCAGTGAGTTAGTTGGTTGCCTACCCCTTTTTAGCTAAAAAGCGATTAAGGTGATACAACGAGCTTGCTTGTTTTATCATCGGAAAAATTTTGAGGATATTTTTGATGACCACGATGAATCGCGTTACGTATTTACAAGGTAGATGGAAATTCAGTGAGAACCTGGTCAAAGTCATAGTGCAGATTTGGAGTCCCTCTGCCAGTGCTGCGTACAGTAGTAACTCCATTGTCAGTATAAGCACTGGGATTAGGGGAACTTACACTTGTTTCATCAGCAGTATGCAATATTGACATTCAAATTACGGCTTTGCTTACATCATCACTCGGATTAGTTACTAAATTTACATTTAGAACTTCAATATCATTTCCTAGACTGCTTTCGCTACATTTAACTTTAATAGCAGTTTCCTGGTCAGGAGCATGTTCGCAAGATCTTTCGCTTTTGTGCACCGGATTTACGTTTTATCATTTCTCAACATGCATTTACAAAAATATACCTACCAATTGTAAGAATAATTAGATAATTATACCAAATCAATCAATTTGACAGCATTTATTTAAAAAACAGTGAGTCCAACGGTCCGTTTTTTGCGCTTGCGATCATCGAAAAGATTTGCTCCAGTCCGGGGATAGGCAACTCTTTTTGAGCAAGGTGCCATAGAAGCTGAACTATTTTAACTACGTTCTCGAGACAGCCATATAACATTTTGAACACCTGTTCGAACCAAAAGTGTTTTTATCCCTACTCGATGAAACTCTGCTACTCACGGATAATTATAATTGTGATTGGTTGACCTCGTGTCATGCACTGTCTTGTTGTCTCGTCTTGCCGATTACTTTAAGCATAACAGGCTTTAAATACCAATATTTTTTCGCTTCAAAATGCCTTAACTTTTAAATGAAACTGTTCTTGTGCTCCTATCATACTCAAGCCTATTCTTGAGTATCAACATCTAGCCGATTGTTTAAAAATTCTCTAACGCTGCATACAGAGACGTAGCTACAATGTGCATGCCCCCCCCCCCCCCGCAAGCTTAGCTCAGGAGGCCCTACCAGGCACCAGCATTTATTGCTATGCAAAAGCATTGATGGATACGTGCAACGTGTTCATTGGCTCAAGATGTACGAGTAATGTGATGGCGTCATCATATGAAGTGCTTACGACAAAAAAAATAAAAGCTAGTAGTCCTACAAAGTTATATGCATGCTTAAATGACATGCTTAAAGGAGTTTCCATTTCATTTGCAATCAATTTTGAACATTTGTGCAACAGGAACTAGTAAAATCACTCAAAGGTTCTGTATGTTTAGCCAAAAATAACTTTTCGAACATTGGCATTAGCAAAGCTTTTTAGCAATAACTCAGTGGTTTACCTGATCGGCTTTATCTGATTCGATGCTAAGTACTGCAGGACCATCGAGTGTCCTTGGCTTCTCATGTAATTCTTTATTAACTTCAACTTGCTAAAGGATCTCTCCGCTGCAGCTGTTGTAACAGGCAATGTCAAAAAGATAAACAACGTAGTGAGCACATTGGGAAAGCCAGATGCTGCGGAATTGTTTGTCACTAACAATAATTCAGCAAATTCTCAAATGGCCATAGTAGGTTCATTTTTTTACCTCATTTTCAAATGACACTCTTAACTGAAGCTGGGTTCAAGCTCAGGTTAAATTTGAATTAGATTTCGACTCGCTATTTGTAACTCGATCAGGTATTAATGATTATGATGTCAAAAAGTAAAGTCAAAGAAGCGAGGGAAACAGTTTTTATGAAACACGTTTTTGATAAGGGTGGCAGAAATCAGCTCTCTCAATCAGCGGTGCAAATCTATGTTGAGCATTGCGGGGGGGGAGAGTGATATAGCAAATTGACCATTTTTCGATATTGGCGGGTTCGATATTTGGAAAGATGTAATTGGCAATTCAATCGCTAGCCTTACCAGTTATCGATTGAGTCCATTCCTTCTGCTCAGTGGCGCACCCAGGATTTGGCAATTGGGGGGGGCACAACCGGGAGTCTGGGGGTGAAACACCCCCAGCCGCCAATGCATTTTTACGATTTTCACATAAAAAAACACTCATTTTAGCACTTTTTTTTATTATCGAAAAAAGGCATGCAGTGAGTACAGTCACTATGGACAACGCATAAATATTTTCGCAGCTTGGCACAGGCCCCCCTCCCCCGTATTATGAAAAATCCGGTCCTGAGTTTAAGTTTAATGTAAGCACTGGTTTTGTGTAGGCTGCATCTCTAAAAAATTTATCCAAAAATTTGGGGGCCCCCAAGTGTGCGGGCCCCCCGCTGCTACGGGTATTGCGAGGGGGGTCCTACGCCACTGACTGCGCACATGAAACCTAAATATTCCACTGATCTCTCTTGCTTCAAGCTAAAGTTGAAACGCTATAACTGGTCGCAATCGTATACTCGCAGTTGCGCAGTCACAAATCTCGGATAAACAGCAAACACGTTTATGATTCAACATTGTCTTTAATTAAGACTAAGCCAAATGAAATGTTGATGAAGCAAAAATGTTAATTTTCAGCTTATAATGCTCCTTTATGCATAACATATAGGCCTACACATTAAAATGATGCAACTTTACTTAAAGAGCCCATATGCTCCGGAAAATTAGTAATACTTGGATGTATATTAAGCTCAAATGCTGTTATAATTTTTTATATTTTTTGTTGTATTTCGCAAGATATGAGCTAATGGGTTCTTAGAACAGCATGATGACTTATGTTAGGGGCCCATGCGCTCCACAAAAGTGATTACTTGAAGTATATTGAGCTCAAATGCTGTTCTAATTGTTTTTTACACTTGCTTTGGCTCCATTTATTTCGTTGTATATGGGCTAATGGGCTCCTAAAACAGCCTGATTTATGCTGGGGGCCCATGCACTCTATAAAATCGATTGTTTGGAAGTTTCTTTGCTGTATTTATTCCGTAAGAAATGAGCTAATCGGCCCCAAGAACAGCATGACGACTTATGTTGGAGGCCCATGCGCTCCATAAAGTTGATTGTTTGAAGTATATTGAGCTCAAATGGTGTTTTAATTGTTTTTTAAATTTGCGTTGGCTCCATTTATTTCGTTAGATATGGACTAACGGGCCCCTAGAACAGCATGGGCCCCGGGGTCATTTGCCCCCCCTCTCATAGGCCCTGAAGACAAATAGATAGAGGTGTTTATGAGAGGTAAAGCAACTTTCCATCAAAAATTTCTACCGCAGCAAGGGCCATTCCAGGAATCAAACTCAAAATGGAGTAATTTAGTAATGCTGTGGGTTACTGCGAGAAAACAACTTAGTGGAAATTGGGTACCCTGAAACTATATTTTTGTATTGCAGAAAAGTTCCTTAAAATGCCGACGAGATCGCCAATTATACCTACTTCGTTTGGCAATCGCATGTTATTAAGAGCTATACATAATGAAATGCACGAAAAAGAATATTTGAAAGAAGAGAAACGGTATCCGCTATCAACCGGCACAGCCTTTTCAGGAATACAGAGCAACAACTACAGCGAAAAAAGCGATTGCCAAAACCAAGAAAAC
Organism: Trididemnum miniatum; assembly: GCA_964006365.1. Taxonomy (NCBI): domain Eukaryota; kingdom Metazoa; phylum Chordata; class Ascidiacea; order Aplousobranchia; family Didemnidae; genus Trididemnum; species Trididemnum miniatum. Next base: position 21,937,799 of record OZ023238.1, on the reverse strand, counting down.
CCGCTAGAGAAGACATTTAACTCCATGCCACAAAACGGAGTAAGCACTCATTACGGGTGGGCGGCAAATGAGAGCGGGAGTGGATCTGGTAGTGATGACGATAGCAATAGCAGCTATGAAAGTGGACAAAGTGACCAGTGTAGTTCTAGCGAAGGTGAAACTGCTATGAATAAGTGTCAAGAGCCTACGCGAATTCACAACAAACCTGACTTAAGGTTTTATCCAACCAAACCGCTATCAGCGGCAAACCATCAACGACCGATGGGTGTAGTTCCCCAGCAGAAAAAAAATCTTTTAACTGCCGTCGATAAGCAGCAAATTCGCGAAGGATACAAGCGACATGTGGTAAACGGAGAAAGACAGCGAACTGGAGCTTCTTATGAATCCCGACTATCCCCTTCACACAAAGCTTCTCTTAATTTTACTAGTAACAATTTTGGTGAAGAAATAGTATTTCCCCTTGAAAATGCAGCGGCCGGAAAAACGCAAGAATTTGATACAAAACATGCCAAAGCTGTTGAAATGAATGCAAAGCGAAAAACAAAGATAGAAAAACAAGCCGTAGCTGAAGCCAAACTCACGGTTGCCGAAGCCAAATTAACCGAATTTGAAGCTAAATTAAGAGCAAGGCAAGCAAGAATCGATGAGAGACATGCGAAACTCTGCCACAGAAGAGCGATCATCAAAGAAGCCGAAGAAAGACTTCAACTTCTTGAATCTAGACTGGATGATGAAGAAGAGTGCCATCGTGAAAGAGAGCGTAGGGTGCGAAATCGCGAACGACGCGTGAAACAAGAAGATGCAGGAATACAAATTAAAGAAGTTTCTTTGAAAAAACGAGAAACTAAAATCACCGCCGATATAAAAAATATTGAACAACGTAAAAAACTAGTGGAGGAAAAAGAAGCAATGGCTGCAACTATGCAAGATATCATGACTAAAAGAGAGAATCTGCATCGTCAACAACAAGAAAAGAAAAACAGAACAAGGCTAGACAATGCTGCTAGCACTCTCGGAAGACTTTTTCGCAAATCCGCTGGTAAAGATAATTACGCAAATCATAGAACGCTGCCTAAGCGAAATTATTTATCCTCCGAATCAAGTCTCTCTCCTGCAGAAGTTTCGTCCTCAGGAAGCAATCAACCAGTTCCAACTCCAAGAAAATCCTTGAAGAGTGAAGAAACTGGGAGCAAGAACGACAAAAAAATTCGTTCAAATAGTTTAGGCTCAATGTTGGAATCAGATGATCCGTCGCCTACGTCCAGAAAGAGAAACAATACAGAACCAACCACTGATTTAGTATTAACTCTTCCTCCCTCACAACACAAAACTGCTGTTATGGGCTTGTGGTTGTAACCAGGCCCCGACAGAGAATTTCCGCGATGTAGGGGACAAACGTAATTCTTTTTTAAGGGAGAACATAACTAGCAAAATTCATAAAATAACCTAGAAGTCTTTGTGTCAATTTCAAGCCCTTTCTGCACTATCACGGTAACCATGTTTTTGTGTATATTTGTACTGTATTTTTTTATTTAGGCTTTTGTTTTTGCTGTGACCGGCCGTTAGCTCAGTTGCTAAGCGCACAAGCTATTGAAGTGGGAGGTCTGGGATTAGATTTGCGGACCGGTCAAATCGGCACAGTGTTGCCAATGGCTCGCCACCGCTGCGACGTTTCTTCGAAGCTGTGTAGCCGAAGCCCTAAGTCGCGGAGATAGGCCACGCCACCCGTTACAACACGCTTCGGCGTAATACCGCGAGTGCAATGAAGATTTGATTTTTTGATGTTTTTACTGTACGACTATAGTTGACCATCTAGATTAACGAAACTGATTGTAATAATTATGATATTTTGAACTGGTGTTACGTAACACCTTTTCGTCTATTCTTTTACTGCTGCTATGCTTCGACTGTGCGCTCAAAATGGTCCAAAAATGTAGGCTACGTTTGTTCCTGAAACCACATCAGGGATCAATATGAACTGCAAGCAAGCGTCAATTTACATGGAAGTTGCTTTAGCGGATATTGTTCTTATTTATCGCACGTGTTTTACGTTGTACAAAATCACGTAGCCTACCACATAATTCTTGTTCTTATAATTGTATTCAGATCTAGGAATTTATCTCGCAAGCATGAAAAAGAAATTATTTAAAACTTTATTTTGCAGCAGCACATAAACACACGTAACGTTTAGAAAGATCTTTTTGTTTCGTTGCGAAATGGTCCAGATACACTGACGTAGATGCAAAGTTTTTTTTTCATGCTATCACCTTCATTTAGCAAAAAGCTTAACTGGTTAAACGCTTAAGAGCGTTTTTATGTGGTTTTCTTTGCTAGTAATACAGAGTAAGCAAAAGAACGGGCTAAGATGAGCGATAGCGCTATCGCGCGGAAGTTCTTTTTCCAACAAACAAGAGATCAACTGGAAAGCAAGCATGACAACATCTCTAGCACAGCTTCGGAAGTGTTTTTATCTGCGTACAATTACAGAACAGATTTTGCGCCGGTCAAGTACAATACATGCATGTGAGTGGCTTACATGCATCATGGAAGATGATTCAGTTGGGCGTCGAACACGCAAAACTTGTTCCAGAGCCCAATAGACCAGCCTCTGTGCCAACTACGCTTGCAAGATCAAGGTTCTTCCACCACAAAGAACAACGCCAATCCGACCTCCAAGAGGATCGAACTTAGATCAGTTGGCTTGCAAATTGATCATTTCAATGTAGTGACACTATTCTTTCTACGCACGTCTTCTGATGATGGTGACATTTTTCTTTTTGACGATGAGGTTTCTGGTTGTGTTTTTGATTTTCTTATTTCTTGTTTGCCACAATCATTTGATGTAACTGCAGAGCGCTTAGTCGTCTTCCATTTGTTTGCTAAGTTTGGCTCAGGTTTACGCTTTTGTGGAGTTTTTTGTCTGCTACTTGTATGTAATGAGCTGGCTAATGTTCGTTGAAGAAATTCCTTATTTGCGCGAGGAATTAAATTCTTTTGCCTAAAACGAAAGTAATGAAATGTCATGCGAAATAAACATAACGTTTGCAACGCGTTCTGCATCCATGCAAGTGTAGATTCGGCGAAATGTAGCTCCTCCTTCACTGGGTTTTTAAATTACTCAATTAAAGTTTGTTATGATTCTATTAATGGCTAAAGCAATAAAGACAGAAGTAAGCAGCCGATCGACATCAAACAGTGTTAGCTCCAGTTACAGTAGTAGTACTAGCCTACTAGGTAATAAGCTTTAGCTCACCATCCACTTGGACCCATTGTTTTGTAACGTTCTTTACCACGTTTAGCGTCAGATAACAGTTCTTGAACCGCCAATTCCTCCAAGGTTTTATCATCCATCTTGTTTGTGTGCAGTTTCTCGTCAGGGTTTCGAGCAGCACTGCTGCATTTACGCGACATCAGAATCACAACTGGTTGGCGTGCTCTAAGCTCCTTTACACAACCATTGACTAAACGTTCCAAAATCGTCTGAAAAATACAGAGACGGGAAAAATACCTTACGCCAACTATTTTGCACATGATAACAAAAGCAACTACAAAAACATAGACTCTATCCGTTCATAAGCCCTGCTGATAATCATTCGTCATTTTCTTCACAATCACTCTTAATGATTAGTATATATAGGGACAATACCAACAAAGAGTGTTGAAAAGGGTTTATTAAACAAAAATACGAACACTGTACCTTCAAGGAATCACTGTCCTAATTGATTTTATTCCATTTTGCAAACATAGATCAATCAAAAATTTAGAAAGCAATGGTTTTAAAACCCGAAACAGAATAGTGACATACGCATGTTGAGTTTGGTTATGCATTTGCGAGCTGATGATGCGGAAAAACAAATCATTTCAAGCACAATAAACAACAACAGGACTTTTGTGAAAAATCATCCAAACCATGACTTAAAACTTCCACAATCGGTTGCTGTGGAGCTGAAAGCTTTCACAAGAAACGAAGAAAGACAACTTTGCGAAAATAAATTCCTTAATCCCGCAACCAGACGTTAGAAATGGAACTATCATCTCGTTAGTTAAAAGCAAAGAGTCACTGCCGCTACGTTAAAACATTGTAGATTTCACTGCAGTGCCTCTTTTGAAATTTCACCTAAGCTCACAAGAATCACAAATAATAAACCAATCAGCTTATATTGTTAATACACAAGACTGTTAAATTAGTGCCAAGCAATATACACGCAATAAATTAGTAGTGCAATATTGCGCAAGCATGCGCGGAGTCAGCGATTTTTGAAAGGGCGATGTAAGACCCACGATTACTATATTTTTGAGCAAAATTTTTGAAATTAGTATAATTCTCTCCTGACTACGTCAACGATTGCAGATGATTTAAGAGTCTAACCCCTATTAGCGATGTTTCGTCAGAAAATGTTTCGTAAATTACCCCACTCAAAAACATAGTTTTGCAAACAACACAAAACTATTCGGATCTGTGGCAAAATAACATGTATGTAACCAGTTCGTAAAGCGACTGGCTTAATTGTCTGATAAAAGCTTCAAAATACGAATAACGAGAGCCTACGCAAAAGCATATTTAAACAAACCAAGTCAACCAAAGTAAAAAAATCTTTGCGGAAAATAAATTCAATATCTCTGTCGTTTTTACACTTTTTGAAAACATAAATTCAAGTATCAACATCAGCACATAAAGAACGCAGACTGCAAGAGTGACAAACCTTTGTATGGCACCGCAACTGCAGGTTTGGTGGAATGATAAATTCGGATTTACGATGTTAAAACGCAAAATTACAGTAAAAAGAGTATTCTTGGCTTGATTTTTTTACCGAGTGAAAGCATTGCCATCACATGTTTACGGTGTTCCAAAATTTGGTTCACTATAATAGCACATACAATTATATGCGAAAGTTTTACAAAATAACCGTTGGCATTATCAATTTTATGACTTTATCAGCAGTGAATGCATGCGGTGGTAGGGAAAAGCGTTTTTTTAACACGAGCATACACAAATTTTGATTCTACATTATCGTAACGTCAGAGTCAATACGAAAAAAGAATAGCTATTTAATTCAAATGCAAAGAGTTGCATCGAAAAACATAAATGAATATGTACTGTATATAAAGTACCAAACAATACCTTAACAGCAGGCTGCATTTTCTGAAACCATAAAGTAAATTCGCAATTACTTAGGCACCAATAAAGCGTTTTTGATACATTTGTGTTCTAAAAAGCTGCTCGAAGATTAACTACTAAATACAGTAAATGTAAAACAAGTATATATTCTATTAATTAAGAAGTTACAATTAAAAGCCAAAACTTCAAAACCAAACTAAAATAATTTCAAATTGCAACTTGCAACGTCTTGTTGGAACAGAATGTTAGGTTTTTACCAGGCTATTTTTCCTTTCATTCAAAACTTTTTCAAAATCCAAGTAGTTTGCTCCAAAAACATATATTATACATCACAATTAAGAAAATCTCTGCGCAACAGCAAATAACTGTTCATTAAGCATCCACTTTCTAAACAAACAGTCTTTAAGCGTTTCAGGTCAATCAAGAAGAAAACTGCACCATCAGTATAATTTTATATATAATAGGTTAGCTGCTGGTGGCAAGAGGAGTGGTCTGCTCTGTTGATGTCTCAGGCAACTCACTTTTAGGAGTAATTGCTGCATTATTTTGCATAGCTGAAGTAATAGGCTGTTGCCACTGAGTTGTATTTGGGGATGAAATACTGGGAAAATTAGCTGATGAATCTCGATCTTCTGCTTTAACTTGCATCTGGTTGTCAAATTGATTGTTTTCCAAACGTTGAATCGTTCTTTCATCTTCGTCTCCAAACTCAGATCCCATCAAAGTTGGTTCGCCAACTTGCAATACATCGGATGAGGAAAAAGTTTTCTTTTTTGATCCCTGACCAGCATTATTAGCATTAGTTGTGCTTGAATTTTTCCGTTTACGAGAAACACGCTTGTTGGGTCTTGGAGTTTGATCAGCAGGTGGATTGAGCATTCTGGACCATTTTTGGAACAAACAATTTCTCAAACAGTCACGAGGATCCATGCTATAAGTTTTTTGCCTTGACATTAACTCTTTCATTGGTTCAAGAATGGCACACATTTTAAGAAAAGTGATTATTGTATGAGTTAATCCTGCTCTTGTTGCGTTCTTGCTTAAATCTTCCAAAACAGCAGGGCTTTGCATAATAGCTTGTCGCGGTATGAACTCTATATTATTTCTTATGGCAAAATGAAGAGACCTTAGTCTCATAAATTCATTTGGACAAAATTCAGCAGTAAATTTTCCTTCAGCATAAACCTTTGTAGGCAGTGGTTTAATGTGATGGGTGATCATATGGGCAAGATCGGATTCAAGGGCAATACAATTGGCTGCGCTATTATGATAGTCTTTTGGATGTATAAGTACAAAACTCATGTCAACTACGCCATCTTCGAACATAGTTTTAAAAAACCTTGGAATCAATGTTCGACCAAGTGAATAATGTTTTGGGCCATCTTCCAAATAAAATGACAACATAAATGTACTCTTGTCTTCAAAAAATTCTGTGACAAACATGTCCCACCACTGTATATCATTGCCATCAGGTCTATCTTGCATACGCCGATTCATTTGATGTATACGATGATCAGGTGGCATGTAAGTTGGATGCCTCACATCCATGGTTGGGTTACTAGGCATTTTAAATACTTGACGTTTACTAATAGACATAAACACTATATAATTAAAAACATTTGATTAATACTAAACTTACAGCACGAGAAACTTTATAGCCTAAATAGGAAGTGTCTAGAGCACCTCTGCCGTTTTTTCTCAAAAGGTCAAATCAAAAATCAAATCTTCATTATACTCGCCGTAATACGCCGAAGCGTGTAACGAGTTGCGGGGCCCATCTCCGCGGCTTAGCGCCTGGGCTACACAGCTCCGAAGAAACGTCGCAACGGTGGCGAGTCGTTGGCGACACTGTGCCGATTTGACCGGCCCGGGAATCGAACCCCAGACCTCCCGCACCGATAGCGTGCGCTTTGCAACTGAGCTAACGGCCGGTTTTCTCAAAAGGTAATAACTACAAATTTTTCAAAAATGTTTTTTTACAGTATTCGACTCAAAAATTGATGTTTCATCATCTGTGTAAAAATCAAACTCATACCTTATTTACTTTCGTAATTATTAAGGGGAAAAAACGGCAGACCTGCATGGTTCCCAAAATCAAAACGTTGCTGCACTAAACTGCTATGTTTGTTTCAAGCCAGTGGCTAAGGTTACGTGACCGTAATTTTTGTTTTCTGAATTCAAAGTTACATGAGAGTCAAGCGACGAGCATCGGTTTATAAACCCCATTTTGTGCTAGATTGCCACGACTTCTCAATAGCTCAGTGGATGGAGCGCAGCATACAATGGGGAACACTGCTCTAGTTTTGGGTTTGATTCTCGTCGTGGCTTCGAATCGTTTTACTTCGGTGGCTTTCATTTGGATCGCTTCGGTTCGATTCGAATTCATGTGACCTGGGGTTAACAATCGAGTTCGTGAAGATAATAGAATAGAAAAGAAATAGAATACAATTACTTATCACCTAACTTTGAATTCAAAAAACGAAAATTACGGTCACGCAACCTTAGCCACTGCCTTATTTCAGTATATGACGTCGCTGTTACGTAGGACTGATTTTTCCGCACTGCTTGTTTGTTTCCATGAAAGGCTGACGGTGCTCTAGACACTTCCTTATATGCATAAATAACACAACTAGATTTTTGTATGCTCAAAGCTTTTAGCCAGGATCTAAATCACACCAAGCACATTGACCTGTTGACCATGTTTATTACTTGTTATAGCCTACCTGAGAGGTAGACTAGTCTACTGGGTAGGGTAACACTTTACAAAATTTCATCAAAATTGAAGTGCCTTAGTCTAAGGTCTAGATTAGTTAGACTCTGGACTATTGAAGTTACCGGTACCAGTAGCCTACTTTTTGTTGACAGTGAGTGCTATAGATTTGAAACACCGGTATCGTTCCAAAAATCAAGGATGTGGAAGATTGGCCATCAGTATAGAGAGATGTGATGATGAAGCCATACTGGTAATCTACGATAACAATTAGACAAAATATCACTTAAGGCCTACCAGGAGTGTCCATTTCTACTCCAACCCCAACTAATAGTGCAGTGAATCTTACACTTTCCTAATAAACCGGAACATTATGATACCCACTGAAGTATATAATTATGAGCAACTTATAATTATTTCTGAATTCAATGTAAACTAGAATAGGCTTAATCTAAAACCACATCAACAGATCAATCAAAGATAACCTGAAAAGAGGATGGAAGAACTCTGTAACTAGATCAGTCTATAGCAGATTACCTACAGGTACATAGAAGAAGTGACCTTACTTTTAACATTGTTTTCTTTCCAATTAATTAGTGTAGATCTAACAAATTTAACCAAAGTTTACAAGCCAGGGCCTCCATACTGTATACTGGTAAGTAGTCTAACTGTGTTACCCGTTTTCTAATCTCTTCTGCAACAAAGCGAATGTATCCGGAAAAACGGAAAGCCATTTTTTTCCAGCTAAAGCAAGAACAACAGCAAGTTTACTTCGTCAGAGATGTACACTAACCGGAGTACCGGAGTCGACTCCGGCAGGAGTTTCAATGTTTCAGCCGGAGCCGGATCTGGAGTCATAAGTTTCCAGTTGTTGCAAGAGCAGGAGCTGGATCCGAAGTGAAAAATTTCCGCATTTGCGTGATATTTGTTCAAAATTTGCCATAATTTGGTTCTGATAATTTGCTTGTTTTGTGCAGTTTAATTCTACTGTAGCGATCGTGTCATGTATCCTCGTTAAACTTTAAATTTTCACATAACGTATTTAAACCATAAACTACTTTCACATCCGTTATTAGCACTTTTAGCATAGTTTTGATGTAGGCTGAATGCCGATATGAATTCTCTTCATACATTTCCTACTTCCGTGAAAATGATATTTTGTCAACTAAATGCTTTTGCCATTCAGATCAGAATGCTTCATCTTGATAGACGGTTGCAATAGAATCAGAATGCGTTGTGACAGAAAATTATGATTCTCTATACTATTAAAAAGCTTTGTCAATTTAAGTAAAAGAAGCAAATTAATCATTGTAATTCCACTGCAGATAAGTTGAAGTTTTAATTTCTATACTTCATTATTTAAAAGAAAATATATCTCAATAGCCGACTATAATGTAGACGTATAACTGTTGATTTATTAATTTTGTGCAATAATTATAATCTATTTTTTTTGTTTGTAATTCTATTTGAATAAGTTTGTAATTCTATTTGAATTAGAATCCTATTTGAAAAAGCTCGACGTGGATAAAGATGAATTGTTAATTTGTGGAATAAATTAATAAGTAACACTGGAGTCAGATATACAGTTCTATCACCCGTTACATTGGTGACCACCGACGGCTCGTTTCTGACAACAATCACAATTTCAATTACTTCACCAACGTCAAAAATATTGAATTTTTCCACAATACCACTCGGTGAGTTTTCTTTCTTTATTGTCAAACTAATCCAGTCTGGAGCTCGTAAAAAAGATTACGCTCCAACCGAAATCCACATCGCCTATAGCAAATAGAACCAGAAGTAAAGACTACAAGTCAAAAACTAACCCTGCTACCCAAGATCCGACCAAAAGTGAAGAGGAAATCCCTGGACCCAGCTCGAGGACATCAGAACCAGAGCAAAATGCACTTCCAAATATTACCGTAGAACATATTTTGGATGCACCCAAAATGTGGGCTAACAGCAGTTTATTACCAGCGTATTTTGTGACTCTAGAAAAATATTTTGTTTCTCGTAATGTCACTGACGAAAATGCTCGTTTTGTGTCTTTATCTAATGTTATGTCATCAAAGCAAATTGAAACTCATAGTTTTTCGTTATCGAGAGCTGCTAATAGTAATGAACCTTATACAACTCTTAAAGATTTGATTCTGTCTTCTGTCGCGGAAGTTTGCAAAACAGATTGGATTGACGCCATAAGCGAAATCCAATACAATAGTTCCCCCGAAAACCCTTCTGATTTAATGTCACGTTTAATTGCCATTTGTAGAAATAAACCAGAAAACGATCAAGGAACACGCGACATAATTGAACGTACTTTTATTCGCTTACAGCCTGAAAATATTCAAAATATTTTGAAAGCACAAACTTTCGATTCATTGCATGATTTGGGCACTTTCACAAATCGTTTTCATGGACAAATTAACTTGAACAACTTAAACGAAAACGAAACTACCAAACAAAACTTTAAACATTTAACAAATAAAATTGACGAATTGTACACTGAAATACACCATGTGAAACAACAATCGCAAAACCATTAAAAAATCAGCCCCGCAAAAACTTCTGGCAAAACCGACCCTTTCGCAATCAACAGTCTAACTACCAGCAAAATTACCAAAACTCCATTCAAACAAGACTTTTTAACCAAAGTGGATTTTGTTTTTATCATTCCAAATTTGGAAATAAAGCTATTGTTGGAGTTCGAGTTGATCGGGGCACCAATGTTGGAGTTCGGGTTGTTGTTAGAGTTCGTCTCTATCTCAAAGGTAACACAGCGAAGTGAGCCAGAAGAGAGCGAATAATTGTTTATTTCGAGCAAGCACGTGAATTTAAATGAATGCAAAAAAAAAACAAAATACAAGCATTGCCACGTTGGATTGCTGGAAATCACACCTTCTATTTCGGAAAAACCTGCCTGTTCCAGGACGGAGGAGGAGATGATAAACAAAATAACAAAACGTGGGAGAAGATTGGAAAAAGATAAAAAATTGCGTTATCGATGGAGCATGTTGAGAAACAGCCAGATTTCGTATGGGAAATAGATTGCACGACGTTCAGCAATGTCCAACGAGCATGTAATCGCCACACTATCAAATGCAGCAAACCTTGCACCTTTCAGCCTTTCAAAAATCAGTCAGTAAGTGCAATTCATCACAGCAAAACCGTTTCTCTGGCCCCTGAAATAAGCCTTCCGAAGGTTTATGACAAATAATCAAAAAAATTATTTTTGATCGATAGCGGTGCTTGCGCCAGTTTTTTGGCCGCGACAAACAGCAATAACACCGGGGAAACTCCATCTTTATTTGTCAATGCCTCTGGTAAGCCAGTAAAATGTTTTGGAAGCACACCGTTTGAAATTGACATTGGTTTCGGTCGAATGACAGCTGTGTTTCATATTTGTGCCATCGAGCAACCAATTTTAGGTTACGATTTCTTAAAATCCAATCGCATTACTCTCGACGCCTCAACCAACACGCTAAAATGTGACAATTTTGTTAACAAAATTAGCACTTTACAAGCATCAATAAATTCTTTCGATGGCTTTCCTGCACACGAAAGCAGATATACCAAATTACTTCAAAACTACCCTGAACTAACATCACCTCTTGACTACCGCAAACCAGTGAAACACAATATTGTTCACCACCTCCCTACCAAAGGTCGTCCGCCCATATCAAAACTCGTTGAGTTTCTCCTGAAAAGTACAAACAAATCAAACAACAAATAGAAGAAATGCTAGCTTCAGGTTTAATAATACCAAGTAACTCAGAATTTGGAACTCCCTTGCATGTAGTCCCTAAAGCAAATAGCAAAGAGTTGCGCATGGTCGGCGATTACAAAATATTGAACAAAATGCTTACCCCAGACAGATATCCATTGCCATATCTTCGCACTGCTTATGAACTTTACATGGCGCGCAAATTTTCTCAACAATCGATCTTAAATCCGCTTTTCATCATGTACCAGTAGCTCCCGAAGATATCCACAAAACTACCATAAGAACCCGTGTAGGAGCCTATCTTTTACCAGAACACCTTTTGGCCTTTCCACTAGCGCACAAGTTTTTCAACGTTTGATTGATACCGTCACCAGAGGCCTTTCATTTGTGTATGGATATGTCGACGACTTATTGATCTTTAGCAAGACTGAAGACGAGCATCTTGAACATTTGACAATATTGTTCGAACGTCTAAATGAACACGGCTTAACCATAAATTTAAAAAAATGCAAATTTGGCCGCAAAGAAATCAAATTTTTAGGGCATGTAATCACAACCGAAGGAGCAACCAGCTAGTGAGAAAATTGAAGCAATTCAAAATTTAAAAAAAAAACCAAAACATCAAAAGTTTACGTCGTTTTACCGGCATGGCACAGTTTTATGCTCCATCTATCCCAAACCTTTCACGGAAATTAGTTTCCTTATACGACATGATGAGAGGCAAACACAATTCGCAATCCACCTTAAAATGGACCCCAGAAACAACAACAGCATTCGAGGAGGCGAAATCTTGTATGGCTAATTTCACAGCTCTAGCCTTTCCCGCACCAGGTGCAAAAATTTCGTTGGTAATGGACGCAAGTAATGATTCAGCTGGTGCTGTTCTGCAACAAGAAGTCGATGGCATGATCCAGCCGCTAGGATTTTTTTCACGAGTTTTTTCACGTTCACAACGTAATTACTCTGCTTTTGACCGAGAATTAACCGCCATTGTTTTGGCATTGAAACATTTCCGTTACTTTTTAGAAGCTCGTGAATTTACCATTTTTACGGATCAGAAACCTATAGTGGCTGCTATGCATTCCGAAGCTGACCGTGAAAATGCTAGACAAGCCAGACAAACTCGCTTTCATTAGTGAGTTTACTACAGACGTACGACACTTGCCCGGCACTTCAAATGTGGTCGCCGATACGCTTTCTCGACAGGAAATAAACGCTATATTCCAACACAGTGTACGAGTAGATTGGGAAGGTTTAGCAAAGGCACAGTTGTGTGACCAACAATTACTTGGTTTTGTTAAAAGTAATCACTCGCTCAAATTAAAACAAATGCCAGTAGCATAAACAGACTTAAAACTTATTTGTGACGAATCTTTACAAGGAAAACTTAGACCACTTGTACCATCAGGACATCGACGAACTATTTTTAATAACATTCATAATTTATCTCATTCAAGAATCAAAAGCACCACTTGCTTAGTGACTGACCGGTACGTGTGGCCAAATCTAAAAAAAGATATTGCTTTTTGTTGTAGCAACTGCATTGATTGCCAAAAGACAAAAGTTAGACGCCATAACTGCACCCAATTGCAACGATATCCACCCCCCTCGCAAAAATTTTGTGATGTTAATCTTTATTTGGCTGGTCCCCTTCCAGAATCGAACAATTGCTCATATATTTTGGTCATCGTTGATAGATATTCTCGTTGGCCTGTGGCTATACCCTTGCCAGACTCAAAAACTCAGACAATTCTAGATGCATTTATGCATATTTGGCTATCTCTTTACGGCGTACCTATGCAGCTGACTACAGATCATGGTTCACAATTTCTTTCTAAGGAGTGGAAAGATGCCATGACATTTTTAGGAATACACCACATTCATACTACTGCATATCACCCACAGAGTAATGGATTAGCTGAACGAACAATTCAAACCATTAAGAAATCTTTGAAAACCTTGTTAGAAGACAGCAACTGGTATTTTTTCTTACCATTAACTATGCTAGCGTCGCGCGCTCAAGTCAAAAAAGATTTAGACTCTACGGCCAGTGAAATCGTATTCGGAACGCAATTACGATTACCAGGGGAATTTTTTACGAAGACGCAAAAGCAAACCCAACCCACATCAAGGTTTGTTGAGACACAAAGAATTTTTTTGTCAAAGAAAAAATATCACGAACACGTTTTCCAGTTCAACGCAAAACTTACGTAGACCCCCAACTCAACAAATGCAGACATGTGTCTATCAGAAACGATGCTACTCGCTCGCCACTACAACCTACATATGATCGTCCATTTGAAGTGATTTACAAAACTCCAAAAATTTTCAAAGTTTTGCGCAATGCCAAAGAGTACACGGTATCAGTCGACAGACTTAAGAGTGCCAGTTTACTTACAGACTTTACACACACGTACAAAAACTATATGACTAATAGGTCATCCACTACAGGTGAAGTCCATACAACTTCACACCCAGCCTCCAGCGTGCAAACACGACAACCCGCTCGAGAAGATTTGCGTTGTGCAAAGTTCACACGAACCCGAACCAGAAGAATAAATCCACTTCAGCGTTATCAAGTCTATGATTGCGAGTAAATTCTTTCTTCACATTTATTTTTTGCTAATTTTAACATGCGTACCATGTTCCTGTTTCTTAATTACCGATTCGTCATATACTATTTATTCATTTCCTATTTATACACCGTGTATGTTCATTGCATTAACTTAATCGAGATTATTACTACATATATTCCAGCAATATTTCAGTGTGTATTCAGAACAAAATACTGCTACGTTCATTATATCTTTCAGAGTGATTGGGAAACACGACACCATGAATGCACGTTTACAAGATCGGTGACCGCCAGTGAATAACACAGCTCAACAATCAAGTGAATTTCGATCAGTAACTTCAAGTGACAAGCAGCAACCGTGAAGACACTCTCCACCTACGGAATTTGCTCTGATGTCAAATGTCACCGAACTTTGAACTGACCAACTACACAACTATGTTAAGCTTTGATCTACTTCCTACTATGCTACATCGATGATTATTAATATTATCATCATATTTTCGTGCACTCACTTTTACTCGTGGCGTCGTGTTTCTTTCGATCAAACCTGTCTTTTCTGTTTCAATTCTATGTAAACTTGTTTTCCCGAATTCTCATTTCTGCCATATTAAGAAATGTTTTTTTTACTGGAGGGGAGTATTTGTAGCGATCGTGACATGTATCCTCGTTAAACTTTAAATTTTCACATAACGTATTTAAATCATAAACTACTTTCACATCCGTTATTAGCACTTTTAGCATAGTTTTGATGTAGGCTGAATGCCGATATGAATTCTCTTCATACATTTCATACTTCCGTGAAAATGATATTTTGTCAACTAAATGCTTTTGCCATTCAGATCAGAATACTTCATCTTGATAGACGGTTGCAATAGAATCAGAATGCGTTGTGACAGAAAATTATGATTCTCTATATTATTAAAAAGCTTTGTCAATTTAAGTAAAAGAAGCAAATTAATTATCGTAATTCCACTGCAGATAAGTTGAAGTTTTAATTTCTATACTTCATTATTTAAAAGAAAATATATCTCAATAGCCGACTATAATGTAGACGTATAACTGTTGATTTATTAATTTTGTACAATAATTATAATATATTTTTCTTTTTTTGTTTGTAATTCTATTTGAATAAGTTTGTAATTCTATTTGAATAAGTTTGTAATTCTATTTGAATAAGAATCCTATTTGAAAAAGCTCGACGTGTATAAAGATGAATTGTTGATTTGTGGAATAAATTAATAAGTACCACTGGAGTCAGATATACAGTTCTATCACCCGTTACACTACCAACATATCGGTATTGATAGATAATTACAGCCCATATTTTGCATCTTGCAGAGCAGCCATAGTATACCTAAAAACAAAACAATTTTAGTAAAACAAGTTCTTCTGATGTTAGCAGCATAATGCAATCATTTGGCAAATAAACTGAATTAAAAATTTCGATGCGGGTAGTATTAGACGACAGACCACACGTGGCAGGCCTAATCTAACCGACTAATTATGACTGTGCATGGTTTGGGTAAGGGGTACTAGTACTAGGGGTAGTCAGCTAAGCGATGTGGAATTATTTGTGTACCGCAGTTTAGTGTTTTAATGCTGACTACTAACAGACAAAGCAGTCTTGCAGTAAGTCTTTGTGGATTGCAGATAGGCTGACTTAGTCCAGCAGCCACTGAACCAGCGTTTCTTCACTGTACATAGGCCAAAAGTTCTAAATTCAAGTTTTGCACAAATCACAAGTTTGCCAGAAATTTTGAAAGTTACTGGGTAACTGTATAAAATTTTTTGTTTCTGCTAGAGTTACGGTAAATTGCTTTGTTTGTATAGCCAATAGTTTTTGAAATGACCATGTTTTGCTAATGATTGGAAAAGTAATTGACAGTATTTTGTTCATTTGATTTTTATGTACCGAACCATCATCAATGACATGACTGAGCGGAATTGGATCAGTGTAGGCTACAAAAACTGTTTCGTTTTGAACTGCAGTATTTGGTTCTTTCACAATAGCTACCGGTACATTACAATTTTAAATTGCTTTTCAACTTTCATGTAGCTATTGGTACGGTACGCATCAAAGTTGAACTGAATTCATTTGAACAGTTTCACATGTCCAAAATGAAAATTTAGGTCTTGATATTCAGCAGTGTGCTTATATTGAAATACAACTTGAGTATCTCTGAAGTGCCTGACTTTCAGAAGGGCATGAGCATTAGCAATTCATCTTTTTCTGCTTCTTCCCAAGTACTTAGAAATGTTACAAACCACAGAGCAGTTGCAGCGCTGCGGTAAAATAGCCTTTTGAACTATTTGTCCATTTCCCTTCTTGAACAGACACTTTTGCGTAATAACAGGAGTCGAACAGGAGCAGGAGTATAGAAAGTAGTCACTAGAAATGTCAACCGCGCAGCGCAGCTTGCGCTGCCGCTTTTATCGTTTTTTTGCAGCGTAGTTGCAGCGTGCCGCGTAGTGGAGTAAAACGTCTGCCGCGTAGTGGAGGCGTGCCGCGCAAAGTATATTTCTATTTTCAAATACTTTCATAAGATCTTAAATATTTTCATAAGATCGTAACAACATCCTAAAGAACTGCGGTTTGCAGCGCGGTGCGGTACTAAAATTAATTAACAAATTGCGGTTGCAGCGCAGCTTGCGGACAAAAAACACTGGAGCAGCGCAGCTTGCGGACATAATTTGTGTCCGCGACATCTCTAGTAGTCACTGACCAAAAGCAGGATCAGGAGTCTGGTTGGTCAAAACAGGAGCAGGAGTCCAAAAAAGGTGACTCCGTACACCTCTGGCTCGTATAGTTAGTTAGTGTCTTTTAGCGCATTGTGATTGCTTTCTCGTGATTGGAGGATAATATGCAACAAAGTATAAAAAAAAAATTCTTTCCTCTTCTTTATTAGAATTTTACAGCACGTTCTTGAATTTGACTTATGGGTATAAATAAGCGTGTTTTCCTGGCGTTTATTATTATTCGAGCAGAGTTTTTGAGCGTAAATGGTTGTGCGCAGGGTTAGCAATAATTGTAGTATGCTGAAGCGTTTAGCCCTTGTATGTTTGTTCATTAAGTCAAAGCATTGCGCTAAGTGCACAAACGTTGAGCAGAATACCGCCCCTGGTTTAATAGTATTTTGAAGTGAGCGCTGAAGCTTGTGTTGGGGAAGTTTAGGTTACGGTGAGTACCATAGATAAGTTGAGTTACCTTTGGGCAGAGATGGGCAGTATCGAGATAGGCTACTTGTATCGCCGATACGTATTGTATCTATATCGGTATCGATTAAGTGTTTCGCTACAGTATCGCGTATTGGTATCGATTAAGCATGTTTTTGTGCATCGCCGATACAAGTATCTCGATACTGTTTTTGAGCAAGATCAATCTTACCAGGTGTTGACTGCGTGTTCCATTTACGGTTTCTGAAGAATGTGAAATGAAGCTCAATTCCCTCATTGATTCAAAGCGATACTGTCCGCAAATTTCTCTTATCACAAGCCTATTTGCAACTGTTTCGTAACGCCATTGAACGACGTTAATTGTGAAATTATGACATGTCCCAATTAACAGCTCAGATGGCGGAGCGGTATAATAGCGTCCACCTCGGTAGCTGTAGATTAGGTTTTGATTCCAAGTGGAGTCAAACCAATAACTTTAAAATTGGTATTCTCAGTTTCTCTGCTTGACGCTAAGCACTGAAAGGACAGTGTGGAGAACAAGCCGGCAAGTTCACTTGTTGTGCCGTTAAGAAAGGCACTTAGCCGGGGAATTTCACCATCTTGGTGTGGTAGACAGATGGCTGGCAACTCCTAAGCGAGCTTGTATAACGCATTGATCGCTTTCTCGTGATAGGAGGATGCATATGTAACAAAATAAAAATGAATACGTGATATTTCTACGTTTTGCAATTGTCCGCAGATTGCGAACTTGTAGCAGTTTTTTTAATTCATTTGTAAACCAATTTTTTTTCCTTATATTGCATCGGCGATACGAGTATCGATATCGGTTTAACACCTCTTCGGAGTATCGTGTAGGCCTACCGCTATCGATTAACTCTATTTTCAAGTATCGTGTATCGGTTAACTCAAAAATTGAGTATCGCGCCCAACTCTGACTTTGGGTCGTATTATTACATTCGTTTGGTTAAGGTGCTTACGGTCAGGTTAAATACTTCCTTTTGGCTTAACTATGTTTGCAAACTATTCAAAACGAAGTGAAGCACCTGACCAGGTAACTTGCGCGTTTTTCGGTGTTTCCTAGCCTGGTAGTGTGTGTGTGCGAGTTGAAATACTTTCGTTCATATTGTTTTACCAGCTCGTGAAATAAATCTTTGTTTTGTCCTGTTAAGGTCTTTTGGTTTTTCTGCGAGATCAGTTCAGAGAACGGATTACTTCCTACGGTCTGTCATCCACTCATTTTATCGACCATCTTGTCAGCAAATAGTTCTTTGTCCTTCGCGAATGATTCTTCATCTGTTTCGCGACTTAAGGATATGGCCGGTCACAGTGTTTTTTTGTTTGAATTTGCAAGAGTTGGCAACTTTAACAACTCCCCTCGGATAGTTTTTACGTCACCAAACGTGGATTAAGGTCAAACTCACGACTAACATCATGATAAGAAATTTATTACGACAAAATGCAACTCAGTTTTGATTCGTAAAATAGATAAAAGAACATTGGGAATCTATCGCAAAAAAGGTTTTTTTCACAGTAAAGTTTCTCAATCGACAACACATGGCCAAAATAAAAGACGAAAGAAGTATCTTTACATTTTCCAGAGAGAAAACAAAGCAACCTGGGAGACATTACAGCACAAACTGACCAAATTGTGTCCCATGTGGCAATGATGTTGATTACGCAATAACCTCCTTTACACATTGATATTAAGTACCAAGCAATAATCGCATAAGCACCCAGTAGACATAGCACGCACAAGCACACACACAAAACGTTGTTCATGATTTGTTACAATGGAGTCGTGTCGTTTATCGCATGCTTTCAGGCACAGAAAAAGTCTTTAATTTGATAAATCGACAACATCGACGCCGTAATAATCCGCAACCTTAACACTTTCACTTCCAGACGAAGGTTTCAACAAAGCGACTTTTTTCAGTTCGGCTTCTTTAACTTTTAGCAAACGCATGCCTGCAAACAACAATGCAAACAAACATAAGATAAACCAGGATGCTTTTGCATCCCATACATTGAAAAAGCAAACGTAGACTGCGGTGAGTGGCGTAGCGAGGATTTTGAAGAAGGGGGGAGGGGGTACTCGCTACAAAAGCCATTAACAGAGGCATATTTTAGTCACTAAACAACATTTGTTCTTTTTTACTGCCCCCCCCCCCCCTTTTAAACCAGAGCTAAAAGGTGGGGGGGGAGGGAGAGGCTAAATACGCTACCGACTGCAATACAGTAAGCAGGTTACACTAGCACAGGCCAACTTATTAAGGCAAGCCAACACAAGTTGAATACTCAGTACTCACTCTCTATCTGATGCTGTCTTTCCACCTCTATTAAACGCTCCTTATCTTCTACAATTTTCATTGTCTTTTTCAAGTCTTCCAAGCTCACTTTATCTTTTTCATAATCGTCACCTAGACAAAGTAATTTCGTAAGCACTTTGCCTAAATCACAAAAAAAATCGACACTGACTTAATGCAAGCTGTAGATAATAAAGTTGAAGATTCCGATTGAGACGTTTTACAATATCATCGACTTGAGAAAGATTTTTTCTTTCCAGGTTAAGAAATTTAATTTCTATGAGTGCCTGAAAAAGAAAGGTTATTAAATTTTACCACTAAGTTCGTTTTGCAATCGAAAATTTACAACGCAACATTCACTTGCACCGTCTTGATTTTTAACACTTTCAACAAAAGCTGAACAATTCAAATCACAACTCAAGGAAGCACTTCAAATTATACGTGTGAAAGCTGCAGAACCTGTCCTTCATTTTTTTTATTATTATTGACATATTTATCCTCCTATCACGAGAAAGCGACGAAGCGCTGTACGAGCTCAACCTTAAAAGTAGCGAACGAAAATGGAATTGTATAAAGGCTATTATATTAGTTCAGCACGGTTCCATTTGTTCCCATATGAATAATACCATCGGGTTTCATACGATAACCAACCAACCACGAAACGATTACATGCGGGCAGATCGACTGGACCCAATTCCAAGCGATTAGCAGCAAAATTCTCATTGAAAACAAACACCACAAATGCAAAACAACGTTACCTGCGTCAAAATTGCCATTTTTGAAACGGCTTCCCTGGGGCCAAACCTTAAACACTGTCGCAACTTGGCAAAACTGAAAAAAAAAAACTATTACAGGACAAGATGCATTAAGTTTATTAATATTATTAAGTTTATGGGTATTATTGAAATTAATGTTATTGAAATCGATGAACTCTACCTCAATAATGTGGTCAATAATTTGAAAAACAATATTGCTTAAATGTAAATGATACTTTAGTTGTTCAATAATTTATAGTATAATGATGATCTAACCTTTGTTTCATTCGATGTCTACGTTGCTTTTCGGCATTGCTTCCTGTAGATAAAAATTTGGAATTAAAAAGTGCCAAAAAAACCCATCAGCATTTACAGCACTTACTTATCTTTAGCATATTATCAGAGTCCTCATCTTTTTCTCTGCCAAAATAAGACAACTATGTAAAGGTGCAAAGCGTATTTTAGTTAAACTCTGTCAGCCATGACTAAACTACTAGAAAAATTTGTAAAAATTAAGTGAATTCCCAATTACTTGGAAATTAAGAAAAGCTGGGGCAAAAACTGATGATGGGTTTTTATGGGCGGATCCAAAGGGAGGATAAGGTCAACTGCTCAAGCCCCATGCTAATAATCCGACATACCATACAGAACTTTCATACTTGTGAACCACAAAACCAAAAAGAATTTTTCATTGTGCAACCGCCCGCCCCTAAAAGTTTCCGGATTCGCCAAAGGCTTGGAAAAGTAAAAACAGATTGCTGGGTGTCAATATCTTAGAATTACATCGCTTACACATTAATTCACTTACCCCTTTTCCTGCTGACGGTAGCACCGCTCCACTTCGTCGCAATCATACTGCAGTACACACAGTAAAATGCAACAAGCATAAAACCCATAATTTAAATTGCGGCATTCAGCGTAAAAACATAAACATATGTCTTATTTTATGTGTGAAAAATCCACGTGCGAAAGAAAGGAGAATAAGAAATCAAGCAGCACGACCACAGGTTTTAATTTGCCCTAAATCAACAACAAGGCCTTCATCTGTTCTAAATCTGATCACAATTGCAACAAAAACAACTCGCAGTTTCTTATAAAAGACACTACAGTAAATACAAGTTGCTCACCTGTTCAAGTAATTTACTTCGAATAGTTTTCCTTGAACCTTTTCTTGAAAACGCAACGTTATCAGGACTAGAAACAACTTTACAATCACTGTTTTCTGGAATGTCTTTGCATCTGCTATTGTTTCTCAGTAAGTGCAACATTTCTGACGATTCGTCCTCGGATGGTTCCCAAGTTAAGTCGTCTGCTGGTCCACTAACATCAATTTCATCCCCGGAAACCATGGTTTCTTCTTGACCAACTAATTTGGTTGCATCGTCATTCACTTGAATGGATTGTGCCAGAGAACTATCATTCACTCTGGAAATGTCTATCGTCTCATTGCATAAATTTTTTAAGGATAAAGCAACTGTTGTACCAGCATGAACCACTGGGGCACTGGTTGAGCTAGCACCGGTTTTCCCGTTTTCTGGGTTAAGAAAAATCTGCTGAGGTGCTTCAACCGTTTTTTTATTTTCAAGAAGTAAATTGTAGAGTTTGTTCCGGGATCTCATAGCCTCAGTGAATGAATGCCAAAGTTTTTCTTCGCGGTTTATTGGTGTTGTTTCATTTTTGCATAAGTTTTTCATAATTTTCATCAAATCTTGTGCAGTCATATTCCACATATTGCAAGTTTGAATAATGTGCGGATTACCACACACTCTCTTCAAAAGTTTCGCTTCTTCTTCCGAGACAACATAGCAGATTTTTGATGTCTTCTTTTTTCGCCTTTTTACGGTACTGCCGCCACTACAGGAGGGCTTTTCTGAGGCGGAAGCCGTAACTAATGGTCGTTTCATTGGCTTGGTTTTATTTCGAAGGGAGCCATCACTCGTATTCACGGAAGATACAGCCACTTTTGCAATATTTAATTTTCTTTTTACAATATTTCTTCCACTTGAAGCATTTTGCAATGCGCCCGGGCTACCCAAACGCACAGAAGTTTGAATGCCTTTCAGACTACTGCTCATTAGGGTCCCACTGAAATTTTTTGACAAAGGTTGAAGAACTACATTGGGAGGTATAATGGAGTTTGATGTCGTTTTGGGTAACAAAAATCCTCCAGGACTTTTACAATCACTAGCAGACTGAAAAGCAGTTTTTCCTTTTTCCGAACCAGGATTGGAATCTTTGTTCGATAAAACGTTAGGACTTGTTTTCTTTTTCACCAGCATCGGAAAAGAGTATGTCACTTTGCCACATGGTGCAGGTTGTTGATTTTTACGGGGACGTTTGGTAGAAGCCAAACGGATAACTGGTTGGGAAGGGGTTAAAGCAGATGTGTAAACAACAGATGTCTTTGCAGCTGAAACTAGCTTGCTGTGTGCAGAGCACCCGCCTTGTGCCTTAAAATGCGCACCAGATACAACATTAAAAGAAATCATCCCCTCTACTTTTGAGGTTGTAGGTTGCAAAGAGCGATTAAGAGTTTGGTGTGACCCTGTTGTTGGAACTTGTAGCATTGCTTTACCAGGTAAATTACTCAATGAAACTGGCAGCGCGATTGAACTGACCTGGACAGACGTAGCAGCGCTGGATTTTACTGGATTCACCAACCGCACCGGAATAGCAATGTAAGTTTGCATTTGCGATAATGACGATGGAACAGGTGCAATCGTTGTTGCGGGGGAACATGATACCGGTACCATTTCACCACACGTTCCTGTCGAAGAGCTTAATTTGGTAGACGAGATTGAACCTTTGCTTAAAGCACTAGTAACCGTTGAAACGGTTTCCTCGGCATGAGATGTGACTGTGGCAATTGCATCTTCGACAGGTTGTATAATTGGTAGAGCTGCCATCCGAGTGTTTGGCGGACCCTCCGAAATAACCTCCTCAGTGTGATCTGTAATTGTTGATATCGTCTCATCAGCGAGCGATGTCACTGTTAAAACCGCAGTAGGTTCGATACGAGGAGCGGTTGTCGAAATGGCTATTTCAGGGTTTGGAGGAGTTTGGATTATACTGCATGTAGGTTCGAAACTACCCGCTTCCATGACATTTCTTCCAGGCTCGAGAACTGATGATGACGAGGCAGAACTCCGCATAGAAACATCATGTGCTGTAGTAGCGAAAAATTGCTTGCTAGGTTTTGCGGTTGTTGCTTTGGAAATACCAGGACCGAAAAGTTGGGAGCCGCTTTGGCTGTTTAAGCAGCCAATTTTTCCTACTTGATAGCTTAGGTTATTACTCGTCGTGACAACTGTGGACAAAGACGAACAGTCATAACCCATTGAGGAAAGGATGAGTGGCTCTGTGGTAACAGAGGTTGTCGCTGTAGTCTGAGTACTATGCTGTTTTTCTACCAAGTTTTTTAACATGGTTTCAAAATGACTTAATGTTTCACTTGAAGTAGTAGAAGTGTTACATGTGGTTACAACTGTGGTCATAGAAGCACTGTCAGAGCTAGAACATGATTTCGAATTTTTTTCAGCTTGGACAGTTTTTTTCTTTTTACTCTTTTCTTGGTCTTGCTTCTGTTTCAGCATCACAAACTTAGCCTTCGATGCGTTTCCACTCTGGCGCGAAGCAAGTTTTTTATCAAGTTTGAGCATACTATCGATAGCTTCGCTAAAATTAATCAGTCTTTTTGCATCTAAGTTTTCGGTCGGAGTTGAATCATTCGAAGAAACCTTAACCTGCAAAAAAAATTCAAATCATGAACAAAACTGACATATTGAATTACACATGTCGTGTTTACTGCATAATTTTTAAACACCTTCGTCCATCGCTCACGAAAGTTTCTAGACTCTTGCTTGTTTCGTAAATGGGCACTACACTATTGAACTACTTACAAATCGCAGCGGCCCGATTAGCGGCAAGACTGGCGAACAAAGTTGCGAATACGAAATACCAAAGCATTTTAGCTCTCACCAGTGAAATATCTTGCGATGGAGCTAAAAGAATGTCTTTTTGAATAGCTGCAGGCATATTCTTATGAACTACTTGGGTCGAAGTGGCGCGCAAGACTTCAATCAGAAATCCACTCATTACAGTTCGGATATACCTTCCTCGTTGCATGTTCTGAAAATTTTATCAATGATGTAACTGCTGCAAAGTTTTATCCAACATCATGGCCAACTCTTACTCAAACCAATTCAAAAGTAAACCAGAAGTATAGATTTAGCAATTACGACCAACTAAAACACGACGGCAGCGACAAAGGTTAATAATATAAAAGTTTGCTTTGTATTAAAGGATAAACTTGCCGTAATACATAAACTTCTTGTACACCGGCGCAGCCAGACAGCCAAAAAAAAAAAAAAAAAGAGAGGGAGGGCAATTTTCTTCCATTGCATAAGTGATTTGATTCCATTGTTGCGCTATAGGTAATTTAAAAGTTTTTTATGTCTTTTCAAAAATGGAACTGGAAATGCTTAGGTGTTATTTAAGGTATACTTTTTGTAATAACTGCGTACTGATTTCTCTGGGAAGTAGCCAAAAATCGCCCGCTTTTTTTCTCGCTGCTTTTCTGCACGTGTGCAACTGACTGCCTCACCCTGCGTATATCGCAGTTGCAGGTGTAATTTAAACATGGCTTTCATCGCTGGAACGTCAACATACTTGGGCAGTGCTCTCAAGACTGCAGCTTTCAATCGCACCCAATGAAGTAGATTCTCGCTTCGTTTTGAAGTTTTGAGTTAAGATCTCGACTGAATCAATTAGCGTAACCGATGATCGCTTGCTTCATCTATACATTAAACATTTTTTTACGAGCCAAGCAATGTCCTAGCTTATGGGGAAATATATCATCCTTAGTTCCTTATTCAAATACAATTTTTGAATGAGGATCTGAGGACGAGGAGTAGGCCTAATTGAGCTTTAGTCACAAAAAATAATTCTTTCGCGAAAAAATCTCTATCCCGTACAGCTTTCTTTTTTTGAATAGAAAAACATATGATTCAAATCCTTTTTTTTTTTTCGGTCAATAAAAATTTCTGTTGATTGCTGGCTGTTTATTACCGCACTAATACACAGTTTAAGCAGAAAGAATGTGACAGAGTGTGACCGCGATTAATCATTTGTAGCGTTTGGTTGGGTAAAGTGTCAAGGGCAGTCAGTTCAACGCAATGGCAACACAATATGCCAGGTTGTAACAACAGTGGCATTATTCTCACTACAACCCATGTTTATCTACGAAAATTTGATTCAATTGATCATTTAACAAATTATTCCCTCTCCCTCCACTTTTCTGGCGATTTAATCAATGGCCAATTTGATCATCCCCAAGTTATCCTAAATAGTCGCCAGTATATCCGAACTTACAATGCCCAGCTGGTACAATTAAGTCAGTAAATAATGCGAAATACTTGGGTATAACTTTGGATAATCGCTTAAACTTTCATGAACACATCAAAATTGCTGAAATCAAAGTTGCTCGCTCAGTTGGAATTTTGAGTAAACTAAAATTTATTCTTCTTGAATCTGCTATGTTGCAACTTTATTATTCTCTTGTGCATTCGCAACTTATACTGTATATGGAGTAGCCGTTTGGAGCAACATCTTCCCTTCCTATCTTGCAAAATTGACTCGTCTACAAAACAAAGCTCTTTGCTTAGTAACTTCAAGTGATTGGAACGCTAGTGCTGCTCCCCTCTACCAAAAACTGAATATTTTATCTCTCTCAAAATTGAACAAATTTGAAATCGCTAAATTTATATTCAATTATAGCAGTAAATGTTTACCCACAACTTTTGATCAATATTTTATTCTTGCCAAAACATCCCATTCTCAAACTACCAGATAATCAGCATCAGACCACTTGAGAATCCCCTTATATAAAACCAATCGATTGCAACGATCCATTAAATTTGTTGGTTCTAAAATTTGGAATTCTATTCCCTTAAAAGTTCGAAAAACCTCTTATACAAAATTTAAAAAAGAATAAAAAACTTATTTACTAAACACAACTGAATAGTCATCTTGTACCATAATTATTATGTCAATTTGTTTAATTTCATTCCTACTATCCTTTCATCCCATTTGCTGCCTTCAGTGTGTGTTGCTACGTAGATTTTTATTTCCTTTATAAGCCGGTTCATTTAAATTTCTATTAATTTTCTGATATTATGACAATTGTTGATTTAATTAAATTTTAGTTCAGGAAAGCTGCTTGACTCGAAGACCTTAAGGTCCCTTCGCAGCCTTCCTGTTGCTGTTTCCTGATTATTTTTTGTTTTCTGTAAATGTAAAATTGTTATTTGCAGCAACGAAATAAACAAGCTTGATTGATTGAATAGTATTTAACACAAAGATTCCACCGTTTAATAATTTTTTTCAAGTATGTACTTCGAAAAGTGGGAGGAGACTGGTTCCCCTAATCCTCCCCCCCCTCCGGCTGCGCCGGTGCTCTTGCATGCATAATTGCACATTCTTAGCATTAAACAAACTCCAATTTTTTCCTGCTTTGTCACTGTATGTTATGTTATCACAAAATAGCAATAATAACTCTAGTATATATAATTTGATTTTTTGAAAAATGGATTGGAATTTGGAATTCATAAAAAACTGCTGTTTTACAAATCCAATAAAATACCGCAACTTGTCAAAATGCGTTGCTTTTTACTAAATATACCACAGTTCGCGCATAAAAAGATTGCAGAGCGTGATTGATGCAATATCAAAAATTTCCATTTCAAATTACCTGAAGTTCATAATGATTTTCAACAATAATGTTCATGATTTGTTCGGCTGTTTCGCCCCATTCACAAAATGACATAATTTTAACAAGCATATTGCAATTTTTTTCTAAAAAATTTAATAAGACTGGATTAAAACGTAACTAGTTATTTTATATAAAGCAGGGGTGTGCAACATTTTTTGTTGGTGGGCCACATAACCAACTTTAGAAATCCAGCTGGGTCACACGAAAACTTGGGTTTTCTATGTGCACAAGGGATAACACATCGCACGTTAGGTAATTCTCCAGACACAGCTGATAGCTGAACGAATCTAAATCACAGAGCAAAGGAACGCTTATGCCACGCACCATAACAATCAAATTACTGTATCCAAGCTACAAAAAAAAATATATATACACCAAGTCTAAATCGTTAGTCTAATTAAGCTACTAAATTAGGTCCCCATGCTTAATGGGGGAAGAGTGTTGAGAGGGCCACATTAAAGGGCTTGGCGGGCCGGATAGTGGCCTGTGGGTGGCTTGTTGCACGCCCCTGAAATAAAACACAGACTTCAAAATTCATACAGCGGTGAGTGCACAACCAGATATATACAAGTAGTAAAAATAAACAGATGGACGAACTGCCCAACCCGGACTATTTCCTGAAAAGGAAAGGCAGAAAACATACATTTTTAGAGTGAATTTACAGTATTTCATATAAGCCCAAAAAACGTTTAGCTGTCAGAAAGAATTATTTTAAGCACTGTTGCAATAATGCACGAAAATTTCGTTACAGATATCGGTAACTTTGTTATTGCCTACTTTTAGCATGTGATAATTGCACCACCATTACGCTCCCGAGCATATTGTTAAAGGACATGCCGTTGTCCATTGTAAACGTAGATCCTAAGTTCGCAGGAAGAATCTGAAACGAAGAAAAGTTATTACGGTTTGAAATAAAGGCTTAAAACTGGTTTCTAGGGGTAAAACTGTTAGACCATAGTTCTCTATAATATGGTTGTACAACTGTGTCACGTGACCCACTCGTCACGCATGAGTTACAAGGTACGCTCCGAATTGCTCCCAAGGAGCACATCAGATTAGCAGTTGAAACGACATGAAGCTAGTGTGGAAGGCCTAGTCGTAGGAGACCTAGGCATAGGCCTAGTCGAAGGAAACAGGAGTGCAGGGAGGGAAAAGGTGATGGGGGTGTAGGGGCGGGGGTGCAAATCTATGTTGAGCATTGAGGGGATGATTGAGCAAAATTGACACGTCTGCAGATGCCCAATTTTTTGCCCAAAATGAAGTAAAGACCAAAAAAAGGTCATCACGTTTGCTAATGCCCAGTTTTTTGCCCAAAATGAAGTAAAAACCAAAAAAAATCATCACGTTTGCTGATGCCCAGTTTTTTGCCCAAAATGAAGTAAAAACCAAAAAAAATCATCACGTTTGCTGATGCCCAGTTTTGAGTATCGATAGGCTACTTGGACATTAAAAGTATTGGGGGAATGCTGCCGAATTCTTGGGGGGGAAGCAACCCTCATCCTCCCTGGATTTGCACCCATGTGTTGGGGGAGATGTGGGATAGAGTATGGGGTAAGTGTGGGAGAGTGTACTAGGTGAGTGTTGACAGGTTGAGGGTGTGGGAAAAAGGGTGGAGAAGTGAGTTGGGTTGTGGAGAGGTGTGGGAAAAGGCACAGGCCTAGTCGTAGGAGACGGAGGTGCAGGGAGGGCAACCACCCTCCATTTGTACAATTTAAAAATGCCGTGTTCAAAAATTCAAGCACTGTAGGCCTAAAATGTTTTTTGGGCATGATTTGAATGCTCAAAATTAGTTTTGACTGATTTTTTTAATTATTGAGTTCCTGAAAATATTTTTTTTCGGTTCAGCCGGTTTAATGATTTGCGAGCAAATAACAACTTGTTGATACAATGCCAATTTGGCAATAGGCTATCTAGATTTAATGAGGTTGTTGCCTGGCATATTTTTTCATTATGTTTAGTCTACTTGTCCTGAGTCATGTACAGTGATGGGAATGATACTCTAAATTTGCGTTAAGCGATATCGATATGCGATGCACTCAAATTGGGCTAAAGCGATACCAATGCGCTATACTTTAAAATACTACTTAAGCAATACCAATGCGCGATACAGTATCGTAGATACTTGTATCTCAATACATTTTTGTAACAAGTTTTAATTACCAAGTTTGACATCATCATAATGCAGTAGTGATTTTTTTCTCAGTAACCTTAACTTTTCTGTCGAAAGTTTTTTTTTTTTTCGATACAGTATTCCTATTATGAGCAACAAAGCAATATTAGGGGTATTGCAAAATGAATGTTGGTGGGTCGCGAAAAGCAGTGTTCTCTCCAGACATAAAAATTTTTTAAAAATGCTCACAACCAACAACAAAATTTGGACAAAAATGCAAGCTATCATAATTTTAAAAATTTGGGGTATTTAAGCTGATCAAAGACCTTTTTGTTTCATTTTTCACTTTTTCAGGGAATAATTGATGACCTATTTTTTAGAGATTCGGACAAAAGAGTGGGTCGTCATAAGCTGTGGTTATAAAAAGTGGGTCCCAACTCTGAAAAGTTTGGGAACCAAGTCTGCTCAATCCGTGTTGTTGCTTTTTTTTTCAATGCAAGCAGCCTATCCCTACTGTAGCATACTACCCCTAGTTTACCTTCACTGTTCACCTACTGACCTAAATTTTTTTGTATTTTTTATTAGTAAACAGCTACTATTGCTGTATCCTGTATTCGACGATACGTAAAATATGAGTTAAGCAATGCTGATACACGATACTTTCAAAACAATGCCGGTATTGACACAAAAGTATCGCGCGTTATGTATTGCTGATACATGCATCTCGATACTGCCCATCTCTGGTCATGTAAAGACTTTTGTGTAGTGATTTGGAAGCAAATGTGTATGAAGTTGTTAGTCTTGTGTAGCCTATGATGTTTTTACTTATGGTACCGGTAGTAGAAGAAAATGTTACATAACTGGCATTTTGTATCATCCTTACAAGTCACCCTTAACTTCGGACAATGCAAAGGATTTTTTGGGCATGATTTAAATGCTTGAAAAATAGTTCACACTTTTTGAATTAAGTTTGTTGAGTCTCTGAAAATAATTTTCTTCCATGTCAGCAGGGTTAATGATTCACGAGTAAATAGCTTCAAATGTGATAAGTGCCAACTTGGCAGGTTTTAAACTTACATATAATTAATTAAGGTAATGTGCACACTTTTTCTGAAAAAAACAGTGTAGCTTCGCTTAGACTAGAGAAAAGCAAATGAAAACGCACCTACAAATACATTATTGCATAGACCTTTTTTCCTAAACAAATTGGATCGCTTACTCCCTACAGTTACCTTCGCAGCAATTATCGGCACAATCCGCGTATTTGACGTTTTTTGGCTAAACCGCGACAAGCGCATTGTAATGATGGTGCGCGCATTCCAAGGTGTGTTATGTGTTAATAAGCCCATTTACATGGTCTGTTATAAAGCGCTTTGTGACGTAGGCCAATTCTATTTGCTTTTCATTTCGGTGCGACTACATGTTTGCATGCAGTTTGCAGTCTGCAAATGACTGATAGGACTAATAGACATTATAACACTAATAGGGGGAGCATGGGGGGTATAGAGAATTTGGGGGAGTGTAGATGGTGGGGGAATTGGGAACTTTTTGGTGGTTGGGGCAGTTGGGTCAAGTATGGGTGAAATATGGAAGGAGTGAGGAAATGTATTGGGGTGTGGGGGGAGGTAAGGGAAGGTGTGTTGGGGGTGTGGGAAGTGTGTTGGGGTGTGGAAAAGTATGGGGTGGTGTGGGAATGGGGGTAGGTGTGTGGAAGTGTGTTTGGGGTGTGGCAAAATGTGTTTGGGATGTGGGGAAAGGTGCGGAAAGGGTGTTGGGGTGGGGGCAATGTGGGGGGTGGGAGCAAATGTGGGAAGAAATATGGGACAATCTGGGAGAGCGGGAAAATGTGGGGAGAAGGGTAGTGTCACAATTTTGGCCCCCAACTCTCCTTACCCCAACCCCCCTGACCACAATTCCCCTGATCCCTAACATCCCTGACCCCCCGAATCCAACTCCCCCAACCCAACCCCCCGACTTCAAACCCCCCTACCCCAACCCCTTCGACGCCACCCCCCCCCCCCCGACTTCAACCTCCCTGACCCCAATTCCCCTGACCCCAACTTCAGTAACCCCAGCACCCCCGACCCCAACCCCTCCAACTCCAACCCCCTCGACCCCAACTTTTCTGACTCCACCCCCGCAGTCCCCTAACTCCAACTCCCTGACTTCAACTCCCTCGACCTCAACCCCTCACTGCCAACTCCCCGATCCCAACTCTTCCGACCCTTAACTTCCCCGACTCCACCCCCTTAACTCCAACTTTTCTGACCCTATGCTCCAACCACTATTCCGCCAATCCCTAACCTCAACCTCAAATTCTCCTACCCCAGCCTCCCTGACTCCAACTCCGCCGACCCCAACCCCCCTACTTCAACCCCCCGAACCCAATTCTCCTGACCCCAACACCCCTGACCCCAAACCCCTTAACTCCAACCTCCTCGACCCCAAATCTACTGACCCCACCCCCCAACCACAATTTCGCCGACCCCACCTTCCCCGACTCCAGTCCCCCTGATTCCAACCCTCGACCTCAACCCCCTCAATGCCAACCCACCGATCCCAACTCTTCCGACCCTAAACTCCCCCGACTCCACCCCCCGACCCCAACTTTTCTGACCCCACCCCCAACCACAACTCTGTCAACCCCCACCCCCAACCACAAATTCTTTGACCCCAGCCCCCTGACTCCAACCCCCCCCGACTCTAACTCCCCGATTTCAGCCCCCCTGACCCTAACTTTACTAACCCCAACACCCCCGACCCCAACCTCCCCCCAACTCCAACCCCTCCGACCCCACCCCCCTACTTCAACCCCACGACCCCAATTTTCCTGACCCCAACTTCACTGACCTCAACACCCCTGACCCCAACCCCCCCAACTCCAACCTCCTCGACCCCAACTCTTCTGACCTCATCCCCCAACCACAACTCCGCTGACCCCAGCCTCCTGACTCCAACCCCCCCGACCCCAACCCCCCTACTTCAACTCCCCCGATTTCATCCCCCCTGACTCCAACTTCACTAACCCCAACACAACACCCCTGACCCCAACCCCCTACTTCAACCCCCCGACCCCAATTCTCCTGGCCCCAACCTCCCCCCTGACTCCAACCCCTCCGACCCCACCCCCCTACTTCTACCCCCCCGACTTCAACCCCCCAACCCCAATTCTCCTGGCCCCAACTTCACTGACCTCAACACCCTCGACCCCAACCCCCCCAACTCCAACCTCCTCGACCCCAACTCTTCTGACCTCATCCCCCAACCACAACTCCGCCGACCCCAGTCCTCCTTACTCCAACCCCCCGACTTCAACTCCCCTGACCTCAACCCCCTCAATGCCAACCCACCGATCCCAACTCCTCTGACCTCAACTCCCCCCGACCCCAACTTTTCTGATCCCATCCCCCAACCACAACTCCGCCGACTCCAAACCCCCAACCCCAAATTCTCCAACCCCAGCCCCCCTGACTCCAACCCCCCCCGACCCCAACCCCCCGACTTCAACACCCCCGACCCCAACTTCCCCCCAACCCCCTACTTCAACCCCCCGACCTCAACTCTCCTGGCCCCAACTTCACTGACCTCAACACCCCCAACCCCTACCCTCTCCAACTCCAACCTCCTCGACCCCAACTCTTCTGACCCCATCCCCCAACCACAACTCCGCCGACCCCAGTCTTCCTGACTCCAACCCCCCGACTTCAACTTCCCCGACCTCAACCCCCTCAATCCCAACCCATCGATCCCAACTCCTCCAACCCCAACCCCCGACTCCACACCCACATTTCTACCCCCGACCCCAACTTTTCTGATCCCACCCCCCAACCACAACTCCGCCAACCCCAAACCCCCAACCCCAAATTCTCCGACCCCAGCCCCCCTGACTCCAACCCCCCGATTTCAACACCCCCGACTTCAACACCCTCGACCCCAGCCCCCCGTCTTTAACTTCCCTGACCCCAACTCCCCAAACTTTACCCTACCTTCCTAAACACTTTCCCACATCTCCCCCACACCCCAGCACACTTTTCCACACCTCCCTCAGTACTTCCCCACACATCCCCCCACAACTTTCACTTCCCCACATCTCCCTTCACCTTCCCCACACTCCAACACACTTTTCCACACCCCTTCTCATCTCCCCTTGCCCTTCACCACACCCTCACACCTTTCTCCACATCTCCCTCACCCCTCCCACACCCCAACACTTTTTTTACACCTCCCCCCCACTTCTTCCACCTCCCTTTACACTTCCCCTCACCCCAACGCACTTCCTCACTCCTCCCCCCACACTTCTTCCTAAAAATTGTTTGTTATTACACCTGTGATTGCGGCATTGCTGTACTAAAATATCGTGGGAATTCTACTTCCGTACCTTCTCATTGAAGCGTGACAAGATAAAAAAGAGAAAAAGAAGAAAAAGAGTTGTACAACCATATTATAGAGAACTATGGTTAGACAGTACAACATTCCAGTAAAATGCAGACAGGGGACGCTATTATGCTTTTCAAACTTAATTTACTTATACTGACATGTACTGGCTGACCCAGTTCAACATTTCACCATAAAACAAGATTGTACAGAAAACGTTACGTTTGGGTTCAGAAAAAAAAAAAAAAAAAAAAACGTTAACTTTCACATAGGTGTTACTAACCGAACTATGCATAGGAACTTTTTTATTTTGAGGCTTCTTTTTCATGAGACTACCATGACAAGAAATAGAAAGGGCTCTCGCACACGTCATACTTCCCATCGTCTGAAAAGAAGCATTTCGTTACAACCAGCAGGGTAGAGCAAGGTAAAATATCACCTGATATGGAACGTTGCTTGCACACTTTTCAGCACTAACGTGCATTAATGTTTCATCAGCTGCACTGTACGATTCTGGAAATATTACCATGCCTCTGGAAGTAGGATATTCCTCCCAACGAAGCTTATGCTAAAAATAACGTGTTTCAACGTCGCCAACACAATCAATTTTTTTATTCATCAAGATAAACGATGTCTAATACAAAGGTCAAACTGCGAATGAAAATCTTATCTCGTAATAGGTGTATCAAAATAGTATGTAACACGAAAAAAGGTATCAAAAGCTTTTGAATTCGAAATCCACTTCTAGTTCCATTTTGCACTGCTGTAATCCATGATAAGTTACTGAATTATACCGCATACATGGCTACTGGTTAGTTATTTACTGTAGCTAATCGGAGTTTAAAATGCGTTGACTGGTCTTGATGTTTTGAAAGCGTCACAGGAAGATCGCTAAAAGAAAATTCCGTGTATTCTCTGCACAACTTTTCAGATCTGAAAATAATCATAAATGCATTTTCGTTATACAATAGTACGCGTCTGAGTAAATAAACAAAGCTGCCACTTACCTCAAGCAATTTTAACACAGCACACGATTAATGCAAAACAATTGTTCACAATTTGTACCTGGGTCTAGCACTTGGCGA
Source organism: Trididemnum miniatum (assembly GCA_964006365.1). Classification (NCBI taxonomy): domain Eukaryota; kingdom Metazoa; phylum Chordata; class Ascidiacea; order Aplousobranchia; family Didemnidae; genus Trididemnum; species Trididemnum miniatum. Next base: position 21,903,104 of record OZ023238.1, on the reverse strand, counting down.
GCAAGTAGAAAAAAAAAAAAAACTTCAATCAAAAATCAATTCTTCATTATACTCGCGGTACTACGCCGAAGCGTGTAACGAGTAGCGGGGCCCGTCTCCGCAGCTTAGCACCTGGGCAGCACAGCTCCAAAGAAACGTCGCAACGTGGAGAACCGTCGGCGACACTGTGGCGATTGAACGGGCCGGGAATCGAACTCAAGGCCTCCCGCACCGATATCATGCGCTTAACAACTGAACTAACCGCCAGCTATGCCCCGATGCAAAAGGCCATGTAAGTGGCCGCTGAGTTCACGTCAGATAAGACAAGTGGTAGTAACATTTAAGCACGCGAATAAACAATATATATAGTTGGGTAATCAACCTGCAATTAATCTTGCTATATGGAAGACATGTAAAGTTAAAAGCGCATTACACTACAGCATTACTTTTGGAAAACTCCAATTTTACTGCATAAGTTTTTACGGAGCAAAGATTATAAAAATCTTAACATATCACTTAATCAAAACTAAAAACGACGACGCTCGAAATTTTATCGAAAGAGAAGCTTTTATAACCAGCAACTACTGCAATCGCGTCAGTGTCACTTACCTCCACCGTCGTCCTTTGTACAGCAAGTATTTGCTAAAAACTTGCTTCAAAGATAGTGGCTTTAAGCACTTTACTTTACGACGTAACAGTTTCAAAACTTTAACACCTAAAAATATCGAAATTTTGTATTTGTAGTTGAAATATATATAACTTTGAAACATTTTAAAGAATTTAACGTTTCAGCTTTACTGTAAGAACACTATGTCATTTTCTAATAATCTGCAACATTGCAGAAGGTGCATGCAAGAGTAAAAATTACCTTTGAATGGATAAAGCTTTGAAAGTCTATTTTTCTTGATTTTGCGAAAATCATATTTTCGTAGAATTTCCATATTCAAAGCAGCTACTGCTACCTGGGCCAAAGTATCTGAAATTTTCTGCACCAAAAGCTTTTCAGCTTTTTTATTGAGAGCAACATGCTTGTACTTGTACAAACTTGGCAATATTTTGATCTGAAACAATATATCCTTGATAAAAGCTAAGTAAAAAAAAAATAGCACCGCAGCTTGAACTACAGGGATTGACAACTACTTCGATTGCAAAATTGTGAGACACAGGAGCTATGCTTTTTGGGATGAAAAAGTTTTGAGGTGCCGTTTGTAAAATACGTTTTGCATGCACTTTACGGACAATTTTACGCTTTTCCCATTCTAAGTCTAAATGGTAACGAAAAAAGTTGGACTGCATTCTGCGGACTGTAAAGAAACATCGCAATAAGGATTTACATGAACGCTTTTTAGTGCAGTGCCATTTGTAATATTAGCATTGCGTGCAGAGTAAAGACGAATCAACACTTTTCTCTGTTTCAAGACAAAATGGTAACGTAAAAAGTCGCACATTTTGCGGACTGTAAACTAAACACGCATTCATCCAGTCTAAGACAAAACCCGTAACGAGTAACAATGCGACGAGAAAGGATATTCGTTTCTAATCCTTTGGCGAAGAGCAAATGAAGTGATTTATCTACGTGACGAGTAAGGCCTAGACTCAAGACCAGTTTCGGCGGCCCGCAAAATTGTGTAGTTTGTACAATAGTGCAGATCGTAAAATCCATTCGGAAGCGATCGGTAAATTTACGTCATTCAGAGGCGCGAGCGTAATTGGCGGCCACTGAACGACGTAAGTTTTCCGATCGCTTCCGAATGGATTTTACGATCTCCATTATTTTACGGACGGCGCTATTTTACAGACGGCACAACTTTACGGGCCGCCGAAACTGGTTCGAGTCTAGGCTGTACTCGTCACGGAAATAAATCACTTCATTTTCTCTTCGCCAAAGGATTAGAAACGAACATCCTTTTCCGTCGCATTGTTACTCATTACGGGTTTTGTCTTAGACTGGATGAATGCGTATTTAGTTTACAGTCCGCAAAATGTGCGACTTTTCACGTTGCCATTTTGTCTTGAAACAGAGAAAAGTGTTGATTCGCCTTTAGTCTGTATGCAACGTTAATTTCACAAAATGGCACTGCATTGAAAAGCGTTCAAGTAAATCCTTTCTTGGTGCAATGTTTCTTTACAGTCCGCAGAATGCAGTCCAACTTTTTTCTTTACCATTTAGGCTTAGAATGGGAAAAGCGCATAATTGTTCGTAGAATGCATGCAAAACGTATTTTACAAACGGCACCTCATAACATCAAGCAAATAGTCTTAACAAACAGATCATTGAATAGGTTGTCCATTTTACAGAGCTTAACAGATATCTTGCAACTGCGTTTGGTTAAGTAATTACAAAGCTGCGCTTTGCGTTAAAGCTTTTTTACCTGAGAAACCACAGGTTCCTTCGCTTTGTTGCTTGACTTCAAAACATCACCACCAGCTTCAAAACAATCGCTAACTTGATCAAAATTGTTGGAATCATAAGTGGATACTCTTGATAACCTTTTTTTGATAGCAGCGGCAGTACCACGCTGACGTGACGTTGGTACATTGCTAGACACATGAAACGAAGAAGAAATGCGCGAAGACTCAGTAACATTTGAACTGATATCAGTATGTATGGCGGTAAGAGCAAACTCAGCGAAATCCCGAGATATTCGCTGAACCAGTTTAGCATAAGAAATCCTAGGCTTTTGGCATTTGGAAGAATGAGATTCTTTTGGTAATACATTGTGCAGAAGTTTCGACTTTCTAAAATCCGACTCTGGAGAGGCTCTAATATTTTTTGATGGACCAATATCAGAATAAGATGGGGAAGAACCACAGAATCTGAGCAGAGAATCTACACATTAACACACATCGTAAGTGGAATTGAAGCACTTTGCCTTCTTATACGATTTACATTGAAAAAGAATTAAGGTCACTCAAATTTCATGCAGAGTAAGAAGTGACACAACAATCTTACGAACAGCAAAAAAACTAAAGCAATTGCAGTATATCCGCACCTGCTATCGCTATTGGTAAAATTTTGTTGCAATTCAATTGCTATAAATTGCTCAATCGAAAACGCATTTGAATTGAGAGAGATTAAACATACAGTAGTTTAGTGAAACAGTTGAAAATACCACATAAAATATTAACTATGTACCTTTCTTCTCTTTTTCAGCTGCAACTTTATTTCGTTCATATAAAGCAGTTTGCAATGTTTTAACATAACTGGCTTGACTACTAGGAGTGTTATACAAAATAGTTTTAGAACTGGAATTCAGTCTTTCCAACAAGGAATCAAGGTTTTTCTCTAGCTTTTTAGTTTCCATGGCAAGAAGGCTATCCAAAGTTGGACTATGAAAAATCGATTTTACTTCATCCAAAGAAACAGTTGAAGACGACTGAAAAGCACACATGCCGACATCTGCATCGGGTTTCTCAATTTTGACTAAACAACAATTATTATATTACGAGAACAGCACTGGTAAAGTTTCTTTAATGTATATGCCGTATGTGTTCCATCGGTTATGACAGAGTTTAAAGTACGGTACAGAAATTAAATCCGGTCATGAGGTCATTAGAATCTGTATCTTAAGGGCAAAACTGAATTTAGATGACAAGAAAATAGCTATCAACATGACAATAACATCATGAAGAAGAAATTTGTTCTATGGAAAACAAAAATGGCAACAAATATTAGTAGCGTGACCTTACTTCTCGTACTCTACGTGAAAGTTTCATCTACAATAGCAGATTCGATTGCATGCCTACGTATTTCTGGTGGGTAGATAGGTGCTGAATCGAAAAAGCAAGTTATTTCCCTCACTGTATTGCATAGGTCTAATTTACCGCTAACTGATAGGGCTAGGCCGCCAAGCTGTCTGCTAAAAAATACTTAACTAACCAGTAGGCAAAGAAGTTCCTGGATCAGTAGAAAAAGATTTTGGAGAATGAACATCTTCACTCAACATCAAATTATCAACTCCATGATATGAATCAACGGCTTTGCTGAAAATATTAGTGTTGTCTTAAATTAAAGTAGTACGTAACACATGTGCCATTATGGCATGCCTGACTCACTTAATAAGAGGATCAGTTTGGTCTATAAGATTAAGGTGCAGATGTGCATCCGCACTTAAATACTACTTTCATTTTCAGTAAATTTTCATTAATTTTCTAAAGACATTTTCATGGAATCTTTGTTTAAATTAATGCAAACTATTGATGATTAGTAACAATGGCTATATTTTTCTGAGAACATGTGACGCGTCACAATATCTCCGCATCCTTACATCTGCATTGTATTGCAGGCTTACTGCGATGACCAATCGGAGAAGTAAATTTATATCAAAATTCTTTAGTGTATTAAATGCTTAAGGTTTTGTAGTACATGAAGTAATTTCACCCAAAGACACAGTTTTATTTTCGCATTGCTCCAATTGCAACATTTTCGCATTGCTCTAATTGCAACATTTTGTATGTTTTAAGGGCAAAGCATGAATGGCTGGCATACGGGGGTGAGCTGAACAAACACTATTATGATAGCAAACCTTAATGCAATTCACATTCACCCCATGCATGACTGCAAAGTTTAGCCTATCTGGTTAATTGCATACTGTAATATTTGCATAATCCGCTTTATCGCATAATGATCATAAATCCCAAAACACAGTCAATCATTTATCAAGAAAATAATTTGGCTAATCACATAGCAATTTATGAAACATAATTCACGCAATTGAATGAAATGGCAAGCAGATTATGCAACTAACTTTAGCAACAAAAAGACAACTTTTTGAGAGAAAACAAACTGCTCCAATGCACAAATAAACTCGCCAATTGCCAACATCACAAAAAAAAAACGCTATCATACCAATTAACCTTCACACAGAAATCATATTTTCATACGAGTAAAATCATTTGGGGTCAAATCGGACCCCAATCCGTTTCTCTGTAATAATGACAGTAAAATTGACATAACCACACAAGTAGGCCTAGGGTTAGAAAAGACAAAGCCACTACGGAAGCCCATTCTCATTATTGGGCTAACGTTGAGCAATCAAGCTAAGGATGAGAAATATCAATAATTTATTATTTTCCATGGGGGCAAATTTGACTTCAATTGAATTTTTTAGGTATGTGTTGCAGAATATTGTATAATATCATGAAAAAGAAGCATAAAATCAGAGAATATTTAATGAAAAACTTTGAAACAGATTGATTTAAGAATTCTTACAACGATTAGCATAAATTTTAGGACCAACATAAGCTATTAATGGTTTTTATTTTCTTGGGGTCAGATTTGACCCCAATGATTGTATGAAGGTTAAAGATCAAAAACAGTGCAGAGTGTGATGTGCAGTTTTTCAGTGACAATAACCATTTCAGAACAAAAATCATTTCGGTAACTTGTACTTCGTATTTTTGCACTCGCTGTGTACAAAAGATTTGCCAAATTAATTATGGATTTAACCAGAGTTAACTGCAAAAGTTTAAAGTTTTTTTTTTTCAAAAATACATGACTATCCTTCTAGCACGAGAAAACAATCAAATACTATAACAAGCTCACTCTAAACGTTGTTGATATTTGTCTACCACTCTAAGAATGGAAGGAATCCAGCCAAGTATTACCTTTCCTAATGGCACAAGAACACTACATATGGGTTGTTTTCCACACAATGCCGCTAATGCTTAGGGTGAAGCAGAAAAGCTGCAAATACAGTAGAACGCCAGTTATCCAAAATGCTTATTATCCGAACATGACTACAACGAAAGAAAATTTTGTAATATTGCAAGTTGTTTGATTATTATCGTAACAAATCACTTCATTGAACCACAAAAGGCTTTAATTAGGTTGGATAACCGCATTCTACTGTAGAAACACCAATTTTAAAATTACAGATGCTCTATCCACTAGGCCAGTGGTGCTCAACCTTTTATATTCAACGAGCCACTTTGCAATTTGACATAACCAAACTACCCCCTTCCAAAATTATGAGTTATTAAGCACATGTAAATGCAGTTCATCACGTCAGCAGATGTCCAAATTTCCACCCAAAATCAAGCGCAGAGCAAAAAAAAAAGGTCATCACGTTCGCAGATGCAACAAAGGCCAAAGGGGTTTCTAACAAATACTAAATACATCACATAACCTCTAGGAAAATGCCTGATAACCCCCATGGGGGTTGCGAACCAATGCATTAAGCCATCTGAGCAGCTAATATTTTTAAACAAAAGACTATTTCAAATTTCAAAATTGTTTTCACCTGTGATTAAAACCAACATTTTTTACTGCATTTTCGGAATCATCAACATGTGCTGGTAGGATATTTTGTGATTTTGCTAATGAAAAAGTATCCACAATTTTGATATCAAAAAAATCAAGAGTTTCAGCATGTACAGAAGCAGGTTTATCATCAAAGTCAACATGACTACAAGGTCTCTCTGGTACTCTGGCATCGATATTTGTTTGTGCATCTTTACCTTGGGATAAAGAATCAAAACCACATGTTTCATCGGCATAATACCATTCAGGCAACTCCGACAAAGAAATATGTTTTCGCCCATTTAATACATATTCTATGTTGTCGACTTCAACACTACACCGATTTTGCAAACACTGAAGAACTTGTTGCATAGAACCAGGTTTGCTAATCCTTTTTTTATTCTTTATAATTTTGTTCTTGAACGGTTTGTTTTGTTGCAAAAATTTGCTTTCAACCTTCTTTTTTTTCGAACTTCCCATTGCCTGTTTTTGAACCACATCTACAACATTTCAACTTTAAAACACATTAGCTGTATGCATAACATCAAGTCCTGCATTAAGACAAAATCAGTACATAGTGACACACAACTGATTGTGATTTGTATTAGCATAATTTACACAAACACCAAAGGGGCTGATTCAAAAACAAACCGAGAGCAAACACAGTAGTAAATCAACGAAGTATAGACCAGGATTTCTTTCCTCTTTTAGGCTGTGAATCTGACTACAAATATCCAACAAATCTACAAAGCTTTTTCTCAAAATCACAAAGTATACATACTCATATATTAATATTATGCTGTGCAAACAGTAATTATGCGCACCATATTGTACTTCCCTATACAAACTTCTTAAAGCATTTCTGGGAGTTACACTCAAGACAAATTCTGTTACATGGAACACAATCATCTTGATATACGTCGAAGTCTGATAAATAAGCAGTAGCAGGCCCACAACTTAGGACACTTATATCACTAATTTACACTGACACATCAACAACCATAATTCAATGGTAGTAACTCAACTCATGCAACAATTGTTATTATACTAACTAGAGTAAATGCAAACGGAAAGCTACCATATCAAATTTGTCAATGTTGTCAAGGACACTGCAACTTCATCACATCACTACCTTGTCAAAACGACACTACAGTATGATGTAAGTAATTGTTTTGGAAGTAACTGGCAAGAGAAAACTATCAGAGAATTAAATAATATTGACATCACCAGATTTAAAGCTGATCTAATCGACAGTAATATCTCTACTACTGTTAATAATTATACGAATCATTCTGAAGCTGCCAACCATCTTCATGAAGTCCTTGCCAAGGTCCTTGACAAGCATGCTCCAATTACTACAAAGTATTTTAAATTAAACTGGAATCCTTGGTCGAATGCGAAATGTCAGGGAGCAAGAAGAAAATGTCGTGCAGATGAACGCCTATTTAAAAAGAATTGTTCATCCATTACTTGCAAGTTGTACCATAATGCTTGTGCTGAGGCGAAGTCGGTTTACTCAAAACAGAGAATTTTTTTATGTATCTACATTACACTTGCATCAAAGTGATACACGTTAACAGAAAACACATACCGTGTTGTTAATATGCTACTCAATAAACAATTTGGCAATGGTATTAATTTAGGTTGTCCTAATAATGATTATGACATTGCCTGCAACTTTGCTACTTCTTTAATAACAAAGTTACAAACATTTCCGATAAGATCAAATCTCAACCATTGGCCTGTATCACACTATCTAGCGTATATGCTATTGATTCAAGTGTTGTGGATGCTGGAGCTATGACGCTTTCAGAGTTTGAGTCACTACCAGCACCTGATCTGAGTGAGGTAATAAGTGGTATGCTCTCCAAGACATGTGAACTAGATGCTTTACCTACTGTAATTTTGAAAACCTGTTTGGATATTTTGATGATGCCCATTCTTCAAATCATTAATCTATCTTTGAATAGTGGTATTTTTCCTGATCATTTTAAGCATGCTTATATTAGACCATTGGTAACAAGTCCTACAGCTGACCAGGATATTATGAAAAATTATAGGCCCATCAGTAATCTGCCATTTCTTTCCAAGGCAATGGAAAAATGCGTAAAATCAAATTATGCCTTACCTGTTGTCTAATGATTTATTTGGTGTTTTTCAATCTACATATATCATAGTTGTGAAACTGCACTGATTGGAATTCATAATGACATAGAGATTCTGCTTGACTCGAAATTAAATGTTGCACTTCTAATGTTTGATCTATCAGCTGCTTTTGATACTGTCAACCATCTGCTCTTGCTTAAGAAACTGCATTTTCATTGCGGTTTTTGTAATAACGTTTAGGCACGGTTTGACTCATATTTGTCAGGTAGGAATTATTATGTGAAAGTGAATAATTTATCTTCTTACGATGTTGAGTCTACGTCTGGTGTTCCTCAGGGTTCCCCATTTTGGGCCCAGTTTTATTCAGTTTATATGGTCGTGAGGTTGAACACATTGCACACCACCACAATTTCTCAATTCATGTGTATGCTGATGATATACAGTGTTACTTTGGATTTTCTAACGCTACACCAAAACCTGTTGTTATCGTATTCAGTGTTTTATTTCAGATTTAAAGTCTTGGATGAATGCCAAATTTTTGATGCTTAATGAGCTTAAAACTAACTTCGTTGAATTTGTACCATTCCTTAAAAACTTCATTAAAGTAATTCGTGAACTAACCTTTAGTGATAACCTTCCACTTTCTTCTTCTTAGTCTGTTAAAAGTTTGGGTGTGCTGATTGATAACAAATTCAGTCTTGTAAATCATATGAACAATGTTGTAAGTGTATGTTATTGTAATTTGAGGAACCTTGGTAGAATTGCTTCCAAATTGCCTATGAAGCTCAAGATTCAATTGCAGGGTTAAGGGCAAGACTATGTTAACTCAAAAATTCGAAAATTTGAGTTAAGTCCAGGCATGACAATGTTACATCAAGCCCTACATATTGAGTGAGTTTGGTTATCCTATTGCTATGACATCGTGGAGAAACAGGGTGCATATGTGTGCTAAGTATTAAAGTAAATGATCTTGTTTTTGCATAACCATGCTTTGTCAGACTTAACGTAGTCTTGCATTTGATTGCACTGCCTTAACTAGTTTAACTATAACGTTAACACATCATTCAAGCTAGCAACGTGCAGTGCAGACTAATGAAGTTATAGGCTATTTTGTATTTTGATGCCGCATTAATACTTTTAAATACTAATTTTTAAGTTTCACTGCTAATCAAAAACTCATGAGCTTACAGGCATGCTTAAAGCTTGTAGTGATACCATAACCTCCAACACCGCATACCCCTCGACAAAAGTGAAGCAACCCCAAAAATTTCTTTGCCCCAAAATTGATAAACTTGTTTCAATGCATTGAGCACTCGTCAAAATTTTTGTGAAGAGTTTAGTATGGGGTTAGAACAGCCAAGAAGTGATACGTGTCGGCTGTTCAGTTTGTGACATGAGTCATCTGTACCAAGCAAAACTTGCGTTTGAGCAAATGTAAGCGGATCGATTACATGCAAGAAAAGTAAAAGATATTAACTACATCATATTTGATTTGGAAAAAACGCAGTACTTTCACTTCCCAAAAGATGTACATATTTTGCGTTTCATGTTAGGCAGTTGTGGCTTTACAACTTCGAAGTTCATTTAGTATATATCGATGTCACCAGACATTAAAAACTGGTACATGCACACATGGTGTGAAGGTATTGCTAGTGTGTGCAGAGGGTAGGGGACAGACAAAGTTACTTTCAGCCTTCTTGCTTTTTTTGAGACCTCAGGTGTTAAAGGAGGTGACCAAAATGCTTGGTCAGACTCTGAGCGGGTCAAAACAAAAACTTATTTGTATTGCATCAGTGGCAATATCTCACAATAACTGAGAGGTTTTAATCGAATGAACACACATTACCTAATGCGGGGCACCCTTTTCTGGATTTGGATCGTGATTTTAGTTTAATTAAGAGTCAAGTAAGGAAAGGTAAATGTTATACACTCCTTCTAAGCACAACTTAGATAGACTACATTTCCCAAGCCAAAAAGCAGTGCAATCGTTTAACGTTTTTGATATGGTAGGTGCAATCCTCGATGCATTAAAACTACCAAGCATACTAGGACTTGTTAGGCAAAAAAAAAGAACATGAAGGTTGCTTTTCGTTAAACAAGATTCAAACAATAAAAATTGATAGATTTGTTTTTTTCAAATATGAGGGGAGTTTTGGGGTTGCTGAACCATGGTATGAGGTTGATATTCTCCATAAAAGATGGCAAGCTTTGGACAGTGCTCGAGTTGTAAAAACAACTCAGATGGCAGAGTGCTAAGAGCATCCCCCTCGGGAGCTGCAGACTTACGTACGATTCTGAGTCGGGTCAAACCAATGACTTTAAAATTGGTATTCACAGCTTCCCTGCTTGACGCTCAGCATTAAAGGGACAGTGTGAAGAACAAGCTGGCAAGTTTACTTGTAGCGCCGTTGGGAAAAGCACTTACCGAAATTACTCCCATCTCGATGTGGTAGACAGATGGCTGGCAACTTCTAAGTGAGCTTGTATAGCGCATTGATCACTTTCTTGTGATAGAAAGATAAATATGCAACTAAATACTAAAACATTTATAGGGAGATGGTGCTAGCTTTTCACGTAAAGGAAGAGTGATGGTCATCATTTATAAGAGAATGGGTTACGCGAAAATGTTTTATGGGAGGACTGCATCCCTCTGGATCTCCTCTCAACTCGAGTACTGGCTTTGGAAGAGGTTGATCTAGATTTAATCCGAAAGCCAGCTAGATTTAATCTGAAAGCCAGTAGCAAAACGCCCCATAAAGGCCTGCGAGGTTAATAACATTAAAAAGTTACTTCCTTACATTTCATGTATTTATCGTGGGTTTTATAAAGGAATATAAGCAAAAGAGGGACTGCAAGCAGACATTCAAGTTGGTGGTGACTATTATTGAATCTTAACTTGGCAAGAAATTAAACTTTGTTTTTTACACTATAATTGGTTCTGTATTAGTTACCTTTCCCGAGCGATTTTGCATAAATAATAATTTGTCACTACAGTGCTTTTGAGTTCATGTGTATTTGCTCAGTGTTATTTTGTTTGTTTGGTAAACGATCAGCCACATTACATATCAAGCAACCTTATTAACATTGTCATGCTCGATTTTTTTGACTGCATGAGTATGATATGTCTCCATTTTCTGCAAATACTGCATAAAAGCAAACTTAATTGCTTGTGTTTTTGAGAAGTAACGACTTGAATAAATTTTTACATTACTGATCGTCCTCATTTAAAATTCAAACATAATCGTGTGATGTAGTAACATAAAAAATCAAATGAAAAACTTTAAACTGCACTATCTCAAATTGCGAAAATTGGGGTTAACATAGCCATGTTTTGACCCCTTCAATTAATTCATTCAATGATACTCTCGCATTTAGATTACTGTAATGCTTTGTTCTATGCTCTACCTGATTATTTACGGTACTCAACAAGCTCACTAAAGTGTTATATGCTGCTGTTCGTTTTATTTTCAGTTTTAAATTTTCTCAGCATTGTTGTCATATGTTACCATTCTTGAAATCTTTGCATATTCTGCCTATTAATTTCAGAGTTAAAACTAAAATTGCCCTTTTAGTTTTCAAATGTTTAAAGAATTGTGCTCCTCAATATCTTCAACGCATGGTTATGCTATGAAAACCGTATAGTGCGTATCATTTTAGGAACAATTGCGATAGCTTCCTGAAAGAACGCTTGAACCAAAATATGTGAAATAAAAATCAGCCTTTTCAAACTCTTCTGCCACTGTCTGGAACAGTTTACCGTTAAGTATTAGAAAAGCTGACAGTATTGCACAGATTAAAAGTCAAGTAAAATCATATTATTTTGAATTAGCATTTTCTGATGTACCAGATATCCAACTGTTCATATACGTTTCTGTGTTTTCTGAATATCTGTGTTTTATACCTCACTGCGTAAGGTCGTTTGCTCTTTTTGATTCACTTGTGGAATTTTTGTTACTTCTGTTGATTTCTGCTTTTAAGTGCCCCTTAGTTAGGTGCTGATGTGTCATCTCTCCTTAGGGGGTTTACAAATTATTTGTTATTATTGTTATTATATATGGAAGAATTAACACTTTCAAGTTTTGGGCAACATAATTGGTATAGAAAGCTTGCTTTTTGCCATTTTGATGCATATTTTGGGTGACTGCTCACTTGAAGGCTTCCTCAATCAATATACAATTTGAAAAACATCTCAGTTATTAGGCTATTTGCTCGTCTAATGTTATAAAAATGGAAAGCAGCCCAACGAGTCCACCACTTTTCTGGAAAAATTACCACAGCATACAAACCTGCAGTCAGAGGCAGACAAAAAAATTCTTCACAACACACCACTAAAAACGCTTCATATTGCGCATGCTATCACAAATATTAACAAGCTGGTAGTAATTTGCTCATCTGATATCTGGTTTTACACATAGCATAGGCTGGCTGACTGATTAAGTATGGCAGCATATAAGCATACTAAAAGATCATGGTCTGCCTAAAAAAACATTTTAATCAGCACATAAACTTCAGCACCATTGTAGCTAGCACACAAATTTACTGAGTCCTGTCATGTACTAAGACAGTGCTAATCTGCGTTTGCATGTATTTCTTACAATCATACAAAAAGCTTATGCTAGGCTTAAGCAACCTACAGTACTCTTACCATGCCAAGTTTCGAGGTTAGAGAAACTTTAGGTTGAAGATACAAGTTGCTCAGCATGTTGCAAATTATAGGCTACAGCTTATCGAAATTTTTGTTCATAATTCCCCTGTCCACATGTCCAATTTCAGTGGGCTTTAGGCTGGCGGTTTTTGGTTTTAGTTTCTGCAACATAATCAATTCTTAGATGTCACAGTTAAAAATATGATTATGACATCAAGAAATTGATTATGATGCGGAAACTAGAACAAGAGCCAACCTAAAGCCTACTAAAATTGGAAATATTGACAAGGTATCGATATTTTCTATAATCATGAAGCAATACTTAAGACCTGCTACCGTGAGCTCACATTTTTTCAATCACATTCAGTTGGGTCTAAGACATAGGCCTTATTCCTTTGAAACGGTCCATGAAACATAAAGTGCATTCAGTGGTTTAAATAACAGGCCTTAGTATTTGAAAAAGCCTATCCAGAATGACTTCTAAATCATTTCAGAAGTGCCAAGACACAGCCTACCTTAAGAAAATTTACCCAAGGTAACTCAAAATGAAGAAATACGTAACCCCATGAAAAGTCTGTCCATTTCTAATATTCGTCAACAAGACTAAAAGGAACAACTATTTCTAAGATACTGCTAACATTGCTTATTCTGTTAATATAAGAACTGCAAGCACAGAACGCTGCAAGTGCTATCTGCTAACCTGGCGTTTGCAAATCGTGACACATGGACAAAGAACGCGTCATTACAAAACCTTAATTTCTATTGGCTGACAAAGTGATATTTTCCGCCACAAATGACAAATACGGCACGTGGTACATAACTGTATTCATCCGCTTTTCAGATCACACACAAGGTCTGCTGAAGTTAGCAAAAATTGGCAAAATGTAGATCCATTTGGAAAAAGGATTTACTATTTTTATTTTGTTGCATTTATCCACATGAAATTTGTGATTGCTAATGTCTCATAACTTTGGTATTGAAATCTTACCTAGCTGCGAAGTGCTCTGTTTAAGCTTTCAACGAGTCTATCGAGGCTTTATCGATTGGCTTGAGCAGTTTATTGAAAATGCTAGCTGCCAACTCGATAATTTTGAACTACATTTCTAAATCTCAGCTAAAATAGTCCATATTTTTCTGAAATTATATTACTTATTGCATGCATTAGCATTCCTCAATTGTAAGCAACTGCAGAAGTAAAAACGCTTGCGCTATCGCTAGTGGCGACACGCTAGTGGTTTGCATCAGTGGATTTGTTTGGCTTGCTCAAAGGCTGATTTAAAGAAAAAGTTGTCGGCCATGTTGGATGTAAAAGCGGCATGCTGTAAGCTGTATTTATTTAGTTAGTAAAAGTTATTGAATTGAGGCTGTGATCTCATCAGTGCTATGAGCTGAGATTGGAGAATTTATTTTTTTCGTCAAATTATTATTACTGTCAGTACAGAATTTTACGCAATAGTTAATAAATCGTGAATTCGACTGGGCTATTGTAAGCTGAAACTGCGGATGATTGTGACAGTCTATGTTGTCTACTGAGTACTAATGACTGTGGCAGTCTAATCTGTTGTATACTGGCGTGCTTAAAACAAAAACGAAACTGTGTATTTTTGTAAACAAGCAGAATTAAGAAAGAAGTATATAAATTTTGAGGTTGGCTTATTTAGTTGTCAATAGACGTAGTGCTTGGACTAAGTTTTCAGATTCTATTGTAATGTATTATATTCTATTGTAATGAAGTTAGTGAACCATTGCTGATGGAATGGTAGAAAATTCCTACCATTGCTGATGGAATTTTCTACCATTCCATCAGCAATGGTAGAAAAGCATAATGAGCAGATGATTGTGAAAAGCCATTACCCTAATTCTGGTCTTTCATACTAGTACCACATGTAACTTGCATTACTGTTTCCATTGTTGCGTCTTATTTTGATGCAATCATCTTTTAATTTTGTGGTTCAATCCAATCTTAGGTGTTCTGTATTTTATTGCAAATCTAAGCCACTAGCCTAAGTTCATTCTTAAAAATTTTGATTATTTGTCCCATTGAGTGGTGTTGTCAGGGGGGAACCAGGGCCTTGACCCCCTGAAATTCCCCTCATATTGATATGTTCAAATAAATTTTGTTGCAATCACAAGGAATTAGACTAGCTAGCCATAAGCTCTTGCAGATTACTACCTTGACTTCCTGCTTCCCAACTTTCATGAGAAAAGAGAATTATTCTTCACTGTTTCAAACTAGTCAGAAAGAGCTAACAGGCCTTTCATTGTTGTGTAAGTTAGTGAACAATTTTGAGTCCTTTTGATGATCGTGAGTTGTGATTTTAGCACCCACAAAAAGCTACAATTTTTCTGTCTTCTCAGACTAGATGCAGTGGGTCACAATTGGCATGAAAAAGTAGACAAAAATTGCTTGAAAAGTTGTTCAGACGGTTCTAGAATCAAGAATGCAGTCTATAATTTTGCTAAAATAGTGCTAGAATTAAGAATGCAGTCTGTAATTTTGCTAAAATTACTGGGTGGTATCTCTTTAGGATAACTACCAGAACCTTCGACACTCAGGAAGTAAAATGTGTTTTTGGCATGTTTGTACCTTTATTCTTCAAAAAAGTTACAGTATCTAGAGTATGTGTACGCTTATGATGATTTAAACTTGATGGAAGAATAATCTCCATCAACTTCAAAAATCAGATTAAAATCTTATTTTTTTACACTATACTTGTACACTTACCGATACAAAAATTATTAATTTTGGCCCCTTCCCCTTTAATTTTTTTCTGGCTATGCCCTTGACCTCATTATGTGAATTTCATGCTACCAATTAGGTGAAAAAATATTTTAACGTATATCACTTTATGGCTCAGATGAAAAAGTGGTACAAGCACAGAGCATCTGCCTCTGGCTGTCTGGAGCTCAGAGCTGTAAATTAGGGTGTGATTCCAAGTCAAGCCAAACTAGTTAATAACATTAAAATTTGCTTTTACAGCTTCTCTGCTTAAAGCTCAGCATTATGATGACAGTGAGAAAAATCAGCTGGCAAGTTCAGTTGATGCGCTTTTGGAAAAGGCACTTAGAGGGGTTTCCCCATCTTGGTGTGGTAGACAGGAGGCTGGCAAGTCCAAACCTAGCTTGTTATATTTCTTGTGATAGGAGGATAAACATGCAACTAATTACTAATAAATTAAGTAGACTACAGTAAAATTTCACATAAAGCAGCTTAAACTTTTCACCAAATTTTGGACTTTTATCTTGAATGAATTCTTTTTTCAAGTGCTTGTTTCATAGGCAGTGGCTACTTATACGTGTCTGATGATTTTTTCATTTTTGTTCTCCTGTCACAAGAGAGCGATGGAGGTGCATAGGATGAATCCAGACTCACAAGGGAGTTGCCCTTTTTTCCTAGTTTTCCCCTTGAATTTTGCTTTTGATTATATATATATATACGAAAAAATGAGACCCGACAAAATGAGCATTCTGTTTTTTATCTAACTTTTTTATTTTGTGCTTTTGTGTTATTAATCTAAATTTTTTGTTTCTGTTTCCGAGAAATAAGTTACCTACCTACCTTTTCCTTGTTGATTTCTTCGATTATACGAAAGCATGACAAAGTAATACCATAACTGAAAGGTAGAGTCTATTTTGCTGTCAAGGCAAAACAGCTTTTTGGTCTATTTTGTCGTAAGTGACGTGGGTTTTTAAGCGCCACTTTGTGCTAGATTTCCACGTCTTCTCTATAGCTCAGTGGATAGAGCGCAGCGTATAATGGGAAGTGCTGCACTAGGTTTGGGTTTAATTCTCGTTCGGATCGTTTCGATTCGGATTTGTGTGACCTGGGGTTAACAATCTGGTTTGTGAAGACAATAGATTAGAATAAGATGTAATATTCGTGTGACATGGGGTTAACAATTGGGTTCGTGAAGAGAAGACAGTAGAATAGAATACGATGGAGCTGTGGCAAAATAGACTCTGCCTAACCAAAATGGCATATGTTGCAGGCCCTTAAGAATAGCCACTTTGTTTACTGTTTTCAACACAAATACAAGGCGGGTTATGCCTAATTGACAATCACTTATCACAATACTTTGACATGCTGGTATCATGTGACAACCTGTTCAATTTTTATGGAATTTGTGCCTTATGAGTATTATACAATTAATTTTGAATAAAAAATTGCAAGCTTTTGCTAATGTGAGATAATTACGTGCAAAAAATGAAATTCAATAATTCTGAAGCAGTTGCCCATGAGCTAAAAATAATGTTGGACATCTTAAGAAAAAAATGTAATCTTAGTCCATCGTAGTTTTACTTGTGAGATCTGACCACAGTGTACTTATAGTTATTACAGTGGGCCGACTTAACAAAAACACATTGTTACGTATGTCCACAAAAATGCTGTAATGTAATAATTGCTTTTTAAAGAAGTTCATCTGTATTGTTGCCATTTCCAAAATTTGCTGTTTTTATTTTCTGGTTTTAAAATTTTCAAGGAGACATTGCAGATTGCTTAACTTCGTAGAAGAAATGAAAAAAAAAGTGACAAGCAGTTCATAGCCTAATAAATACAATCAAACTGCTTGCCATTATTTTTTTCATTTCTTGGCATAGGAATGGGTGACACGATTTGAACAGATAAACTCTCAACTCTGATTATAGGTCCGGACACTGAGCCACAGAGAGTGGTTCCACTGTTAGTGATGATGGATACACTGTGTCGTGACTAAGTTTACTTGAGTCTTACTTTTGTTAAATTAGAGTGTTTTCAAATAAAAATTATCCAACATTGTTTTGTAGTACTTAGACATTTTTTTCAGCAGCTACGAATTTTTTTGCTATTTTGGACTTATAAATTGATGCTTTATTACCGGTAAGTGTGCAAAAATTCAACTTCTAACTCGAGCATTTGATTTTCTATTTAATGAATACCTAACAACACAAGCAAAAAGAGATTTAGCCTTCGTTACATCAAATTGTTTTCAAAACCGGGCAACTTTATTACAGTAACCTCCCGGTTAAGTTCGCATCCCTATTAGTTTGCAAAAAATTGTCGAAAAATCAAGATTAAACTTTTGACAGAACTGTATTGATGTTTACAGCAAAACAAACAGGTCGTGAAAAAGTTAGCAGTTTAAACAAGTCATGAACCATCAGCTGATACATGCTGCTTTCTCACTTGTTCTTCGCTTCCCAGACCACCTGCCTCAATTTTCGCTGAAAAAATTCAAATGAATGGTTCAGTTTGTTGTGATCAATTCCTGCTTCATCTTGCACGTCGGGACACAACAACTGATCCTCTACTTCAAAGACCTTATTTTTTTTCTCGAAACGATAGGTTCGTGCTCTATGCCCTAAGCTCAATGGTCGGAGTCTCCGTCAGCGCTGACACCTGCCTTATGTAATAATGCACTTTGTACTAACTAACCATAGCCTAATTGTTATGTTCGCACCTACCGCATAAGTTCGCACGAACTGTTCAGATTCAAGTTGCGAACTTAACCAGGAGATTACTATATATATAACATCGAAAACTTGTAATTGTGAAAATACGTTATCACATCATAATTAGGACATTGCACTGACTTGAGAAAAAATAAAACATTTATTTTCTCAAAAACATTGGCAATTGTAGTTGTTAGGTTTGAAAACAATGTAATAGAGTGCACTTTTTGATGCTGGCTTCTCTCACGAAGAGATTAAGTAAAATTGGGTGGTTTAATATTTTGGCCAAATGCTAGAGATGCCGAGTAACTAGTATTGACGACATTACTACGCGAGTCTTGAGTATCTATCACGTGCGATGGAAGTAAACTTTTGCCTTTTTGGTTTTCCTGCATTTAGCTGCTTCAGAATTATTGGATTAATCAGTAACAATGGTATTTGGTTTAGGTATACTGAGCTTGCAGTCGAATAGCAACAGGTGGGCAATACAATGCAATAATAACAATTCTTGTATTCATTGCACCGCATACAATGCAATAATAACAATTCTTGTATTCATTGCACCGCATTTGCGAAAAAGTTGAAAAAAGCAGATACGATTTACGGGTTGTCCGAATGCTGAGACCACTTTTTGTGGTAATTTTTGTTACTGGTACTGATTGTGTTAGTACTGTATTTTTTTGTTTCATATTGCTTCATGATATCTGAGATCTAAGCATATTGCTTACCACAAACAATCTTGACTGGAACTGTGAGTTAGGTTTTGTAGAAATTGGTATTGGGTACTGTTATTTTTTTTATGTCATAACTAGGGCGATTTTAGGTCACAAAAGTTACTTTTTTTTGCTGGCTCCAATTAACACAAAAAGCGTGGAACCAAAATTTCACGGGTGTGGGGCCAGTATTTAAGAGGTTATAAAGTCACGAAAAATTACTTTTTGTGTTTTAGGTTACAAAGTTTTTTGTGCTATTTTTTGCCCAATCTTTCTTTTTTTAAATCTTTTCTTGCTGCAATTGGAATGGATTTACAATCTGCCTAATGCATGCAGGTGGTTACATAGGCTACTAAACATGAAGCCCTACATCTTCCAGTAATGCAATGGCATCTTTGCTTTGAATTTTTAAACGCTTGATTAAACTATTCCATTGATTAGTTTTCGCTCAAAACGATACATTCTTTTGAAGATTAGACTGAATGAAAAGCGAATGGACTGGTGCTTATAGCATTCCAATCCTTATGACGTGTAGTGGCTTGTAAATCGTAATGTCGTATGTACTAAAACCCAAATAGCTTTCACAGCCTGCGGTAGTAAACACTTAATTTTTTGATTAAAATGAGAGATTTATGTTAACATTCAATAAAAAAACGAAGCAGTAGTTTAAACACCGAGAGTCTTCTATAGGCGTACCAACTTTTGTCTATTTCAAAACTGAAGGGTTAAAATAAAGATCATAGATAAGTATAGCTGGTATACTGGTTTTCAACAACGAATGAAGAAAACAAAAAGTTATTGCAGGCAGGCCTAAACCAAAATTATCAGAATTACTGAGCTAATTTTAATTTTTTTTTTTATCTAGAAGACATATCAGTGGTAATTCATATCAGCAAAAAGTGTGCTAAAATGAGTGTTTTTATGCGAAAATCATAAAAATCCGTTGGCTGGTAGAAGCGGAGCACCAATTAAGCCCCTTGGACTTCGGTGGCTCACCGGTTTTGGCCAATTCTTTTGCCAAATCTTGGATGCGCCACTGGTATGGAGCAACTGTAATTGCATTGCTTGAGTTTTTTGAAAAAACGATATGATGGATATTACTAAAATGAGTCATTAAGAAGTTGCTCCTGCTGTATATTGCTTGCTTCGAAGATGCCAACCAACTACGGCTGCAGTAGAACGCAGTTTCTCCATGCTGAACAAGCTACTAGCCACGGACAAAAATTTTTTACCGAAGAATGTTAAGCGCAATATGTACGTGCGCTATAATTTGAGCACTAATTGAGAGTATTTTATTGCTTTTTAGCATAGACTGCTGTTATTTTTCATTTTATGCTGTTCTTTAAATAGTCACTTTTTGGTTACTTTTTTGCAAAAATGAAGTCACGTTATTAAGTTTTTTAGGTTCCAAAAAAATCGCCCTAGTCATAACATGAAGCATAGTTTTTTTGTCTTACAGATGTGTGCTGCAAAAACACGGGTTTTGGTTGCTTGTGCAGTTGTTTGTTTCTTTTTAAATTTCGATTGCACATTCTGGAATTGATGGTTGAATGGTTACCAGTATTGCTGAATACTTGGGTGATTTTTACGTATTGTAATGAAATGTGTTATGTAGGTCTTAACAATGAGTTAATGCAAGCTTGCCTTATACATTTAAGGGCGATGCATATTAGGGTGGAGTGTAAAAAAATTTTTTGGAAATCTCAAAAAGTGTGGTTCTCAAATCCTGGCAAATGGTCTAAAACTTTTTGAAAATTTGTTTTTGGGAGATTGTTTCCATTTTCCAGCCGGCTACCCCCTCAAAATGTTATTGCAACTGATGATGCGGGGGTAATTCACATATCTTGGTAACCACTGGTCGGAGAGTAATGGTATATGACTCAAAATCTGTGGAAATACCATGTTCCTATCTATCCTTACGCAATTACTCGTAGAGGAATTTTTTGAATTTACCAGAAATGGCCATAATTTTTGTTTTTCGGCTGTCACTTCTTTTGTGTTAAAAATAGAGAAAATTTTCTTCTTAGCACTGGTAGAAACGTGGTTATTTTCGCTGATTTGAAGCCATATACCATTACTCTACAAATAGTGGCAGGGGCCGAAATTAACTTTTTAAGCAGCCGGTCCGTTGGACCGACTGTTGCTAATATCAGCTTGCCCGAAAAATAAACTGTCTGCGGTCTGACCGGCTGCAGCTAGTATCTTGTCGCCGGAAGAAAATGAGCGTGCGTAATCACGATCTTTTTTAAAAAAGTAAAACACTCTTAAAGCAAAAAGCACTTATTTTTGCTTTTACCAGGCTCTACATTAAATTTTAGCTCTTTTTGGAGTAACAAAAATGCGTGTGTTCGATGAACAAAAGGACTCAATTATCGCAACTTACACTAATTTTCACGCTTGCGAATTTTCCGCTAACAGTAATTGCGCTGGTCCGACGGGCAAATGAAGGACGTAAACAACGTGCGTGAGTCGATTTTACATAAAACATGGACATAATACTGCGCCGGTCTGACGGGCAAGTGAAAAATGAAAACAACTTGCCTGAGGTGATTTCTGTCGGTCTCGCATCGACGAGCAGGCGTTAATTTCGAACCCTGAGTGGTTACCGAGATAAGTGAATTATTCACTGCATCATCAGTCGCGATAACAGTTTAGGGGGTGGCCGGCTGGAAAAAAAGGGCAACTCCCCAAAAACAAATTTTAGGCCATTTGCCAGGGTTTGAGAACTACACTTTTTTCGATTTAAAAAAACATTTTTTTCACTCCACCCTAAAGCACATGAACTTTTCATACCGGTACCAATTTATTTTAACATTTTTTAAAATATATACTGTTGTAGTCTTAAGACTGTTGCAAGGCATACTGTTTTCGTTTTTTTTCACGTTGCTCTTGCATTAAGCAAGACATAGGCAGTTTGGCTTACGACATTTTTTTCAAGGATATTCATTATCCACATTAAAAGATGTTTCTGACATTGTTTTACATCGGCATTAAAACTTAAAACATCAAAAATCTTTTTACATACTGGTATATACTTCATGGCAAAAAAAAATTCACATTCTCAGCTGATTTTATTCCACCAGCAATTAGTAGTACCAATAGATCGAGTTAGCAGCTTTGTTTTGATATAATTGGTAAATTACTTTTTTCAAAAGGTTTGTTGCATTCGGTGTATTTTCATCTTCTATGCTGTGTAGACATGACAAGCAATTGACTATGCTTTAAAGTTATTGATCACTTGTTAACCACTCTGAAATGACAAGATCTTATGAAGTGCTTGCTCTTTTAAATAGCAAACTTGTTACGGTAGTCATTCTATCTGTCTCTTCGTGCGAAATGCCTGGCGGAAAAGTTGTAGTTACCATTTTTGAACTATTTAGTCAATGGAAAACCAAGTTAGCATCTGCAAAGATAAAAAATTACAGCATTCACTTAATTGCAAGGACCTCTTGGTTGCATTACGATAGATTAAGACAGGGGTGGGGAACCTGCGGCTCGCGGGCCACATGCGGCCCGCTTAAGTTTTAAATGTGGCCCGCGTGTACATACAGCTCATGTAATGCTAGGCTTACCATACGTCCTTCTTTTTAACATTTCGGCATATTAAACAGTGAAAACATGTCAAAACACAGTTACACAGCTCAAACTATGGCCTGCGGACGTGATGACCTTTTTTTTGCTCTTCACTTAAGTGTGGGCGAGAAATTGCACTTGTTTTTGCTCTCTGCTATTTCGTTCTTGCTTTTTTTTTTTTTTTTTTGCTCTCCACTAAATTATCAGAAAAACTTTTTTCGCTCTTTGCGCATAAAACGTAAATGTGGCCCGCTGAAAATATCATTCGTCCTATGTGGCCCGCTATGCCTTTGAAGGTTCCCCATTCCTGGATTAAGATATATTATAGAGTACAAGCTGAAAAGTGCAGTTTGTTTTAAACATGGTTGCAAACTTGCAGCTACTGGAGTAAAATTAACGAAAACTTTATTATTTTGCAACAGATTGTTATATTTTTAAGATCATAATGACTGAAAATTCTAATAATGATGATTTAATGTACAATGTGTCATTAAATAGCGATGAGGGTGAACAAAGTGTTGTTGTGGGTAACGCTGAATTGCAATATGAATCGCTGAGTACCTTGCCAACTACTGGTAAGCAAAAGTAAATAGTGCTTAGTTTTATGGACTAATCGTTTGGAAGTAAAATTACTACAGCGGTAATCAGAATTTTATTCTTATCAATTTCTTTTGGAGGTACTTCAGAGTAAGTGTACATCAATTATTAAAAACCAAAGGGTGCATTTTACTGATGCATCACTCGGGTTGTTTTTTATCATTTGATATGGTTTTAGAAGAACTTTTTGAGTACATTTACTAGCTAACCTTTAATTAGATACTAGAATATTCTAGATATAATCAAAGTTTTGAAAAAACTTCTATTTATGTTTGAAAATGCAGATGTTTTCTAAGTTGCTTTGAAATGTTTATCTGGTCTGCCTTGCATATTGACTAGGCATCAAAAGTTTATGTAAACTGCGAAGTTAGCATTAGCATTTTTTTTTTTTTTTTGCTCAGCATTTGTGATTTAGATGATCAAGATAATCCTGAAGAAGCGCAGGAAAAAGCTCGCTTGATTGGTCAAGTTCTGGAACTTCAAAATACATTGGAAGACTTATCACAAAGAGTTGATTCAGTGAAAGAAGAAAACCTTAAACTAAAGTCCGAAAATGAGGTTCTTGGAAAGTATATTGACAATCTTATGTCAACGTCATCCGTATTTCATCAAACTGGTTCCAAGCCGAAGTTAAAATAAAGTTTGGTTCCTTTTTTTTGTTTTACAAATCATACGTTTTTGAGCGTTCAATATTCCAATGTTACTTTGTTTTCTGATGTTTGAATAATTTAGTTCTTGTAAATACTGTTTTCTTCCAGACATTAGACTACACTTCGCAGCGTTATGATTGTAATGTCATAAGGTAATTTCTTATTGCAATTATTATTGGTTTCTCCATTGGTCTGATTTTGCAAAAAATTGTCGATATCAAGAGGAACTAAATATATTGCTGTTCACGTCTAGGCTTACGTCTACTCTAAATAACTGCGGAGTGAACAGCTGATCAAGTGTTCAATGACAGAGTTAGAGCGCATTATATTCACTTCAGCACATCAGTTAAAAAAATTGATATGTTATAACCCGACAGCCTGTTTCACCCGGTAGGGTTGGCCAAGAGTATCTTATACTTATATTTGAATAAGATACCCCTGACGATTGACGAACCCTACCGGGTGAAACAGGCTGTTGGATTTTAATTTTGTTAACTGATGTGAAGTCTATTCTTAAAAAACTGGGATGGTATTGAGGCGATCTTACTTAATTGTGTTTTTCTGCTAGCTTGCATGACCAAAGCGTATTGTTAAGCATGTTGTATTTTCTTTCTGTTATTTTATTTCAGTGTTAAAGCGTATATACTGTAGTTTTCGCGTTTACAATTATGTTTTTTATCTACCACATTCTCAATTTATGTTTGAACGATAAATTCGTGACTTGAATATTGAACTTTACTTATCCGTAGTAACCACTGGCTCGCTTTATTGATCGGTTGGCGGTTTTCGGTACAAATCTTTTCAAAATCCAGTTTTGTAAATTCTGTTTTTTCACTTTAAAAAAATCAAGTAGCCTAATTTAGAGGCAGAGGTTAGCCTTTAGCGAGATAATCTATCGACGACAATTTATTTTCGGTTATCGATATCGCTTTTGTAATACATTTTGTTATCGCTGATAAATCATCGCGATAAACAATTCTTCATGCACACAGTGTTCAAAGTGAGCTGCGGTATGAAAAAATACACGGAGTCCAGAAGTCTTGTTGCAATTTTAAAAAATGTCTTCGTTTTGTTTAAAGCTACTGCAGTCCGTGAATTGCTCGTTTGAAGAATCCAGAAAAACATTTTTACCATTTTACTTACGAAAAAAACTTCGTCAAAGAAATGGAAACCGCAACATTTATCGGTATCCAGGGCTTTTTTGAAATTACCAATTGTCGTTATCGGAACTTACCGCTTCAGTACAGAAAGGCTTTCGTGCCCATAACTGCTTACAGGGTACATGGTTATACTCTGAAGCTTAAACCGGGCAATTCCAGCCATCGATGCTTTTCCAGAACCAGTAGAGTAAGATGTTCCGTTGTCCACACCGACAGCTCTCGTGCAATGAAATTTTGTTGAAAAATAGCTTTCTCGTGGAAGTTTGAGAATGAGGTCATAGGAGTGAGTATTTGCACCTTTTTGGAAGGCATCGACCACATGAGTTATTAAGGTCGGAAGTTTCAAGTACAATACGTCATACTAATTGTAGTGTTAGCCGAGACCCACAAACATCACTTTTGATCGAATTGTAAGATATTCAAGGGCAAAAACCACCGACACCAAAGTAACAAACTGGGAGGAGAGGGGAATTGACAAAGTCAATCTAAAAGCAATATGTAGGGTGCAAGATTGAAAAGTTATATAGCTTGGCCTGAATTTGTTTCGTGTACCAAATCAATGCGATAAAAATTGATTACAATAACATCAAGGCAATCAGCACCGAAACCAATAAAAGATATTTTATAACGGTTTATAAATAATTATTCAAAAGTATATCGAAATTGCAAGGACGAAGAAGCAAATACTGCGTATCAAAATTTTTGGATCAGCGGGGAGATTTTTTGAAGATCGGAAAACTGTATCCACCACACATTGCAACAGATTTCTTTGGAAAAAATTGACCTAGACTAGGATTACCAATATTGAAAAAACATAGGGTGCAACAAAAGCTACTTTGTTATATAGTCATTCCTTCAGCCATTCCCCGACTTACGAACATTTTTACCGATAGCTACAAACTTCACAATTCGTAAGTTTACATGGCTTTTTTTGGTAACATTTTTATCCTTGATGATGCGCTGCAATTTGTACACAAATCAACACTCATATTTCATGTAAAGCTTTTCAAAAAACCCTGGCCCAGAATCTTAACTCTTAAACAGGGTTCAGTATCGTTAATGCTGTGAGTGTAGGATGGTATAGTAGACGTATTTTACCTTCATAACAGTAGTAACGACTTGCGAACAAATATGAGGTACGCTTCCTAGGAACGCAACTCGTTTGTAGCCTAAGTCGGGGAGTGACTGTACGTCCAAAACTTGCGCTTACGCTAACAAAGCAAACAGAAAGCACAAATTTTAGAACTAGGCCTACTGTCGTAGTAAAACTTTGGCAAAGATACAAATCGAAGGTCACCGCACTATAAACATGACCGCATAAACAATATCATACATGTTAATTGAACTTAGGCATTACTTAAAAAGGTTTGTTGGTTGATACAGGTCTGCTGCGAATGGGTTGAGGAAAAAAATATTTTTAGCCTGCTGTTGACATTAAGCCTCAGCAGTGCAGCTGAAAAGCACTCAAGGTACAATATTACGGGCGATTTATAAGCCGTTCGGGTAAAGATTTTAACTTATTCAAAATAGTCAAGCAGAATCGCCCGAAAACATAGACTTATGGTTGCTGTAATGCTCTAAATCTTGCGAATTTATGGTACTGCACAATCAAAGAATGTATAAAAAAGTGCATGATAAGTAAGAAAACTACAGTGCTTGTATCTAAGCAGATACTAATATCTTTAAAACCTTTGCAACTAATGCAGACAGGGCAGCACCAGTGTAAACAGAAAGCCCTTAAACCGCACTGATAATCACAATACACATGAAGCTATGGTTATGTATAAAAGCCGTGCCGAGATATTGACAAATGTACAATTCTAAGATTATCAAATGATGAACGCATCTAAATCTGAATGCACTCGGATGGGTATTTCCAAAATTGTGTGTTGGTCCTGTCCGGGAGAGGGCATTCTGTAAGTCAATAACAAAGTTTGTTAACCAATTCAGCAAATCATCGCTGTTTTGAAAAACAGAAGATTATAAAGTTCGGATTTCCTCGAAGTCTTTTGAGTGACTACAGCATATTGTTATAAATACGTGGAATTGAAAATTCGCAGAAAGCTTTCCGAAGTGTCAACTAACGGAAAACACGGTTACGAAAATCAATGATGAAACACTTGTTCCCTAAAGCACCGAACCACGAATTTTATTTTTGCTTTTTTGAAACGCGCAGTTCAGGGGCGGATCAACAATAATTCTCAAGTGCAGAGTAGCATTCGAAAACTTGCTTATCTTGCGGTTATTTGTGTCTAAAAAAGTTAACGTACTAATATTTTAGTATGCATAATTTAAAAATTAATGGGGGGGGGGGGAATTTGAGCTTCCTTTGTACCGTCACTTCCCTGGATCCGCGAATGCAGTTGCTTTGACTGTTTCGACATCAGCGTGTTTCAAATTATACTCACAATTTTCACAAAATACTTAAAACCCTTTTGGCCAGAGAATAAAGTTTTGTTTCAACCAACCCGCTGTATTTTGTAACTGTGCATCACATTTCGAGAACAAAGCTTTTCATTGTTATCTACTGCAAATTGGCACGATCAGCTGGTGACTAATCTCATGACGTTTAAGTCTTCAATGCCACACATAACAGTCAAAAACAAGAAGCTCTAAAGGTCAAGTGTTAAGCATAAAGAAATGAGTCATTGTTTCTCTTCATGCTAAGTCACATGACGTAATGCCTCAGATTAAGAACGAAAAACATATTTAAAAAAAAAAAACAACTCGCAAAAGATAGACACAGCTTTCATTTTGGGTAGAAAATTTAAATACAACTAGAAATGGAAAAAAACTTAAAATTTCACTGCATCAAGCGCAAATAGTTAACAGACAAGCTTCATAAACCAATTTAGTCTTACTTTTCTCACATCTCTTGCCATAATAACCTGTTCCAGTACAATGACACATAAATTTTCTTGTACTCACAACACACACTCCGCCATGTTCGCAAGGATTCAACTGCTTACAGATATTACCTGAAAAAACAAACTCACAATCAATCACTATAATATGCATAATTAATGCGCTTCTACCTAAGCATTGTAGATGTTACAGCATTTTTCACTTCCAATCAAAGGAAGGCACTTTAAGTGTTCATGCAACTTTACAATAACGCAATTAAAACGCTAGTTATCCCATGAGGCATTTGCCAGTCAAATCATCAGAGTGATAGGCAATGCTTTCATGCGCATTGCGATAAAGTGGACTACCATGTTACCGCAGCGGGGTTTTACGTCAACGAAAAACAAATACGGTAAGGAAAGACAATGTCGCATCTCGTGCAGCTATATTTTGTCACAGGCTGGCAAGATAACGTTAAATCGGACGTTTTCGATATTCTTAACTAGCATGAAAGCATTACAATTAATATAAGTCCAGTTTATCTTTTTGGTTCGAGATGAAAAACATCATTTCACCATGCACCGTGGAATGCAGTGAAAGAGCATAGCTCACCGAGTCTATTGCATCCACTTCTTAGTTTAGTATGAATGACAGAGTCTTGAAGGTAAAACGAAAATCAAGATCACACAAACAAATGCAAAACTGATTGATTTTAAACAGCAGGCAGTCGGCATTGCAACAGTAACTACACGGAAGGCAAGAAGGACACATGATAACTGTATAACCAATAGCAACTATATCACAGACAAAAAAATATCAGTAAAAAAATTAAGCAGATATTAGGCTACCTAACAGCCTAGGTCTTTAGGCTACATTAACAGTCAGCGAACAAACTATGAGATTGCTTATGGCTATAGTCTTGTAATATGAATAAAATATCAAGTGCTCAGAAACTGGTGAAATAATAGCACATATGAAACGTTTTTGAATTTGAAACACTTTTTTTCTTTCTTCATTATCTATTGGTTGAGAAATGAATGTGCCAGTTTGTTGTCAGGTTAGCAAGAGCAATAAAGGTTTTAACAACATTTAATTAGCATACTGGTAGTTTTCAACGTATTATTTTTTTGAAGGCTGGAAAAATTTTGACTTTTGCTGTGCTTACTTGTACACTATTTGCATTAAACCTATTCCACAGCATGAACATACGGTTGTGTCTTTTGCATTCTTTTTTGGTCCTGTATGGATATGGATTGGTGCATTTCCTCACTGTTCCACATTTGCAGCGATTCTTCTTGGGTCGCAACTGACAACCAGTAAATTCTTGTTTGACACAAGTTTTTGACTTGGGTTTTCGAGCATAAGATATTCCTGTAAAAATTGGATACTGAAGTTATTAAAAAATTTGAGTCTGTGATATTAAGTTGATCATAAAGTTGTCATATGATGACTTAAAAAACAAGCCATTTGTATATGGTCCTAAATGCACATTGCATACCAGGTCAAAATCAATGAACTGTATTACAAGAAAACAAACACAACATCACACAGTAGAAGTTCTTTAAG
This sequence comes from Trididemnum miniatum, assembly GCA_964006365.1. NCBI lineage: Eukaryota > Metazoa > Chordata > Ascidiacea > Aplousobranchia > Didemnidae > Trididemnum > Trididemnum miniatum. The sequence goes on along the minus strand of OZ023238.1, from coordinate 21,873,600 downwards.
TAGGAGATGTGGTATTGGTGAACACTTTGATCCATTCATATACAGCATGCTCCAAATTTTTGATATCATACAATTACTGGTCATGTTGTAACAAGGATACAGTGTACCATTAAGTGTAGATAACTATGATATTATATAAACAAATTTTACAACTATCACAATTTTATCTTTTTAACACAGTAACAGTATCATTACCAGTTCAAAACTTGGGTAGCTACACTGCTATGCACTATTCCAAGTTTCTAGCAAGTGCAAATTCGCCCAAATAGAAATTTCAAAAAATTTCCCAAGATTCAGAATGTTTAAAGATAGTTCAATTTTTGCGTCAAGTGGAGTGTCCAGAGTGTGAAACTTTTATTTTGCACGAAAGTACAGACCACTTTGTTCAGTCAAAAATCACCCTTTCAGTTGGCAAGCTTAAGGAGAAATTGAAAAATTTTGCCCCTAATTTCTCACTTTGCACCGTGGAGGGAACAGTGCTGCCATGTATCAAGAGTACTGGTAATTCACATATAGAGTCCAGGCTATCCCTGTCAGCAAGTCATAAAAACTAGCACACATCATTTCTCAAACTACTAAACAAACCGTTAGCAGTAGGAAGTGTCTATTTCACCACAAATTTCGATTACCGAAGTTTGAAAATCATAGTCGCGTAACCATTTTACGGTTACCCAGTGATGCAAATGGCTGGAGTGAAAATCAGTGAGAATTTTCAAAAACGCGTACCCGATATCAATGTCTGGGGGGCAAAGCCCCCCACACCCCCCAACAAGTGCTTTGCTTTTGCATGTCCAGGGTCTTGATTTTATGGAGAGAAGATATTTGTAATTTTTGCAAAATTCAGTAGGTGGAGACTGGACAGTAAAAATAACTGTCTTCTAGGACTACTTTGCTAGCAAAACTTCTTTTGAATGAAAACAGGGTTCAAGTGAAAAGCTCCATGTGCCCATAGCATAACTTTTCTGCGCTAAAAACATTAGTTTACATGGCTGCACTTTTGAAACTACTACAATTTAACAAATGTGTTCATAGCTAATATGATCCTCGATGTGTATGACCGTAACCAGGGGGCTGGGAGTGCAAACCAACGGATTTTTACGGTTTTCACATATAAAAACACTAATTTTAGCAGACTTTTTTATGGAAACTGGACAAACCGGTACCTGCAGGGAGTGCAGTCACTATTATAGTGTCAGACAATACAAAAATATTTTAGTAGTCCATGTCTAAAAGCAGGAGCTGGGTTAAAATAAATGAAAGGAGGCTGCAACTACTATTAGTTGAAGTAATAGTAAACTGACATAGTAAACAGACTACGATGCCCGGTATACAAGTCCAACAAAATCTTCCCCACTATGCAGTAAACTGACAGTTACGTTTTACCACCTAAATACAGGGCCATGGCACCGTGCCCCCTACCCTGCGTGCGACTATGCTGCTACCACATCGCAATTGAGGCTGCCATGGAGCGGCGGTTGAAAACATGTTTAAACCAATACTATTGCTGCATAACTGACCATTAAGTTTGTGTCACAGTCACATTGAGAAGCGCACTTAGGAACCCTCAACCGTACGCCTATGACTGCAAACCAAAGTGGTTACCATCAATGTAATTAATTTTAATCTCATTTTTTAGCAGAGCGATTTTCTAAAAACCAGCCCAGTCAACGACGCTGCAAAATAAATAGTTATGTGCAGTTTGTGATCAAGGCATCAAGCAGTTGAAACTCTAATTTTTCAATTTCCCAAATTTCAGTTAACAATTGTACAAAAACGTCAAGGACTGCAGTTCCCATGCTTGAAAAAAAATGATCAAGAGTACTCCAATAATGCAAAAGTTTAGAAATGGATTAAATTCAAACACTACTACTGCTACTACTTTATTGCCATAAGTTAGAAAAAGATTCAATTTTTGCAGAATGAGAAAATTTAGGGCAGAAATTTTACATCATGTATTTGGGTCATGCAAACGCCATGCCAACGATTTGCTGTCTAAAAGATCTAATGAGTCAGACAAACCATTTTCCTCTTCCATCACACTCTGATGACGGCATTACATCACAATATCGAAAGCCATTACAAATCATCGATTAGTTTCATATAAAACAACCTGAATATGCATTGTGCACCCCCAACCCCCTACCATACCCCCCAAATTGTCTCAACAGATTTAGACGAGTCACAAAAATGACATTTTTGGCAACAAAATCGGAAAAATTCGCTGAAAAACGAAAGATTTGCATCTCTGGTTACCGTAGTGCGATTCTCACAGAAGGGGAACTGTAGGGGACGTTTCTGGTTTCGCAACCACGATTTTCGAACTTTGGTAACCGGAAATTTCCAGTAAAATGGAAGCTTCCTTAGTAATAACTCACCAATCATGAATATGAAAAGCAAGGCAATAAGTAAAATCCTCATCTCAATATTTTGTGATCAAGTCTTCAAAATGACAACTAATGGATTCTTGCATATATATATACCGTATGATACCAAACAAGATCTTTTCCACAACCACCACTTGACTTGAATAACTTTCGTTCAAAGTGTACTACAGTTCAGCTAGAATCTTCTTGTCAGTTGTAAACTGTGCTGAGTAGAAAGTTTGCTGGCTAAATAAATTCCAACTTTTTTTTTCCTCTTCTACAGTTGAAATTTTTACAAGACAGGCAAATCCAAAATTGGACAAAAATATTAATCATGCACAGTGCATATGGTTTAATAACCTTTTTTCTTAGACCTAAAAGCACACAAAATGCATGAACCATTTTAGTATTCTACATTAGCAGCAGCAACAATGCATGACAGATTGATTCAAGCAAAAATAACGCTTTCTCATGCACATGCAGATCACAAGTACCAGATTACCCTGTCCACATGTCCAATTTTTTGGGCTTTCCACTGAGCCTGCAGTTCTTCGTTCTGCTTCATCATCAATTTTTTGATGTCATAGTTAAAAGCGATCATAACATCCAAAATTGATTATGATGCAGAAACTAGAACCAGGAGCCGCAGGCCTAAAGCAGTAAAGTCAGCGAAAATTGGACATGTGGACTGGATAGGGTAATTGTGGTACCAGCAGTCTGCACAGTACAGTTGTACTTAAGCAATAGAATTTCCACATTACATACCGGTATCTGTTTATTCTTCAGCTTGTACAGTGTTTAGTGGCTTGACTAGCCTAGCTAAGCCTGTTGCAGTGTGTATCTGTGTATGCAGCTCCAAGTTTTTGTATAAGATTTTAGCTCGGGCAAATTTGGCCAAATTTGAATTCTAATAAGTTTGCCCACACTTTTTCTAGGGCTAAGGAAAATTGGATTCAAGCATAGGCGTGGGAAGTAGGGTGCCAGGGGGGGCTCAAACCCCCCCTGAACTTTTTTTAGCCCCCCCTGAACCATTTGAGCCCCCCCTGACAATTAAAAAAATTATGCACTGAGTGCGACGTGACTAATGCTCGCAACGTACATACGTAATGAAGCAAATATTTTTTAAAGTGCTTTTAACCAACGAAGAATCACTATTCTTTTAAAAATCAGTCAGTTATTATTCACTAGGTCAACGTAAAATTTGGTAAAATTTTCAATGCTAGAAGTTTATTTTTAACCGTGTTTTATATCAGCGTTTGCAAACCTTTACAGCAGTCATGGACGATGGCCCAGTAAAAGTATAATGGCTGTCAATTCTTGTAGCTGCCAAACACTTTACGCCAAACTACTCTGAATGCTCGAATGAAAGTCGCTACTGATCATGGGAATTACGTAAATCGTAAACGAAAATGCGGTGAAGTGCAAAAAAACGGTCCTCAATCCTTCAGATGTTCCGAATTCCACCAAAATTTTTGTGAAAAGCTAAAAAAAAGGTCTTCACGGCCCGAACGCGTTACATGAACTGGAAATGTTGGTGGCCAACCTGATTTGTGTACATGCCAAATTGACCCGCGATCGACAGCCAAGCATCCAAAGATCGACCGGTACATCGCGATCGACTGGTTGAGCACCCCTAATTAAGCTTATATGAGCTGGTGCAAGTTCTCTTCTGGTTGAGTTTTTTAATGGTTTTGAATTTTTTCTACCAACCCAATGAAGCGGCTAAATCACTACTAAACTGGCACCGATGATCAGTAGGCTACTCGATTTGAGGGGGATGCCATCCCCCCTGAAAACAACACCATCCCCCCCATAAAACATTTTAGCGTAAACCATTCCCTTACAACTATAATGACCATCTCTTTTTAGGTCTGCATGAAAAGTTGTAGCCTACCACCCCCCATAAGTGTTTTCACAACTCGAGCACTGCCGATGATTGTTACTAAAATTGAGCTAGTACGTCTACCTAAATACCTATATCTACACATCTCATTATGTTAAAAAATGGTTCAGTGCTTTATTTTGATTGTGTGTTTTTTGTTATTTTTAAACCTCAATGGGGCATTGTTTGTTGCATGTAACTCTGATCAGCAAAGCAAAAGTTAGATCGGGCAAATTTTGTTTGCCTACTTTTTGGTTTTGTGATTGAGGTATTTGCATTTTACAAATACATGAGTAGTAATTCGAGCATGGTTAGAAAAGCCTAATGGTAGTAAGCAATCTTGTTTTCCATGATAAAAGATTATCCTGAAAAAATTCCGGTCACTTGAGCGGCATGCAATTGATGTCTATCAAAATAGGTCTGCTGAGTGTCCTGCTCTTAAAAACGTGCGTTCGAAAAAAGGGGGGTCTGGGGGGCTTCGCCCCCCAGACGTTGACACGATCTTACTATTTTGAGCCCCCCCTGTCTAAAAAACGTTCCTGCGCCACTGGATTCAAGATTTTGCGGCAAAATTTGAGTTTGTCGAGCATGATTGTTTCATGTTAAATCAAGAAATTAATTAAATCACTTTGATTTAAATCTGGCGAAAAAACACTGTGGCCTGTAGATAACCCATTGGCAATCTAAAAAATTGCTACAAAATCGAAAATTGCCCGCTTTTCTCAAACTTCGTACTCTACTTTTTCAAACTAGGAACTGACGACTATCGATTATATTTATAATCAAATAATGGGTTTACAAATAACTAGGCCTAATTAATGCTTGGGCACTTTGCAGTCATCATTTTGGACCGCTTCTTGTTCCAGCTCAATTTGAATGCTTATGCTTTGCTCTGCAAGTGCAAGACTGCAAGTGCAATCTACTTCCGCTGAAGCAACAGTAGTAAGAAGCGCTCTAAGTGGTCGCAGAACATATTGAAATTTTTCCGCTAGTAAATGCCATGGAGCTTTGTTTGAAACAAGATTGCGGGGTCTTATGACCAGTTGGCCACAGTTGTAGAGACTGTGCTGCGGCAAAATCAAAAAGTGGAGTTAATTTTACTCGCTTTTTTCACATTGTTAGTCTCTTCAATACTCCAAAAATACTTTTTGCAATGGTTCGTGTAAAGGCTAAATTTCGTTGAATTTGACCATGCTTTAGTTAAAAAAATTTTTTGTCAAAAAGTCAAGCCTAGTTTGTTTTAGCACAACGCTAAAATAAAGAGTAGCCTACTGGTCGGAAACGGCGGAAGACCTCAAGGTCATCTTGTCAAATAGGATGGCATTTTTTTGCCAAACGTAATGTGTAGAAGACTTTGCGAGAGGCAGCTGCTAGGGAGTCGTAAACAGAGTCGGTTCTCATGCGTCAGAATGATCAAAGCCGTCGCTACATATTCGGAACCATCTTTTTTTTCGATTACCATTTTCCCTTCAAGTCATTACACTGCCTGCATACTGCTTAATTAGTAGACTTATTGAACGGTTCATTTTCTCGCGAGATTTTTTTCAACGCAGCGTGCGGTAAATCAGTTTGTGTACGATATAGCTTTGTTTCTCGACTTGGATAACATTCTGGTTAGCAAAATATAAAAACATGCTTCAGTTACGTCCAAAAGTCGTTTATAAAGTTTAATCAATCGATTCATTGTAGATCGTTTTGTTTGGATAGGAAGCAATAAAAATTAAACGCCATTAATTTAATGCTTTGTTTTTCGAACTTTACGATAATTTTTGATTTGTATTAAATCTTCCTGTACTTTAATTTAGTTTTCCGTCTCATCGCAATTAGGCTACATCAAAGAACACAAGATTGTTTGTTTGTGCATATCGATTCAAGATATTCGCTACTTAATCAAACGGTTGATCAACTGTTTCGTCACCATTAAGCCCACTAAACGGTTTATAACTTACTGTCTATTTACAAACAGTTTTGCTTCTTTTGAGCCAAGTAGGCCTACGGTCAGAATACTGTCGGTCTGTAAAAATTTTAACTAAAACTCTTGTAAGACTAGTTGCAATTTGCAAGTATTGGCTGGTGACACGTCTAGAAGCGTAGCCAGAGGGGGAAAAGGTGCACCGGTGTTTAGGGGAGCCATCAGGCCATGCCCCCCCACCTCCTTTGACTCTGCCTTTCAGTAAAAAAAGAACAAAACTAATGGAGCCAAGTGACTAAAACATGCTAAACTCTTTTGATGGTTTGTGTAGCTTATGGCCAGGGGGTAGGATGAGGAGTATGCATCCTCCCACCAGTCATTTTCGAAAATGTTTTTGATGTGTACAATTTTTTCATAATTTCGAACCTCTTCGATAGCGATAAGCTCTACGCCTTAAGCACGCATAATCGAAAATGTGCGAAAAAATGCGTCATATTTGTCGAAGCACTCAGAATAAGGGTAAAAAAATTAAACAAAACTTGCCTGAAAAATATTCAAAAAGCATTGAAATAGCCATTACAGCATGTAAATTTTCAAATTTTTTCCGGGGAGCATGCCCCCGGACTCCCCTAGAGCCTTTCTTGTTTCTCAATCAGCTTCAAATTTGTTCTGCCGGAAAAAATTACGCTGAAAAAATGTGGAAATTAGGGCCTCCTTTCCCCTTTTTAAATTTTTCGCTACGCCACTGGGTGCATTGCTCTTCCTCTTTTGACGTATGATGACTATTATTGAGAGATTGATCTTTGAGGTCGAGTGAAAACGACCCCTTTCATAGTCTACATCCAGCCTTGGCCCCCTTTTCTTATTTTTTTGATGGCTGCCCCTTGGAAACATCACTGGTCAGTGGGGCCGTGGGTTCTTATCAAGCCTGTTATCCGGTCCTTTCTAATGGCAAACCAAGTAATGTATGACTTCGTAAATTGGAAAGACTTTAACAGTCAAAAAGTCAATTTGAGCGTGAAATTATCAAGTGTTTTGAAAAATAATGGGTAAAAGTATAAGGTTTTTTAGTTCATCCATAGAACAGTTTTCCGTTCATTTTCACTGTATTGAATCAAGCTTTTCATCCTATGTACAGTATCTCCTAATTTATCAGCACTGAAAGACAACGCCATTCGCGTTATTACAAACACTCAATCATATGTCGTTTTCATTTACAATTCAATCTGCACTTGTGCGCTGTATCCACCCAGCATATTTGTCATATTTGATAATTTCATGATGCCAAAAACATCATTGATTTCAAACGTAAGCTAGCTTAATCCAAAGCAGGCACTTCAATGCTTTTAACAACAAATCTACAGCACTTTTGGCGCCTAATTTAATGTAAAATATTGAAGATATAATTTTATCTTTTTCGTTCAAAAAATAAAGACATATGGGGTAAACGGTTTCTATGCAATAGCAAAAAGCTTTGATGTATTGTAATTAGACAAATCATTGCTTAAAGCTGATTCAAAATACAACAGAATGTGTGAATTGATAGACCTATTCTTGTTATTATAACAACGAAGGCATTTTCTAAAAGTAGTCTCTAATTTTTATTTAATCTATTGCGTTTATTTTGAGTATTGATTACGCATTGTTTGTTTAATACAATAACACGCCGCAAACATAATTGCAGCGACATAAATTTTGCAAAAATGATTTCTAAACGAATTAAACTCTTTTTTTATAGAATAAAACGCCGTAAAAATGACATTTACGCAAATACGGTCCGACTGCCCGGCTTTAAATGATGAAGGTGCATAATGGCATATGCACTGCGCAGATCGCCAAACACATGCTGAATGGACAGCTGGGGTATGGCTATAAAGTTGATAAAAATAAACCTACAAAGCTAACCCGAATCCGTGTTTTCGTCTACTTAAAGAGGCGCGTATAAATTGTTAAAAACAGACACGCCTAAAAAGCGGGAAAAAAGCAAAATGAATGCCCCCAACAAGGTCACCTATATACCACAACTTACACATTTTTTCAATAGGCCTAGAGCTCCGTCAGTAGTTATTTCAGTCTTTGTATTCTAAATTTGTATTCTATTCTAAATTCTAAATCTGCGCAAAACTGCATAACATGACATGGATACTGCATTTTGGAAGTATACAGTTTACATCTAATTTTGAAGAATTGGTTGAATAAATATTTGATGGCTGATCAGACAAAATTTGGATTAAAGGTTTAGCATTGGCATTAGAATTCGAAATGAAACTATACTGTACAGTACTTGCAGAAGAATTGATAAATTATCTACCACAAACTTTGCTTTCGGTCAAGGACGTATCCAGGGGGGGGGGGCGTGGCCTCCCCTCCGCAGACAAATGCACAAAACTTTCGCGGTGTAAAGGTGATATACGTATAAAGGACAATCTGAGGACGTGATGACCTTTTTTTTTTTTGCTCTTCACTTGACTTTGGGCCGGATAATTGGACATCTGAGGAAGTGTTGACCTTTGTTTTTTGCTCTTCACTTGACTTTGGGCGGAAAACGGACGGCTTCAAATTGCGACCCCCTTCCTTTTAAATTCCTGGGCGCGCCCCTGTCGGTGGTGCTAAGCTTTCACTCGTTTGTCGTTACAATTTACGTGCCTTTACTGTTTTTCTGGCATGAAATGCCAATGAAATGCTTTAAAGGATTTGGTGAGAGCGGAGTCCGTAAAATAGATCGGCTTCTCTAGATCTGAATGAAAAGAATTGGTGAAATCAATTACTGGATGAAATTGTGTAATATAGTAACTTCGAATTTGTACATCCTAATTAAATAGAAAAAGCTTTTTTGAAAGCCAAATTGCAGTGTTAAGTTTTCAGTTTGCTTTTCAACCATACAATTGTATGTCACTGACGGATTTTGCAGGCCTTACTTGGTCTTTACCAGTTCAATGAAGTAGTCAATGCTACAATTATCCAAGTGACTACGTCTTTTCAAAATTATTTTGCTTGAGAAAACAGTAATTTTCCCTGAAACCTATCACTTATTTTAAAATAGTGCAGTTTTTACTCTGCAGTTGTATGGTTTTTGCATTTTTAACTTTTTGATTTCGACTTGATAATTTATTTCTTGTTAGCAAAGGGGAAACTACGAAAATGCTTGGGCAAGGAATTAAAGCATCATTTTTTAAATGACGGAAATTTAAATTATAAAGCTTGGATTTTTGTTTCTTCAAACGTTTTGTTTTTATCCCAATATTGAAAACCTGAAAATAATGAACTAGAAAAAAAACATGTACTACCAATAAAATCTAAAAAGCAACTAATTTTATGAAAGATGTAATAAGTTAACAGCACATTGAATCTTCATTTGGATTTATAAATTATTGAACTTGTCCATTAAAAAATTTGCAGAATATTAGCCAATTTATATTTTTTGTTTTGTCTTGAATAATCAAACGCTGTGCTTGCTTTGTTTGTATTTGTATGTTTGTCAAAGTTTTGTTGCTTGTTTTTCTTTCTTTCTAATTTGTGATTTCTGAGCAAGAAAATTGTCATTACCAGTTTTAAGACGAAATCGGCAAAAGTTGAATGCGACTGATGAGGGCTGACAGCCCGAAACAGCGCTGTCCCGCTCCATGATATCCTATTATCTTTATCATTATCATTTTGTTATTCAGCGTTTTTACCCTTTCATATCAACAATATTTTCGGGTCGACTATGAATTTCTTACTTCAATCCTGATTTGGACCTTCCAACTTCAAGGAATATTGTTAAATGCCAATTGCTTCCTAGGAAAGCAGCTTGAATGTTATAGCATGAACTCTTTGGGGCTTTTTAATGGTCTTTGGTCGCAGAGCAGGGTTGTAACCTTGATTGTTTTAGCTTTGATTGATCATGTAACAAGCTTGAGAATAAGGAAAATGCTGACAAAGCGAACAAACAAGAATGGATGGATTGGAAAAAAACATTTTTCTGTTTCCTGAGGAAAGCAATACTTTTTCCTACAAGAAATAGCTGTAACATACTGAGTAGTGGCTTGCTAGTCCATGCATAAGCCTGAATGATTTTTACTTAAGATCGAAAGTAGCTGTTCATTACCACCTACCTTTTGCTAGTGCGTAGAGGTTAATTATGATGAAGTCGTAGTGAAGCAATAGAAAGACGCATATATTTACGCAGGCTTGCTGCCGATAAAAATAACAAATACATTATTATTTTCAGTTACAGTTTAAGAAAATATAGAGCAAGTCTAATGAGCATAGTTCAAAAACTTCTTTTCAATTGAGATCTATTCGAAAAATTAAGAAAAGCAGGCAACGCTGTATTAACTTGAAAGCGTACGCAGGTCCAATTCATTTGCTTCATTCAGAACAGCGCAAATATCCAGAAGCGCAGGTGTCAGCGTTATTACGTCATCATCTTTCGAAAGACAGCTGCCGCTACGATCAGCTTATTAATACAAGAGGGAAGAATTACTCAAATAATAATAATAGTCGGTAACACTTTAGTTGAGAGCTAAAGGAGTGATTTTCTGTGTAAGCCGTCATAATTCAATTGCTCTAAATGGATTTACTTGTAAAGCAGTTCTTTTTAAATGGAAGTCGTGTGACCAGTTATATGTAAAATATTAAATAAGCTTTGAAAAGCTTAGATATTTGGGTTGCACAGAAGCGATATTATGATATCAAATGGTGTCAACGCTGGGCAGAACTTCTCCATTTTGGAAAAGGCAAGGTTTGGCGCGGTTTCATCTGGCGTGAGAATCTTTAGGCTATTGTTGAGTGATCTATTTGCGAATTTGATACCCCAAATCGACGTAATTTGGCGTTGTCACGCGCTAATTCAATTCATGAGCAGTTACAAGAATCATGTAAGGCGGTTACTATATCTTGTGTATGGAATTATGAAAGATTCAGCAATGGAAGCAGGGCTATAATTAAACATCATTTTCTCATTGCTTTCTGCCATTGTTGGGTCGCAAATCTCATCTAGAATCGCCACAAGAATACCGTGTGAACTGGAAAGGCCGTCTAAGCTGTATCTACTACATGAATATGACGCCAGTTTGGCCATGTTTTATTCCAATCGCCACTGACGTTTTAACCAAAGAAAACTTACTGAGTTTTTCAAAGCTTTTGTTGCTTCGTATATATATAATTAAACTACTTTCGAAAAATTTTATGTCAAAAAGTTTAAAGAATTAACCCAAAATGTAAAGAATTTCGTTGCAACTTACCGACTAATAAAATTCACGTCAAGAATTATGTCAAACAAAATTCAAAATCTCTTTTTCAGCAAATTATCACAAAGGTATAATGAGTTACAGCTGTAGCTTGCAAATCTAAAATTGTTTAATTAATTGAAGAATAGAGTGACGTCATTAACAGAGACGTAAGACACAACAGAAGAACAGCGCTACCATAAGTTTATATACATACAATTCAGAGGCCACCCGATAAGAAAAAAAGGTCTTTCCCAGCAGTTGCTTCAGACCTTGTCTTGCCTCGTGCAGAGTAAAAGGTGGCAAGGCATGCAGCATTTACGATATTTTAGCTCAATCGTTAATTGTGAGTAAAATGAAGCAACAAATCCCAGAGGTTATTATAATGATGTTTAGGCTACAAATTTTGACAAAGTTGGTCACAAGAATCTATCAGTATAATTTCTCAGACTATAAAATTTTAACTTAGCTATAGATTTGCAACGAATTTAATTTCAATTTAAAAAAAATTTGTTTGATAAAATTTATTGCCTACGGCGGAGATTTTCAACCTAAGGGCTATGGCCCAAATGTGGACCATGGCACTGTTTTCAATGGACCACAGAGCTTGGCTGGAATTGCTGGAAAGCAGCACTAGTTTCCCTAATTACGCTGTTACGCTCATTTTAAGCTTTTCAATGGAAATAAGTGGGCCACCGTCATATCACATCATTTTAATGGGCCATGTGCAAAACCCTGGTCTAGAATGTTAAAAATTGCAGAATTTTTCAACATCCAAGTTTTACTGCTAAATAGTGCGTACTCCGCAAAAGGATTGTCAATTTGTTTGCGAAATATCAGAACTTTAACAATAAGCGTTAGAAAAATTAACGTTAGTCACAGTGAATTTGCAACGTATCGTTACGCTTTAAAATAATCCAGGTGTGATAAAAGGATCCAGCCTATCTAATATGTTGGATCTACATTGTTGATACATTTGCTCTAACCGGAACTGCAAAATGGGCCTTACTCGATTTTTGGCAAAAAACTGAATCCGCTCCTGGTTTTCTGGCATCAGTAATAGCCTGTAGCGAGCACATGTGACATGCTAGTCAGCGAGTAACAGCAGATTTGACAAGAGATCAAATAAATTCAATCTCTTGCCTATCTGATAGACAATTAATTTCTAAAAAGTTAATTTTATGGCCTGCAGGGCTATTTAGTTTCATGTTTATTGTAATCGTTATATGCTTTCCGATTTCTTGTCATTTTGTTTGTTTTACTGACGTGCCAGAGTCTTTTAAGTCGGATGCAACAGAACATGGGATTAAAACGCTCGTAAGTATGACTCGAGAAAGGTCTTGTTTGAATATTTGTCAAAATTTTCTTTTAAACTCGATAAAAATAAATAAAATCAACTGTTGATTTGATTATAAGGATTAGGCCACATAACAATCATGAACTTTCAAACTGCGATTGCTTTTTAAGTTATTTTTATATCTCGTGGGAAAATATAGCTAGTGTTGTCAATTAAACAAACTCATATCAGACGGAACACCAGTTGCCCGAGCGATTCAAAGTATGGTGTGGCTTACCTGCAGCACTTTCTAATACCTTGTTTTGAAAGCAGTTATGTGAGCACCAGAAACGAATCCAAGAATTCTGTTGGGGGTGAGAAGCTAAGAATTGAAAAAAACGTGGTGCCATTTTGTGTGTCTAGAACTAAAGTATCCTAATACTATTGTGTTGATTTGTGTAACCGAAAAGTTGAGGGGGACTTAATTCCTTTTGTTTCTCCCGCTGGATTCGCCAAAATCACCATGTGTAGTGTTTTCTTAGCACTACTTAAATATTTGAGAATGATAATTGAGTTCAGACTCACCAGGTTATAATGGACTAGTAGGCCAAAAGCCCACCGGCCTTTCTGCATCATATTCGATTTTTTGATGTCATAAATGAAAAAGTGATTATGACGTTAGAAATTGAATTGTGCTGGTCCGTGGGCTTTTCACTTAAACTGGGCATGTGGTCTGGGTAATTGTAAACGCAACGTAAAATGGGCTTACATGCGAATTCAAAATGGAGCGGAGCTGTTTTTTTTTTTTTTGTTGTTGTTCATTTACAATTTTGAGCAGCTTTGACAAACGAATCAAGCACCCAAGCCTTGAAATCACAAAAGAAGAAACAAAGCTTTCTCTTCGTTTGGAAAGTTCGCTAAAACTCGTCTGAAACGTTGGATAAAACCTGAGATGTCTATTACTTCAGGGTTATTTAATATTAAAATTTATTGTAAAAATGATGCGGAGAATCACCTCACTTTAATAAAACTACCTTGACGATTTCGCATCAAAAATCAAAGTTAATATGCTGATAGAAATTGCGTATGCTAAAATCACTCCAAATATCAGTGCTCACACCGACACTTTATTTCCCGGAAATCAATAAAGTGTAATCAGTGATATAAAGGGTGTAATGTGTGAAATCAGTGATGTAAAGTGTGAAATCAATAAAGGGTGTAATCTTCTTTTGGGGGCTCGTAAAGCAATTTTAAATCACTCTCTACAATATGTTTATTTGTAATCAGTGATATTTTGACTGATTTCGGCATACAGCTGTAATAGTTCCACCAGCATATTAACTACAGTAGGATCGTTTGATAGCAAGAAATGTGTTGAATTTTTGAAGTACTGTACACCATCAAGCTATAACAATAAGTTTCAGAATTCATCCAATCATTTTGTACCGGATACAGACACCACCTGTTCTTTTGCACATTTATATTTTTGTTGAAGCACAGGTTATTAAACATGTTTTTCACTAAATGAGCAGGTAGTGTACAACATGTGAAGTATAATTATACATACCGCAGTCTTTAATAAATATCGGTATTATTGGCCACAACGGTGTTATTAAACGACTATTATGAATCACAATATTAGACACTTTTATTGCATTTTTTGTGTATTCCGTTGAGATTTGAGCATTGTATTAGCGCAGCTGTTTTTTATTGCTGAGTCTCATTAATCTTGAGCTTTATTTTGCAGAATTACATTTGGAAGTAAAACTGAAGCTTTTTTGAACATGAATAGAATATTCAATAAATTACTGTTTATCGCTTTCATATTTTACACTTGTCATATTATATTCACAAACGGTGTTGCCCTACGTAAAACACGAAATTCTTTTGAACATGGAAGGACAGACGGCAAAGATCAAATGCCGATGAATCAGATTTTCAGTTTCCAAGGAAAATCTGCTCATCAATCATGTGTATCGGTTTTGAAAAAATGCAAACGGCAATCAACCTGCCGGGAGACTCTGAAGGATTTGAAAACAAAATGCGCGGTAAGACTTGCCAGATGTTTTTGTGAAAATGTTACAACCTTCTTTTGGGGGCTCGTAAACCAATTTTAAATCACTATCTACAATATTTTTATATGTATTCAATAAGTTCACAAAAGCAATGCAGTCTATACCAGTCGTGGTAGTCCAATCGAACGTAAAACTTGCAACAAACGGAACATTTAGCTCATTCGGAAGAAAAAAAAAATGCTTACATGTATTACTATCGCAGCTGCGTATTAAATGAAAAATTTTAACGTTTCGTAGTGAGCAATAAAAACTATCAAAAATAATAACATTTGTAAAAAAAACATAATTTAAGTTTGGCGAGAAGTATTTTTCCTTAAAGACTTTCCAACAATCAACCTTGCCATTTTTAGATCAAATCGAACAGCTGCAACGCCGATATGCACGATTTGCAAGACTGTGCTACGATTATGGATAAAATGATTAATTTTATTGACCTCAGCAGCAGGTGTATTTGCCACCATCAGGTAAGCGTAGTCTAATTATTTAAACTTAGGCTTAACTTACGACTCATTTAAACCGACGAAATTAAAAATAGCTCATGCCACGCTTTTATTTTCAACATAAAAATAGTTATTTCCAAAAACCAGTTCCCATTGGCAAATACAACTGACATTTTTTGATTCTGATTTGTGTCATGCGTTTGCGGTACTAAACCGTATTTTAAACTGCAGCATTGTGGACGTTTCGACAACATAGATTCAGCTGTCATCATCAGCAGTGTAAGCAAGGCAGTAGGCCTACAAAGCTAAAATAAATAAATATAAATAAATAACTAAGGTTATTTTTCAAATTATATTGAACTAAAAACTCAACAGTAATTGATGGAGATTGCGAAGTGAGCTATCGCTTTTTCAAGTCAGCAGCCACCCGGTATATATGTCAAATGCGATCGGCTCTACCCGCGAAGTAAACCCGTCTCGTAGGATCTGTCACCTGCGCACGGTGCCGCTATGCCATGTCGCTGACAGACAAACCTTTCAGTTTTGTAAGGCTTTGCACATGGAGTTGGCCGAGTGGTTGGTGCATTGGGCTCCGGAACTAGATTCGCGGGTTCGATGCGCAGCCAGGCCATCTTCTATGATGCATGTAATTCACTAATATAAAAATCAAAGCTACAAAACCAAAAAAAAAACAATATAAAAAAAAAAAAAAGTTTTGTAATGCTTTGCTTACACTCCAACGTTGTGATATGCAAGTCACAGTATTGTTACAATACTGAGAGTATTGAGATTTTTTTACTAATATCTCGAGTAGCCTACTGTAAGTGCATAATTCCAGTAAGTACGTGTACCATAAAGTGCTATTAGTATTATTCTACTTGGTCAAGTTACTAATTTTGATTCTTTTTTAGCAATTAGCATATTCAATTTCTGAATTAATTTCCAAATTTTGTAGAATGAAGGAAGATGTTCCAAAATATACGAAACGATTTATGAAAATCCTTGCTTTGGTGAGTGTTCCTAACTGAATAGTCAATTAAAAATGCGCAACTTTTGCTTAGTAAGGTTGATATATTCGATTACGTTCATAAACAGCAACAGTTACCAGTAGGCCTACATTCAGATTGGCAAAATGTTTCAGCTTTGTTGCCAAGAAGCTGCACTGATGAATAATGGTGGTAAACGGTATTATCAAAATTTTAAACGGTGCTGTTAAAAAATCCAAATGTTTTAACACCAAGAACTTTATTTAGATTATTACATTTAGCTTCAATTTATTTTCTGAAGTTTTTGACTGCAAGTTTTTATAATTTGTTGCATTGCTAAGCTATTATTACAGCACTAAATCAAACTTTTTTAAACAAAGTGTGATTGACCGACCAATCATTCATCAGCAGCATTCTTTTAAGTCAATGCATGCCTCTGCTAGAAGGCCGTGTAACAAGACTGCATGTAGGTAGAATCATTAATAATTAATTATTGTTCAGTTTTGGTTACCCGCTTCAAAACGTAAAGTTAAAGTTCTAAGTAGTATGATTCTTTATTTGTTTGTTTTAGCATCCGTGAGAATACTGCGTCAGAAAAATTTGATGCCGCGAACAGGTAACGAAAGTTGATTTTATGATGAATTAAATCTTTGCGTTATTGTTTCGTGTAAATTACGAGTCCCGGTGTATACACGTGCTAATCATGTTAGCCTACTCCGAAGTAATTTCAACATATTCTGTCTTTGTTTGTTTATTTGATCAATGTAGATAAACGCATCTGTTTATGACGCGTGGCGCATGGCAAAATGTGTTAAAATATAAATGTTGATTTTTTTTGCTAAATACCAAAAAGATTATCCGCAACATTGCTATAGAAAGAAAGCTAAATCTGAGGGTGAATCGAACTCGTCACTTGGAATTTGTAATCGGTACCGTTATCAGCCAATGACGCTGGCAAGCTATAGATAAAACCTTGTGACAATTTGTTTTTCTGTTTTAAGAACGCAAACCAGAAACTCAAGTTATGGCCGACGAAGGTTTCAAGCAAATCTCGTCAAAAGACGTTGTCGAAGAATTGCTCAAATCCATGGAGGCTGACCACGATGACGTCGCACTTGATAATTCCAAAGTGACGTCACTTGAAGATAAACAAGTAAACAACCAAGGTAGAAATTACGAAGCAACTGCTTTGTAGCCTGTGATTCCCGGGCCGATCAAATCGGCACAGTGTCACAAACGGCTGGCCACAGCTGCGACGTTTCTTGGAAGCTGTGTTGCCCAGACGCTAAGCCGGGGAGATGGGCCCCTCCACTCGTTACGTTTCGGTGTAATACCGCGAGTGAATGAAGACTTGAATTTTTAAGAGCTTTTTTTATTAAAATTAGCATGTTTCTTTCAAATTCAAAGACATCGAAACAGCTGCAAGACTGTGGCGTATTCTGTGGCGTAGCGAGAAGTTTTAAAAGAATGGTCATAAACTTCAAAAGCCATCAAAAAAGTCTAGTATATTTCATTAATTTAGAAACATTTGATCTTTTTTTACTAGAAGGCAAAGTCAAAAGAGAAGGGGCATGCCACAATGCCCTCCTCTCTCCCTAAATACGCTCCTGCGTGTATTTGTGTTGTTTTATGAAGCACTGGAGAGCAAAATTGTAAATTGAAAACGGAATTAGTTCAGCCCCGTCTTTTTGTACTTTGCCTAGTTTGCCTTGATAAGTTTGTGTAACTTTTGTGTTATTTTACAATGCGAATAATCTTTAGGCTTCAAACACTCTGATGTCAACAGTGCTGTGGAGCCTGAGATTGAGTCTACTGAAGCCACCCAGACAAAAGAATCTGAATATGAACCAAAACCCAACGTTGCAAACATTGCCGAAGCAAAACCGAGCCAACAAGACAAAAAGCACTCCAGCAGTAACTCATTATTATTATGTAAGTTGGTAGCTAATACCGGCCGGTTATACGTCAGTTGTTACGACATTGCAATCGGTGTGGGAAGTCTGGGGTTCAAATTCCGGGTCGGTCAAATCGACGCAGTGTCGCTCGCCGCCGCTGCGGCGTTCTTTGGAGCTGTGCTGCCTAGGCGCAAAGCCACTTAGATGGGCCCCGCTACTCATGCCGCAATTTGATTTTTTTATGTTGGTAACTAACTAACTTTTCTAGACCAGCTCATCCATAGGGTGTTGATTTAGAATTTTCTATACTTTTTACTTCGTTCAATTGCGCAGTAGAGTAGGGTTAAACGCAACCAAAATCTTTCTTACTTTAGTAGTTGCATAATTGCATTCAATCAATCATTGCAATCTGGCCAAGCTTTTTTACGGCACCAAAACATGGTGCGTACAATGTCATTTGTTTCTAAATAGAGTTATTGTGCAAAAGATGCCTTCCTAGAGAGTTATTTTTGCTGAGAGGTCGGTTAAAATCTAAAGAGGGGTAAACGTCAACGGCTCCTTTGTTCTACCTTCTACTGAACACGCCTTATGGGCTTTGGCACAACGTCTATGCAGTTAGTGTATGTGGTTATCATTTAGTTTACGCCAGCGTTTTTGTTGAATCTACATGAAAATAATGAATCGGCCTAAGAAACTTACTGAGAAACAACACACTCAGTTTAGCTGCAAATTCAAAGCAGAAAGTCTAGGTTCGGTACCTGCACCGATTCAATTTGTGCAGTACTTGTATTTCATCACTACCGAACTAAAACAAGACCAATGAAACCTTGCTTTTTATGCCTTTCTATGTTTAGATATTATTATCGGAGCGGTCGGGCTACTAGTAATTGTCTTGGTCGCCGTTGGTTTCAGTCTGCTTCTTTATTTTGGGTAAGTTTTTTTAATTATGTTTTAATAAATTCGTCATCAGTTTTGCTATTTCATGCTTTATAATTTTTGATCTTTAGTAAATAAGGTTTTATTTGATATGCCAAATTGGCTGGAATTGAAGGTTTCTGCAGATTAAGTACAGAAATGTGATGAACAACTTAACATCTTTAGAGTGTGGAAAAAAGGAAGAAATACAACAAAAGCTTCAAAATGATTTGAATTTATATTGCTCAAAGGTAATTTAATTTGTTTGATTGCGGAAAATGTCCTTATTATTATATTGGTTACTATAGTATTTGAATAAGTTGTAAAAATATGCTTTGTAAGTAAAAAGTAGTAACTCATATTGATCTTGATTACGAGTAACCTTAGTGAAGACGTGGATCAAAGTTTTTAGTCCGGTTTGCCGGAACATCGAACCCAAGATTTAAATTTGCAAAACAAACGCATCTAAGCTCGTTTGTACGACAAAAGTACACATAACACACTCAGATGAGCTGTATTCACAATTTTTGATCAAGCAGTATTAACTCTCTCGTTTTATTGCATGCAGCTGCAATGCCTGAAGAATCCTTCCAAGGTGGTGAGGCGAAGAATAGGATCAAATGCGGAAAAAATATCCCTAATGTGACCAACAAATAGTTTGGCAACATGTAACTTGCCTGTAATTACGTAACACGTGACTTATGACGTCACCCAACCATTGAACTAAGTCAGACAGGATTTAAGCCGCGAAATACATTAATGTATCATATTATTTATTTTGGTGTACGACGCTTTTTTGTTCTTTTGTGTTTTTAAAGACATTAAACCTGAAAGGCTAAGCGTGGGCTTCATCGTATAAAAAGCTAAGTGCAGGCAATTAAGTAGGATAATAAATCTTACTCTTAAAGCGGAAAAGTTAACTGATCACTTAGCCAACGAAAACAAGAAAAGGTAATATTAGACTTGGAGTAAACAAGAAGGTCTCACGACATAGAAGTGGAAAAACAATTGTAATTTAATCACTCAGAATCAAATCTTGATTTGTGATCACCAGACCTCACCAAGAGCAACATAAAAGCAATTAAACTAGGTCACAGACACACTAGTATCAGTTTTCAAAGATAGCACTGCCTGCGTGCTGCTTACAGGCTGATCGAAGAAAGTAATAACTGGAAAGATTTGTTGCTGCAGACAGTCCAGAAAACGCGTTTTGTCGGTCTCATTTTACAGCTTTGGAAATTTTCAAAGTTTCAAACACCGATAATAAGTCAATGATTTAGCCCACTAACAGCCAACAGTTTAAACCAGGGGTGTGCGGCCCGCGGGCCACAATCCGGCCCTCCAGGCCAGTCAATGTGGCCCTCGACGATGGCAGGACAGAAAAAAATTTTTTTTTAAATCGATTTATTTAGCTATTTGTACTGTCTATAATACACGGGTTGTGTTTAGCATTTTATAATTTTATACATATTTGACGGTGACTGGCCCTCGACGTTGTTAAAATTTTCGAAAGTAGCCCCCCAGTGAAAAAGGTTGCACACCCCTGGTTTAAACATTCTACGGATTCTCGGCAGAAGAAGGTAAAAAATCTACATCATTGAACTGATTTTGTTCGTGCCTGAACTTATAGAACAATTTTTTTTTTTGTGTAAACACCTTCATTTGTGAGATCCTTTTTGGTGAACATCTTTGAAAACCAAATGTGAAAAGGACCCAAATTGATGATTTTGTTTTTTTTCCGTCAGATCTTTGCAGCCGTGATCTGCATTCTGCTTCTTTTCTTTTGGTCCTATCGCTCCATGTTTTCACTGTTTTATACTGTTACGCACTATTATTTTGTTGTTTGATTTTGTCAAAATAAAAATGTTGTTGTTGTCCATGAATTACGTAGGACCTCACATGTACGGTGGGGCAAAAAAACCTCCCACATTTCACTTTTCGAAAAAATAGACAAGAAAAGCTAGACAAGAAAACCAAATTCAAAATTTTTACTCTGTAAAACAAAATGGCATTTCATTAATAAATGAATTTACTTAAACTAGGCGAATAACTGCAACAGCATTGCCATAGTAAAAATTTAAAATGTGGGAGGTTTTTTTGCCCCACCCTGTATATGTGTGCCGTTTCTCCAAGTACTTGAAAGGTAGGCTACTTCATGTCTTGTTGAGTTCCACATATTAACGTCCAGTTTTTGTTTTGGGCCGTGCAATTACCCGCACCTGAGTTAAGTTTGTTCAATTGCGGCAACTTCGCAATTATTTTTGAATACGCCCAAGGCACCTCGTACGCACACTTCCCACTAAGTTCCTCAAGCCACAATACCCAAAAATCCCCGGACTCATGAAGACAGCAGAAAGTCTCGTTAACAAACATGAGCCGGCGCAAAAAATGCTGCAATATTAAGTTCATGGACAACAATTTAACTATCTGCATATCCGCAGTAAGAATTAGGACGGCTTCGGATGGTGTTTCATTCCCTTCTTTCTGATAGAATTGTGAGGCCATTCGCGCATCTTTCAAATGCTGCTTTGTGTATAAGCCTAATCTACTGTAGGTTGATCTAGGCCGACACTATGGCAAGTTTTGCAGTAACTTGCCGGTAACATTAATGTAAAATATGACCCACATAGACCTGGGCTACAAGCATTGGCGTTGATTTTTTCTTGAAAAAGGCAAATAGTAAGGAGGCGAGAATTTTTATACAAACTTTGTTTTCTATGTAGGCCTATCGGGTGTCCCAGAAAAAATAAACCACTTTTTGTAAAATATTTTGTCGGTGATTATAAACTCTAAATTATTGAAATTCTACGCACAAGGGGTGGGAAATACTGTTTATACGAAGGGCCGCATTTGGAAAAAATTTGAAGCCGAGAGCCGTAGTGATTGGAAGGGCCAAAAAAAGGTCTACACGTCCGCAGACGTTTTGTTTCACCACTGAAGATCGGTGAAGAGCAAAAAAAAATATTCACGTGGCTGCAAATGTTCTTTTTCTCACTAACATTCAGCGCAGAGCTAAACAAAAAAAAAGGTCTTCGGCTTGATTCACGATAGGAGTTCATATTTCTGTAAGTGCCCTAGAGCCGCATAAAATAGTCTCACGGGCCGCACCTTGCCAACCCCTGCTATACACAGAAATCCAAGTACAGTACTGGTATATTATTTACACTTTTACATATCTAAAAAATTGGTTGCATTTATGCGAGTAAGCTATTGCCAAATTAAAAATGATAATTCAAAAAACTCAGCATCACGAGCAAAGAGTGGTTTATTTCAGTCTATGCTGTGACCTCCATATACTCCCACGATTCTAGGACAGATGGGTCCCGGACAATTATTTCTCTGACCTAACCCTAACCCATTTGTCCAGGACCCATTTGTCCTGGTACCCATTTGTCCTGTCTGGGACCCAAAGGTCCGAAAACCTACTCCCACAACTAAACAAAGGTGTTTCTTGCAAAAAGATATGCTCTTGCATCTTCTTCTGTGCTAGATTATTATGTTTATTTCGAATACCTACAGACTTATGACGTCACAAAGCACATGCAACAAAGCGCTTATTACGTCTTTGCTCACATAAATTTCCTCTGATACTAAATTTTTTGATACATCATCTTCAATTTGGCAATGCTCGCACAACTTGCAACCAACTTTTTAGGTATTACGTAAAAGTGTAAAGAATATACTTGGATTACCGTGCAGAGAATTTCGATAATTTTATTATCACTGAGAAAATATTTTTCAAAAGATGGTTCATTTTTTTTGGGACACCCGAAATAATAAGGCATAATTAGCGTATGAATAAACTAGTCGTGTCATAAAAAATATTTAGGCGAAATAACAATAAAATTATCTGCTTTCCTAAACTTTCACCGTCGTGTTAAAGTGAGTATGTGCGAAGTTATTTGTGTTCAAAACGAGCGGACACAACGGGTCTACCTTAATCTTTTGACGCTCTGAAAAAAGCTCAGGCGGAATCGGGTTTAAAACGATTTTTTGAGGTGCAGCAGCATCGTTGTTGAACACACGCTGATAGTTTTCTTTTCGCCATTAAATAGCGTGAGTGTAACATTGCGACAAAACATTGCTACGATTTTGTGTTTTGGTACTTCGGAACTGTTTTAGCTACTGCGCATGCATTTAACTTTTAACATACAGTAGATATGAAAACACCGCGGGGGCCTGACATATGTCGCCATCTTCGGTGTTAGACTCGAGGGGGCGCCGCCCCTTGCCACCGCTAGATCGACGCCTATGGCTACAAGCAATTTCTAATTACAGTACTTTGCACGTACGGCCTAGGCCAGGGGTGAGCAAACTTTTCGCACGAAGGGTCGCATTGCAAAAAATTTTGAAGCCGAGGGCAGCACTGATTGGTAGAGCAAAATAAAAAGGGTCGTCACCACTGCAGATGTCCTAATTTCCACTCTAAATCAAGTGAAGAGCAAAAAACAAGGTCCTCACGTCCGCAGAATCGCAGATGTCCTAATTTTCTCTCAAACGTCCGCAAATGTCCTAATATTCCACTCAATATTAGCAAGGTAGAGTCGTAGAGATGGCACGGGCTGACTTTTTTGCAACCCGGACCGCCCATGGCCTGGAACCTCTTGCCCAGTAGCGGTAACCGACCCGGAAACTCATTCCAAAAACAAAGCCCAGCCCGCCCAAGGCCCATTCTTCTATGAACGTTCAACCACATTTAACAGAAAAATGAAAGTTGAAAGGGATTTTAAAAAAATCGCAGCGGCTCGTTAGCGGCCCAATCAGAAACAAAAGATAGAACTGGGCCGTTAGCGGATCACTAAGAAGACCAGTTAACGGCTTGTTAGCGGGTCTCTTAGCGGTTCATGCCATCTTCACAGTAAGGACTAAGGAACAAGGTTTATATTTCTGTAAGTGCCCGCGGGCCGCATAAAATGATCTCGCGGGCCGTAGTTTGCCCAGGCTAACAGCTACCGGAATATAAAGATTAAAATATTGGACATGTTTACCTCGTGTCCTCTAAATTTCTTTACCACCGAACGTTGCATTTGCCATGGACTCTGAACTAAACTGTTAGCTGCTAGCATTACATCAGCCTTCTCCTCATTCTCAGTGTTACGTAATCTGCAAATATCTGACTATCTCAAGTTGAGTAACGAGTAATCCACTTTTCGCCTATGATGCAATAAGAGGTAAACAATGATGGGTTTTACGACAAAACTTTTCGGATTTTTTGCGCAGTTTTCTACAAGCGTGGGGAGTTCAAGAGCTTTTCCACCATCGATATCTCAGAAACGGCAAAGCGTTAGAACGGCACATACGTGCGTACACTCAACAAATGCAAAAACACGAATTTTGAAAAACTTAACGTTAATGGGTTTTACCAGATCACGGCAGATCATCGTAGTTTAATCAATGGTTTAGTTGACATTTAAAATCGATGCTTTTAAAATGACCAGCTGTGGTTCAAAATCAATCTCACTTCAATTTCATTTATTATGGCCTATGTTTAAACATGGTGTGGTATAAACCTAATCGAAATGAATCAACTTAGGGGAAAAAGTGGTCAAACTAGATTATGGAAGTGACAAATTTAATTTTTAACACACATTATAGGCCTACTTTTTAATTACATCCTACACGCGACATAAACCTATATTTGCCATAATGAAATAGCCTACATGATCCTGAAAAAATGAATTAGCGGGTATCAAACCCGCGAAACGAAGTTTTGTAGTCCATCGTGTGAACCACTCGGAAAACTTATGCGCTCGACCCCTCTAATCTGCACGGTTGCATCCATGTTGTAACTGTGGTTGCACTGTGATGTTGAAAGATCTCTACTGCAAACAAGCGCGTGAGTTTTGCTCGTATTCATAACCGCTAGGTGGAACTACTACTTCCATGAATTCAAATTAAACCACGGAATCCAAGTGGTTGGCGCATCGGGCTCCAAAGCTGTATTCTCGGGTTCAATGCTCAGCTAGGTGATCTTCTAACTTCTGTTATGCATGTGCTTCCTTAAATATCAAACCTGAGCTGCAATCGCATGTAGCCAAAAAAACTAAACCGCTCTCAGTAGGGTAGACCGTGAAAAATTTAGAGCGGAACAGGGTCGAAGATAGACAATTAAAAGCCCGTCTTCATTGGCCTTAGTGATCCATTTTTTAACCAAAGAAGGTCTTCATCGGTCAAAAAGGGGAAGCAGTGCCTACCCCTGACTACGCCACAGGATGCTCTATTTATAATATTGACTCCTTCGGGCCTAAGTCCGTATAATTTGGTATAAGTTGCGCCGACAGGAATGGAGCAGAGAGCATGGAGTTCAAACTGTTATTTGCGCACGTACTTTCCTAACAAAAATTAAACCTACTACTACTTTGCTACAGCCCTCGCTTCCCTTACGAAGTTTTAGTTACGCCATACGTCATTTACACTTACTGAAAGTTAACTGGCGTATTTTTCGGTTACTTTTCACAATCGCCATTTGCACAACTTTTGCCACCTTCAGATACCTTGATCTTGTTGTTTAGACACGGATTAAAGCGTTAAGTGAAAGATTAGTGTTACATTGTGGAGAAAAATATCCGTCTAGTTTGCAACATAGATCGTAAATAAAACAAAGTTAATCTGTCGCAGTAATCGCTAAATAGGCCCACTTCGAGTTGGAAAAGCAAAAGTTTTTACAACGATATGGTCATATCGCGCTAAAGCTGAAAAATGCATGGCAACTTCGAAAACTGTATCCGACTGGATAGAATACTGTTTTTCTCTTCGTACACTCAAGTTTGGATTCGAATCGCATCAAGCAAGCTAGTTTGCTTGTTGTACTGGTTCTACGTACGGTTGGAAAAAGCACGAAGATTAATGACATGCATTAATAACTACCAACTTGCCTTTAGGCTTTGATAAACTGTAGTAGTTAAATACCGCAGTACGATAAACAATATTTGTATTTACTTTTTATAACTGCCAACACAACTTTCACGTAAAAAATACACGCAAAAATTGCTACACGAAAAATAAACCAAATAATAACTGTAAATCAAAAAATGCAGAATCTATTTACAGTAAAAATTGAAGAAGATTATAGCAAACTACCGGCTAATCCAGCTTTAAAATACACCTTTTTGAACCAATGAAAATATTTAAATTCTTCTCAGACCTACATGCTAGCTATTTACGTTAAAATAACCATCTGATTGACAAGGCGATAAATTCGAAATCGCTGAAACAAGAATTTTTTTTTGTGATTAGCACATGAATTTTGTCGCTGTATTTTTGGCCAATTGTATATCCCATCTTCCATTACATGCTTATTCCAAAATACAAAGATATAAGTGCACTCACTAATTTCTTAAGCAGTCTAGAGTGAAGACGTTGTCACGTTCGCACCAGTCGATGAAGTTGAATAGATGAAAGAAAAAGAAACCAATTCTCAAGTTTTTGTGGAATAAAACCCGGTCTTTCGGCTAAGGGCTCGCTCTTAAAAAATGCACCAATCACCGTCACAATACCTCAATGCTCTGTTCAATAAAAAAGCAATCTGACTTAAGTTTACAGGGTTCCCTTTTCACTTCCAAATAGTTAAAAATCCTTTGCTTAGAATTGCCGTGCAAAACAAAGCATGAGTAAAAATTTTTACCGCGCTGTGTGAATATCAGCGAGGAGAGTGGTTATTCCATGCGTCAGTTCCATCACGAAATCTACGAGCAGTCCTTAATTTTGCTTTCGGTCTATTTGTGCAGGGCAGATAATGTCCTTATTGATGGGACTTCGGGCTTGCAGCCAAGGTTATTTCAGTCGAAGACAATATGGCTTGTCAAACTCTATTCGAAACCTTTTGGAATGTTGGCTGACTATCGCCAGAAGTCAGTCGAACAATTACATCCGGCTGGTCCGTTTTCTCTTTAATGTCTTCCGAGCGTTTGTGATCTTTCCACCTGAAAACACTGCTGCTAAACACTACAAAAACTTGCTCAATAATAACACATTCGTACAGCACTCTTTCGTGACGGAAACTCAGGTCAAAAGCGCTTAACAAAACGACAAAAACTGTAACAGCAGAATTATATACAGTAGCTAAAAACAATGAAGTTTGCAATGGTGAAGAACACTGATAACCTTATGACAAGTTTTGAAGAGAAATATATTTGCCGGTATTCATTCCAAGTTTATACTTCATACAAGCAACTTTGTTTATAAAATTTCCTTGTGAAAACATTCATCGTTTTACAGGGGTGGTAGGCTACTTAATTCACCGTTTTGTAAAAATCAAATCTTTATTATTCTTGCGGTGTTGAGCCGAAGCCAAGTGGTAAAAGAGCTCTTAACAGCTCAGATGGCGGAGTGGTACGAGCGTCCGCCTAGGGAGCTGTAGACTGGGTTTGATTCCAAGTCGGGTCAAACCAATAACTTTAAAATTGGTATTCACAGCTTCCCTGCTTGACGCTCAGCAATAAAGGAACAGTGTGGAAAACAAGCCGGCAAGTTTACTTGTTGTGCCGTTGGGAAAGGCACTTATCGGGATTCGCCCATCTTGGTGTGGTAGACAAATGGCCGGCAACTCCTAAGCGAGCTCGTACAGTGCATTAATCGCTTTCTCGCGACAGGAGGATAAATATGCAACTAAATAAATAAAAAACGAAGCGTGTATCGAGTGGGGGGGGGAGGGGGGCATCTCCGCCTCGGCAACACAGCTTCGAAGAAACGTCGCAGCGGTGGCGAGCCGTTGGCGATTCTCTGTCCAATGTTATCAGCCCGGTATTCAAAGCCGTGACCTCCCGTGCCGACAGCGATGCCTTTAAACCCTGCGCCAACTGGCAGGTTCGCTGTGACCTAATTTTTGGATTTTAGCTTAAAGTTTGTTTGCAAAGTTGCCGATTGATTCCCAACAAATTCAGCTTTTTGCCGTACAGTCATCATATTTACAATTGGTAAAAGTTTAAAAACCAGTCAAATCAAAATTAAATCTTCATTATACTCGCGGCATTACGTCGAAGCGTGCAAGGATTGGAGGGTCCCATATCCGCGGCTTAGCGCCTGGACAACACAGCTACGAAGTAACGTCACAGCGCTAGTGACACTGCATCTGATCAGACCGGCCCGGAAAACGAACCTCAGACCTCTCGCACTAATAGCTATGAACTTAACTAGAGAACTAACCCGCCGGTACAAGAGAAACAAGAGACTTAAAATTTGAAAACAAACGTGAATATACCTTTTACTATTACGCAGTTCAGCGTCAGGCCTAATCTTAAGCATATCACCTCTTTTGCTTAATTGATGGGTCGATTCATCAGAAAAGCAAATAATAATAATAATAATTGAGGTTATTTTTTAGTTATATTGAACTGAAAATTCAACAGTAATTGCGAGAAACTGCAAAGTGAGCTTGCGCTTTTCGAGTCAGCAGCCATCCGATATAGGCTATATTTCAAATGCGATCGGCTCCAGCCGCGAATCGAACCCGTCAAGTAGGATCTGTCACCTGCGCGCGGTACCGCTAGGCCGTGACGCTGACGAAGAGATCGATTGTGATGCTGACATAGCCTATCAATAACATTAGTAGAGTAAGCTTAAAATGTGATTATGGTCAGTCAACCTGCAACTTACTTTTTGAAACACACAACAACTCCAAGGAGAAGGAAAAGCAGCAATGCAGCACCAGAAATTAAAAAAGCAGTGACTAAAAACAAAAACATAAACAAGTAGAATAATCAGCGTATTCACACTGTAGAAACAATTTCATCTTACTCAATATATCTTCGTGATGTGAATTAGATTTGCAATCGTTTGGCGACGATTCTGTCTTTTTTGTTGTTTGAACTTTCGAACCTAAATTAAAGCGATGTCAAAAAACTACCAATTATTCAAGCTACTAGAAAAGATCTTTCACAAACCATTAGGCATCACTGGCAAGCCTAAACAGCACAAAAGGAAACCGTAATCTTGTTAAATTCCTTTGCAGTTCCTTTGTTACTTTGCAGATCCAAAGTTACAGATTCTTGGCAACGGATTCGATTCACGGCAGGGTCTAATCGCGTTTGACCCAGTTTTTGGGTAGCAGCCAATTCAAAAAGATTAAATTCACTTCTTCCTACCCACGTCACCGCTAAATCGATAGTGCAATCACTTGATAATTACCCCGACGATGTTGAAAGAATAAAATTAATGAGAGATTGAGGTAATTGCAGGTCATTGGAGACTGTTACAACATAGCCCCTTTTGAAAACAAAATATAGAAAAACTTTGTAGCAAAATGAATTTAATAATACAACCCTCTTTTATATTTGCACGCGGTGGTATATTTATTCTCCTGTCAGGAGAAAACGATCAAAGCGCTTTAACGAGATCGCTTAGGAGTTGCCGGCAACTCGTCTCTCAAACCGAGATGGGGGAATCCCACAAAGTGCATTTCCAAAGGCGCAACAAGTAAACTTGCCGGCTTGTTCTCCATACTGCCTCTTTAATGCAGAACATCGAACAGGAAAGCTGTGACTACGAGGGCTAACAGCCCGAAACAGCGCTGTCCCGCTCAATGGTAATTTTAAAGGTATTGGTTTGACCCAACTCGGAATCAAACCCGAGTCCACAGCTCCAGAGGCAGACTCTCTTACCACTCGGCCATCTGAGCTTAAGTTCTACAGTCGCCTGTTGTCCGTCAACTAACCTACTGAACGTCCACAGCTGTTTGATGTGCCATAAAAATATTGTTTTGTTTCATATTGACATTTTGTTTTACGATCGCATTTCTACTCTGAACGTTTACTCGACAGTTATTTTTATGGCCAACCCAATTTGTAATTTGCTGCGTGGTTAAACATTTTGCAAAAGTTCAATAATTTTGATTGCTTGATTGATTCATAGGGTGGTAGGCGACTAGGCCTATAGCGGTTAAAGACATCGCTGTCGGCGTAGGAGGCTTTTGGGTTCGATTCCCAAGCCGGCAAAATCGGGCACAGTGTCGCCAACGGTTCGCCACCGCTGTTACTTGTCTTCGGAGCTGTTGCCCAGCGGGCGCTAAGCTACGGAGATGAGCCCCGCTACTTTTAACGCGCTTCGGCGTATTACCGCGAGTGCAATGAATATTTTCAGTTTTTTATCTACTCATATCTTTTAGTCTTAAGAAATTACAGTAATTGTGGGGGAAAAAACTTTGCAAATAGCTTAGGTAAGAACGAAAAAAGTAAGTAACGATAAGACAGCTACTTACTGCTGTTATGCTGTTGTGTGATTTGTTGAATAGTTGTTGATTTTTCAGAGAATTCGTTATTGTTCTTTTCTTTTTCATTACTTGGTTGCGTTTCAAATTGCATTTTGGTGGTAGAAGTGTCTTGAGTTTTTGAATGATCGTTTCCCGTATTTGAACTTTTCGACATCGGGTTTGCATTGGGTAATTGGAATTCATTTCTTATGTGAGAAGTTTCAAAGTAATTTCCATCGTCATCAACTTGGAATCCCGGATATAAAAAGCTCATGTCAAATTTTTTAACTGAAAACGATACAAAAGAAAAGTGAGATGTTGCTTATATGGTACCTTTACATGTTGTTGTTGCCGTACTTACCGTAACATGGATTAGCATAGACCAAATTGCGGGTGTTTTCACATTTTCTTCGTCTCAAACCCTGAAATAACATTTTTTTGTAAAACAACTAAAGCTACACATAAAATTGTTAAGACAAAAAATGAAACCAAAGTTTGCTAAAAAAAATTCATTTACTGTAACTTAACATTTTGACAATGTAGATTCAGCTGTAATTAGCAACTTAAGCTATCTAGGCGACGCAAAACCAAAATTTTTGTCCTCCTTGCTACTTACCTCATGGTTGTCGCGTTTTATCGATTAAGTTTCACTTACTCTTCCTCATTAGTTGAAAGTATTTAAATTATATGGCTTACGCTGAACCAAAAATATAAATTTCAACACCAAACCCAAATCGTCATTACACTGGAGATATTATACGCCGAAGCTTTGAACGAATGTCGGAGCCCATTTCTGCGGCTTAGCGCCTTGGTAACACAGCTTCTGTCGGCAAAACTGTGTCCGTTTTTACCGATCCGGTAATCAAACCCCTTACATCCTTGCACCGACGCCGATGTCACTACCATCACGCCAACGACGGGTTTTATGATTAAATTATACGACCCCCGAATATGGCTCAAGTTCAACACATTGCATCATTTTGAAAACACAAAGAGGTTAGTTACGTAATAAAATGTCTTACTCTTGAAGAAGATCCTGTCCTGGCGCATTTGCACGGTTTTTGAAAAATATCAAATTGTTTCAACTCATCAATATTGCTTGTGCACAAGTTCTTAGAATGAGATAAATCGTCTTTTGATGGTTTGTCTTCAAAGTTTTTGTGTGAGTTACGTTGTTGGCCTTGACTTTTAGAAGTTAGACATTTGTGTTTTATAAACTAAAATACAATAAATTGGCAATTAAAACAACTACCAAATAATTTTAAAGCAAGATTGTTTAAGATCCTCAACCCTTCCAGCCATAGCACAAACTCTTACTAACCATAATAGGATATCACGTAAAGAGATAACGGCCCGTTGGACTGAAAAATCCGCGAATTACTGGTCGTCACGTCACAAAGTCCAAATGGGAAGAAAAAATTGGACTGGCAATTTACGTCAATTTTAAAACAAAAAATTGGGTTTGAAAAATCAACATTGTGCAACTTCGTAAAGCTATTGTAACAAGTCTAAGACACAAACAAACCTCCTACCCCCTCTAAAAATTTAACTGTTTGTTATACATACAAAATATTGTTTGCAAAGCCAGAAAGAAAGTGAACTTATCTTATACTTAGAAAACAAAAAACTTTTCATCAAATCAACCTTTCAACAAATTAAAAGTGAACAGCTGGATAATTAAAAGCTGTCCAGCGTAGCGATTCATCGAGATATTGATTTACTCGATATCTGTTAGGTCAAGCAAGAAAGTCTTAAAATGGCGCCTCTTGTCTATTTCCAGCTACCTGTATTCTATGTGTACTTAATTACGCTCTTCAAGCCACGTTAGTAACTAGAATTGAATACGAGAAGCAAGCAATAGAATCCCACAGCTTGTCTCTGCTTCTTCGGAAGCATAATATTGATATCACGTACTACTGATTGCATGAATCTTTTTTATAAAAATTTCAGAATATTTTTTTAACTTGGCCTAATTGACGAATGGACAGGTTTCCTGTTTAGCGTCTACATATCGTACCATAAAGCGGGACAGGGCTGTTTCGAGCTATTAGCCCTCATCAGCCTCACTTCGAAACAGCACTGTCCCGCTCTAAGGCACCCTAGTGCTGGAGTTGTTTTGCAACTGTAGGTGATGGAGGATGTTATATCCTCTGACCTAGCTCGTGGAAGTGGTCAGTCGTAGTGAGATATTTTAAAAAGCGCCAGATATTTTAAAAAACGAAAGCCATTTCAAGAGTCTGACATATTTCATTCATTTAACAACATTTGTTCTTTTTCACTGAAAAGCAAAGTCAAAAGAGGGGGGGAGGGGTAAATACGCTCCTGGAAGTTGTGATGACTTCCTATTAAGCAGGCCACGTCATTTTACTGTCTACATATTGACTACGTTTCATGAGGCAATAGCCCAACTTGAACACTATAGAGCGCAACAAGTAAATTTTGATGTCGTTCGAAGTTCGTTACTTTGCATAATCACGATGTTTCAAATGAGCGGACGTCTAGCTTTTGAAAAATGGACCCGGGGACTCAAGACAGAATAAGTATGTAGACCAATCTATCAATCAAATATAAAAGCAACTTTAATAATTCAAAGAGATTTAAAATTTCAATTTTACCACAGCCCACGAACGTAACAAGTGCGTCATCGGCAGACACGTCATCAATACTAGTGAAATCTCACTTTGCAGTTCCTTTTGATTCTTTTCAGAACAACACGACAAGTGTCATTTCCGTTACAAACACGTTTAGCATCCGCACACGTTACAACACTTCTCTTGCTCCGAGAAAGATTAATATTTTTCTTCCCACTGTCTTCGGCATAAGATGAACATTTCAAAAGAGCAAAGGCAGATAAAAGAATAATCAAAATTGTGTTTTTTGCGATAAAAAACTTCATTATTTTGCAAAAAATTACAAATACCTGCGCTAAAAATTTTTTGTCTGCTGAATTTCAACCTGAAAAAATGTAACTGGTATCTTTTAATCACTTCCATAGCGAATTACTTTTCTTAACGAGATCGATAGCGCCATTGTTAGTTAGATCATCATTATTTCTGTAGGTGACACTTTCATCTTTTGATCAAAACATCTGTTTCGCTTAAAAAGTAAACATGTTTTGAATTAGACCCTTTGATTTATTGATTTTCCCTCAATTTCCTTTCTTTCAAAAGCATGAAAACAAAACAGGCTAATCCTGTTAACTTTGTATTCTTCGTTAGGTACGGTAATCCACTAACCTTTAGCCAAAATTTACCACTAAATGCTACAACGGAAAATGACCATTTTGGGTCAATATCAACAAATACAAGCACGTATATATAAAACCCGTCATAGTTCAAATATATGAACAGCCGTAGATTTGATCAGTATTCATTTGTGACCTAAGAAACCGTTTGATATTAACTATTTAAGCTTCAAAACAAATATTTGCTTTTCTTGCAAGGAGACAATCATTGCAATTCTATTGCAGATTATGCAGAAACTCCAGGCACCAACAGTCCAGACCGACGAGACAACATGTTTTCGCTTTCAAAAAAATTTTGATTCTAAAACAAAATGTTTAATTTCAATCCAGCTAAGCCGCTAAAAGAAATGGAATTTAAAAAAGTATTAACTTAATGTCGCAGACTGCTTTATTCACTGTTAATAATCAAGCTAATTTTGAAGTCGTCGGCAGTGAAGCTCAGTGAAACATTTCAAATGGACAATAATCGCAAGGTCAAATCAAATCAAATCAAATCTTCATTATACTCGCCGTATTACGCCGAAGCGTGTAACGAGTTGCGGGGCCCATCTCCGCGGCTTAGCGCCTGGGCTACACAGCTCCGAAGAAGCGTCGCAACGGTGGCGAGTCGTTGGCGACACTGTGCCGATTTGACCGGCCCGGGAATCGAACCCCAGACCTCCCGCACCGATAGCGTGCGCTTTGCAACTGAGCTAACGGCCGGTCTATAATCGCAAGGTCGTTGTTCAAATTCCTCTTAAGCTTGTTGTTGCGCTAACAATTAGTGCCTATTCCAACAATAAAATAAAAAAGGAAAACAGTATTAATATCATCACGACCTTGCCACTAAAGATTAGTCTGAACACGTGACCGCCTCAGCTTTTTTGGTACCGGTATGAGAAGGATGACTAGTTTCAAAGACACAATGTCAAAAAACAAACAATTTACAGTCAGGCGGACTACTTCGCGATTTAAGTCTGATGATTTTGAAAATACTGTAACTGTATAATTCGCTAAGGCAACTATATCAAAATGCTGTAGCACAAACAACTTTTCACGCAGCAAAACATGAAGCAGACAAGTTTCCAAAATTCTCTCATTTAGAATTGTAGAAAAGTGCTTGAAAATTTTTTGGTTTTGCGAATGCCCATTAGTTTATCTCATTTTTTTTGACTAACTTCATTCAATTCGCTCAAAATAATTGACCGCAATCTACAACCAACATTAAAATTTTATTCGTACTCTCAAATTTTTTTAACTATAAATTATCATTCATAAAGCGAGTTAGGCCTGCACTTCACTGGCATTTTCATGTTCAATGCAAGAAGCTATTTATCAATAGCTTCGCATTTCACATTCTTTGCTGAATTGGCGTTGAATCTAACGTAAACAAATGCAGGAATAAAAGGCTTACCACAAATCCGAGAAATTGTCAGGATTAGCCATTGTTAATCTCAAATAGCAAAGCAAATGAATCGTAAAATTCGAAAAAAAATGTCCTAATTGACCTGACTGGCCTCAAAACGTTTCTAATTTGGCAACATGGCATTTTCAACCTGTAATTTTCTGTTTAAATTGTAGAGGAATATTTAGCACATCTGTACTGGATAACATAATGTTTATTCAAAGGGTGAGAAAATCCTGCTATACCATTCATTATCAAAAAAGCTAAAAAGACAAGGCAAAACAAAATACGTGGGTCCGCGAAACCATGTCACCTTGTTATAAACTTATAAATATATGCATCTTCGCAGGTTGCACTGAGAAGGGGCTCCCAAAAACTAAGTTTTTAAGATTAAAGGTCCTAGGGATTTTTATTTAGTAAAGGAGGATTCTTGCATTCTACCTATAAAAAAACAATATAGCTATTTCAAGTTTCTAATTTCGGTAGCCGATTTTTTTTCGGCCATAGGCCTATAAGGGCGCTTCTGAAATAGAAACAAAAAACAAACACAAGCTTCCAATGAAAAAGTTCTTACCAAAACTACAGATCATTGGCTAACTCCAGTTTGTAAACTAATATCGGTCTTCTACGTGAGAACACTTTGTTTTCAAATACAAGAAGCTTTTAAATATATCGTCGTAAAAATCAATAATAAAGAAACATTGTGACTAGTTTCAGGTATTAGTGTTACCTGTGTTATATCGTTTCTGATTATAGGTTCCAGGTTAAATAAATAATTAAGTGCAATGTGCACACCATATATAGCAACCCGAAGTACGCGTTGTTTTTTTTAGATAGGCGAAGATTAAAAATCATTCCTTTATTGATTTCATGTTTGTGGTCACTCTCATACATTCTGTAAGGCAGTTACGAATGTACAAAGGGTGCCAGATGAATTTTTTTTCATTAAAATTCTTCCTCAGCTTCCCAGTGATGTTTTACGTTTTTACGTAATTTTTTTGAGACATAGACCCAACCATTGCTGCTCGCTATCTCCAGTACTTTTTGGTCACACATTTCTTGTAGCTAAACTGATGAAGCTCAACTTCAAAACAATGTTATTGTATGCAAGCAACCGCTCAGTGCATACTCATGCATTTGCAAGGGCTGTGTTTTTTTAATCTTTAGTAAATCAACACCCACAAATCTTTAGGTTGTAAGAAATTAACAAAACTGATTTAGGAAATGATTAAACAACAAAAGAAGAAATAAGACAATAAAAAATCAAATCGTGGTCATGCTTGCGTTTCTACACCGAAGCGTGTAACGAGGAGCGGGAACTATTCCCGCGGATTAGCGCTCGGGCAAGACAGCTTCAAAGAAACGTCACAGCGGTGGCGAGCGGTTGGCAACTGTGTCCGATTTGACCGACCCGGAAATCGAAGCCCAGATCTACCTCGCCGATAGCAGAGTCTTTAACCACTACGCCAAAGAAGAAATGCGTTGGTTAAAAGAGAGTGATTGAAGGGGCGTACCCAGGGTAGGGGGGCGCTGGGTCCGCACCTGCGGGCGTGATGACTTTTTTTTTGCTCTTCACTTGTCTTTGGGAGGACTCTTCACTTGTCTTCGGGCGGAAAATTGAACATCTGCTGGCGTGATGACTTTTCTCTTTTTGCTCATCACTATATCCAGCCCTGCTGGCTTGGCGTTAAAATGCGCCCCCCTCCCTTTCAAATTTTTGGGCACGCCCCTGGATTGCTATTATTTTAAATATTTTTGACATGGCTTTTTAGTTTTTGATTTTTATACCACACATTTTATTTCTTTCTACGTCAGTTCGTCATTGAACCTCTCCTTGTCTCACACTTTTTGCGGTTTGCTTTGATCATTGTAATGCGCAATCAGAGATCCCATGGCGACACCTCGAGGCAAATACGAAACCTCAATACAACTGGCAGTTTGAAGTAGTTCACGAAAATTAAAATTGGTCTGGGGTATGTGAATCTTAAGAGCACGTGGAGTTGGTCGAGTGGTTGGTGCATTGGATTCCGGGACTGACTTCACGGGTTCGATGCTCAGCTACGACAGCTTCCATGATGCATATAATTCACTGCTGTTTTAAAAGCCTTAGTGGCAATTATGGGTTTAAAAAAATGTGAATTTTAAGAAAAAGGCCAAGTTGAATCGACGACTCAAGAAAGCTTGGCAGAAAGGAAACATCTTTTGACTCGTTGTAATAACCAACTGGGTATCGAGAAATTTTAAAACGGAAGGTATAACCTGCAAAAAACCATCAAAAGGGTCTGTTATCTTTCAGTCATTTTTCTGCGGTGACGTTTGGTCTTTTTTTCCTAAAGGTCCAATTCAAAAAGGAGGACACGACACAACGCCCACCCTCAAAGTAACCCCCTTGTAAACTAAAGCAGCGGGTTTTAAAAGCCTATTTACTGTGGAAAAACTCCGGTATAAGTTTAAGACACCTTTATTGTGATATTTGCAGACTTAAACACTGGAGAATGATAATGATCGTCCGTATAGGCTAATCAACATTTATTTACACTACAGCGTTTAGTCGGGAGCCACAATTTAATATCGTAAGGGCTTTCGTAGTAAATTACCACATCACCAAAGCACGGCCTTAACTTAACGTATAACGAGACCCTCTGCAAGCTAGACGCGCCTACCAACAGCTCTGTGCGCCCGCTAGTCATAACAAATACATTAACAGGAAAAAATTGACAATAGCTGCTGACAATGTAATGATAATCGGTTTGTATTTAACAAAAGTATGATCGATAAGCGACGATTGTTGCGTAAATTGACGAGTGTTTGCTCGCGGTTATTCTGAAGAGTTCTTCAGCAAAAGAATCTCGTTTACTAGGAGTCTTGAGGACCTTAGCAACTCTTACCTTGAAGCAGTAATGAGAGCAAACAGCATATTGCTAAACTTAACAACGAAGTTGAAATGGCAGAAAATAAGAAGATGCAAATATCAAAGTGGATAGACTTCTTGCATAGATTTCTTGCTGATGATGTAAGCTTCGGTAAGTGGTCTGGTTGAAGATACAGAAATGAATTAAGTTGTCTTTAGATTTGGACTCGAGATGGTGACACACATGAATTCTGCGATCAAGTTTTTAAAAGCGAGATGGGAGACTGCGTAAAAACAACTAAAGAAAATTACAACAACATGAAATATAGAGACGCCTTTCACAGTGGATTTACTAAATTACAGGCAGGCCTACGAGTTCGAAGATTTTGTGGAAGTTTTAAGGCTAGGTTAAATAAACAGTCACATTTTTTTAGAAATCATTTCAAAAATATCAAGAATTAAGCAGAGAAGAAGTCAATCGAAAGTTGATAGTGCAATTTATTGAAGTGCAGGCTCTTTTGCTTGCCCCTCTGTATCCGGTGATTAGCGAATACGTTTGGTGTTTACTTCAAAAAGTAAGTTCCGTAATCTTAGAATGAGCGTTGCCTACGTATTTCTTACTTTCTTTGGAACGTCATCCTTTTAACAAGTTGACCAAATGTCAATTAGAAATATAGCAGTAGTACTCAAAGAAAAGAAAAAACAGGAAAAAAAAAGCGAAAAATTCTGACTTTCACCATAAATTTTGACTCGCAAAGTTCATGTTGAAACGATTAACGTTTCTAAAATTGTGAAAGTATGGGCTAGCAGCTTACTATTAGGCTGTCTCTGGGGCCA
Source organism: Trididemnum miniatum (assembly GCA_964006365.1). Lineage (NCBI taxonomy): Eukaryota > Metazoa > Chordata > Ascidiacea > Aplousobranchia > Didemnidae > Trididemnum > Trididemnum miniatum. Next base: position 21,835,145 of record OZ023238.1, on the reverse strand, counting down.
TTTTTTGTTTGACCTAAAAAACTTCATTTTTGTCATTATTTTGGCAAAATTTTGACTTTATTTTGACGTAACCGCTTTCGCCTATTATTTAAGTCTTGTTACACTTTTTTCATTAAAAATGTTTTACAATCAGCAATAAATTTTTGAAGAAGAAGGTACCCTTATACTCTGAACATTTTCTCAATCACTCAGTCTTGAAGCTACTAATGCAACAAAGCGACGTATGACGTCAAAAAACCTAGGTTAACGAGCCCTTGTATGTACTGGTAATTATGGTGTCAATTTATAGTGTGTAGCCTGATACAAAAAATGCGTTGCTATCGTAAGTTCGTAACTGCACTGCACATTAACAGTTTGTCGGTGATGCTTCTAACGAAAACCACACCGTATAATTACTAGGACCATTTCATGTATAATAAGTGCTGTCAAAATCAAATCTTCGTTATACTCACCGTACCACGCTGAAGCGTGTAACGAGTTGTGGGGCCCATCTCCGCGGCTTAGCGCTTGGGCAACCCAGCTCCGAAGAAACGCCGTAACGGTGGCGAGCCGTTGGCGACACTGTGCCGATTTAACCGTCCCGGGAATCGATCCCTAAACCTACCGCACCGATAGCGTGCGCTTAGCAACTGAGCTAACGGCAGGTTAATAAGTGCTATTTCCTTCTCAATTACCGCACTCACTTTTACTAGTGCAACTATTTCAGAGTAATCAAATAAAACTGCGCATAAAACTAGTTCAAAAATTCAAAAAAAAAATAAAAAAAAATATAAATTTTTGTAAAGAAATTTTTGATGAAAACAATTTTGACAAGTTTTGACTCTATGCAAAATTTTGACTTTATTTTAACTTCTACCAAAACAGACTCCTGAACATCTGAAACAAATGTTAGTAGACCGTTTGTGCACGTTTGATCATGTAATAAGATCCTAAAAAAAATTTGACTTTATTGACTTTAGCGGGCCCTAGCTATCATTTATTTTCTGTAGCCTACATCGATCATCAATGCCGAATGGCCATCAACAAGCGAAATAAATCCCATGCTGACCGTTTCATCAAACCATGTGCTGAGAATAGTGGAAAGGTTTCAAGTTGAGCGAGATGACTTTATGCAATTTCATGGAAAGGAAGTAAGGTTTATTGCAACTTTATCTTGGAGAGCATCAGAATCACATCTTCATTTATATTCGCGGTGTTTCCCCGAAGCGTGCAACTTATGGCAGGACTTATATTCGTGGCCAAGCACGAGGAAACCCAGCTCCGAAGAAGCGTCGCAGCTGTGGCGACTCTGTGTCCAATTTGACCGGCCCGGGAATTGAATCTAGGACCTATGGCCTAACCCAACCGGTAGGTTCTGGGAGATCAGTGAAATGGAATTGTGAAATGGGATCACCTTGCTTTGACTGCCTTATTTGTTCCAAAGTTGTTTTGAAACTAAAACAAGATAGCCTGCAGGCCAAGGGCCCTTTGAGAAGAATTTTTAAGAGGAGTCACGTACCAATTCCTAAAGGAAGGAGTTGAACATAAGCTTATTTCAACTAGCGAAAAATCAACTTTTCCATTAAGTAGTAGGTAATAACTACAGGCTAGTTTTTAGGCTATGATGAGGAAGTTGGAGGAACGCCTGTTTTTTGTGGGGTTATACGGTTATGATATATCTCTTTGCCCCCTCTACCGACGCCCCTGTCCTGGTCCTCATTTCAATAATTCATGCACCGGTTTTGATAAAAGTCAAACTAACTCTCAATTTATTACTCATCTATAATTATTTTTATTTTACAGTCACACAAATTTACGGAACGGTTTGGCGCCATTATTTATGTATCCAACCAATATTCTGACTGGCAAAAATTAGTTCTTAAAACTCTAAGGTAATTTAGGTATAGTAAATGATTCTTTGCATGTGTTGGCAATATTAGATTTCATCTATTTGGTCGCAGGAACTAACAAGCGAACTAACGCTAGCAATCAATCCACGCACACAGTGCTACTGTAGAGTTAAGGAGAGATGCTATCCCCCCCGGAAAACATTACCCCCCCGGGGCCGTAGCCATGGGGGGGCTATTAGGGGCTAAGCCCCCCAGAATTTGTTTTAGTTCCCCAAAACTAATTATGTCGAAATGATGACGGTGTATAAAGTATAAACCCAATGGTAAATCATTTTTTTTCAAGGAAGTTGCTTCAATCGATGTTAAGTTCAAATCTGCAGACTAATTTCTGATTCGCATCCTAGTATGTACTAAAAACAGAAGGGGTTTCAATTTTCATCGTTAGACAGACTGATGTCTGAGTGCTGTGCAATTGTTCATTATACGCAGTAAACGTAAACGCAGACGAAATTTGCATCATAAAAACACAACCGCTGGTTGTAAGCAATCGCAGCCATTACTGCGAGACAATGGATTCGGAACTCTATCGCTCAAATGTGATGGTCTAAAAGCCAAATAGAGAAAATTTCAAAACTAAATCTTCATTATAGGCCTACTCGCGGTATTACGCCGAAGCATGCAACAGTGGCGGGGTGCATCTCCGCGACTATAAGCGCCGGGGCTACACAGCTCCGAAGAAACGTCGCAGCAGTGGCGAGCCGTTGGCGACACTGTGGCGATTTGACTGGCCCAGCAATCGAACCCCAGACTTCCCGCATCAAAAGCTTGTTCGCTTAGCAACTGAGTTAACGGCCTAACGGCCGGGGGTCTGAAAAATCCAATTAGACCAAGTAAGCTTACTCTGTTGGGTTAAATTTAAGGTTAAAACAAAAACGGACTTATCAGATTTTTTTAGGATACACTGGAAAAGTAAAAGAAGAAAGACTGGATTATTTGTAGGTTCGCTTCTTCCTGGAACTAATAGGCGAACTACGCCGCGTTTTCCTTTAAAAGCACAAATCGCAAATAGTTAGCGAGAATCACTCCGCGTAAAAGGTTTGGGAAGCAATAAAAATAAAAAATCAGAAAAAATTTAGGTTGATTTTTCAGCCCCCCAAAATACTAAGGCTGGCTACGCCCCCCTCCCATAAATCATTTCAGCGAAAACCATCAGCCGCGATCATTTACATGTAGGCTACAACATTTATAATGTGTCTTACCTTAAATGTGTGTTAATGTGTTTGTTTTTAGTTGCATATATTCATCCTCCTATCCTGACAAAGCAATCAAAGCGTAATAACGAGCTCGCTTAAGAGTTTCCGGCCAACTGTCCACCCCACCAAGATGGTGGAATCCCGTCAAGCGACTTTCCCAACGGCAGAGTAAACTTGCCGGCTTGTTTTCTACTATACACGCACTGTCCCTCTAATGCTGAGCCTGAGCGTCCAGTAGGAAAGATATGAATACCAATTTTAAAGTCGTTCGTTTGACCCGACTCAGAATCAAACCAGTCCACTGTCTACAGCTCCAGAAGCGGATGCTCTAACCACTAGCCATTTGAGCAGTTTAAATGTTACAACTTGAGTATGGCCTCACATGCAGTGCATGCACCATGGTCGGGTAATATAAAGTTTGGTGTTTAGGCCTATCTCCGTAACACTAATATCTTAAGCTAAAGCAAAGCTATGAAAGTGTTCCTAAAATAGCCTACTAACTTACCGGCAGACAGGGCCGGATTAAGCAATGGGCAATTGCCCCGGGCCCCGCGCATTTACTTTTTTTTAGTAATAGTAGTAGTGTCTTTTATTTCCGCACCGTCAGCACAATAAAAGAATACGATAAGAGTAAGGAAACATAACGCGGCACAGGAAAAGGGAAGAGGCAACAAAACGATTAACGTTATGGTATGCAGGTAGGAGAAGAGGAGTTAACAGAATACAGGAGTGGGAGTAGGCTATATTAAACAAACTCCAACTACTTATCTGTAACTGCTAGATTGTGAAACGATACTAATTTCAGCTCAAAGTACGACCTGCGGACGTAATGACCTTTTTTTGCTCTTCACCCAATTTTGGGCAGAAAATTGGACATCACTGTTAACTGCCCAGGGCCCCGTGATCTCTTAATCTGCCGGCAGGTGGGCAAAGTTTTTGACGGTCACGTTAATCTTCCTGCATCTCATCCCTATTAGCTACACTACAGGCCGGATTTTAATGTTTGTTTTATTAGATGGCAGTGCGAACCGTGCCAAGGCAATCGTAGTAATTGGAAAAATATCGCTTCAGAATTAAAGAAACACCCTTCTATGCAAGAACACTCGAAAAAGGTGAGCTTTACGTTGAATTTGCTATAGGCTACCACTGGGTACATTACGCCATATTATTTCAATTAGATTTTACCATTTGTTGCTTGGTTGGAAGAAATTGCTGTTGGGACAAACAATATTTTAACTCTTTCTTCATCTCCTCCCTTTGACGAGCTGATGGCATTCAAACAGAACTCAAGTTACATATTCCATTCCCTGAAGGTATTCTTTGTTAAAAACATTCCAACTCCGACAGCAAACTCTGTTGTGTTTTCTTGGTAGGTAAGACTACAGCCGCGAAAACTGGAAGAAATGCCTTAGCTTTTTTCGAAACTTTGATTACTGAAAGGCCATGCCATGCCACGCTACTAAAAAGTAGGCTATAGTGTTACTGCCGTAAAGTTTAACGCCGTTTTTGTGTTTGTTCAACGCGTATCGAAATCTTACCCTCTGCACGGCGTAGCCGTCTCGTCGACGCAAAGCAAAGCTAACGGTTCTACTAAACACCGCAAAGAACAAGGAATCATATCATAACAAAGAACTACAAAGGACTTTAAGTTAGGTTAGGGTCCTTTGTACTTTGCGGTGTTTAGTACATCAATTTGAGGTCCTTTGCGGTGTTTAGTAGGACCCCAAAGCTAATTTACATGATGCGAAAATTCCTTCCTTTTTTGTTACAACAACCGACACGAATTGCTAGCTAGTTTAGTAAGGACGCACATTTGTTGTACACCGTGAGACTAGAATGAACGACAAATTTGCATAGTGTTTGGCGAGATAACAGATGTTTCTTTTCTAACCTTTATATATTATTTAGAGCAGGGGCGTGCAACTGTTTAACGCAATGGGCCACAACCTACAAGTATAGTGATACCGGGGGCCAGTATCAGTATAGTTTATTCACCACGCACCATATTAAGCAAACGACAATGTTGAAGGATTCAGTCTAGTTACTTGATTACATGGTGAAGTGACAGCGAAAGACCAAATGGTCATCGAGCCAGCTGTCACCTCATTTAATCACAACATTTAACAAACAACAAAAACAAAACGTGTCTTACAGCAAAGTTAACAGCGCAGTATTCAATTGCGGTTGATTATAACAACCAGTGGTTGTGTTTTCATAACGCAAATTTCGGTAACTGCGTTGCAGCGTTTATGCACAATTGCACAACACTCAGACATCAGTCTGCTTGACGGTGAAAATTGAAACCCTTTCTGATTTTAGTATTAAGACGCGAATCAGAAATTAGTCCCGAGATTTAACCTTAAACATTGATTGAAGCGGATATCTTCCAAAAAAAAAAAAAAACAATTATAAACCATTGGTTTATATACCGCTATCACTTCGACATAAATAATTTTGGGAGGGGCTAAAATAAATAATGGGGGGTTAGCCCACGGTAGTCCCCCAGTGGCTACGGCTCCGATAATAACCAGCAAACATAAAGTAAGATCACGTAATACAACATCACTGCCAGAACAAGGCAATTTTCATACAATGCACATTATGCTGCATAAATGGGGGGTCGTCACAGTGGCCTACTGTAGACGGAATCAAATCGCAGTGTGATGTAGTCTTATAGACTGACACTGTTAGTCAGAGATGCCAATGATGCCGTTACAATTCAGAAAAAGTTTTTAAATTAATAGGCTACGAAGTATGAAGTCTGTAGCGGGCCACGTAAACAGGTACCGCGGGCCGTATGTTGCACGCCTCTGATTTAGTCAATGTAATTTGTTTGAAATTTATGATTGTAAAGTTGTCAGACAAGGCGCCACATTGCCAGTAAGTGTATGACGTAATTTTAATTTCATTTACGTGCAGTATGTTTTTTTTAGTGTTTAAAAGACGGGAACCAATACAACCTGTACGAGTATCTTTGTGATACAGACGTAACCGATAAAATTTAAGTTCGCAGTTACAATAGCATCAGAATGACAACGAAACAAACAATACACTTCGAAGCATTAAACACAATTTTTTATTCAACAGCTAGATTAACAGGTCCGTGTCCGGTTGATTGTTCGTACAACGAAGCACGAAAAGCAACGACAGTGATCATAAATTAATTGCCCGGCACTAGTCACGATAACCGCAAGACTAAATAGATCGCGAAAACAATCAAAGCACAGATTCTAAAGCTGGCCCAAAGTTGGTCGTATAATTATACATCATTTTAACTTGCACTGCTGTATTTGCTTAGGTAAATCGTTTGGAGATTCGATTACTTGGGAAAGCAGATATTACAAACTGTGAAACAAGCCATCCAATCTGCAAGTTTGAACAGGTAAACCAGTAGTTATAATCAAACGATTACTCTTTTTGTCTCAGAGACCAACTTGTCCAAAGGCCGAAATCCAGAAAAACACTGGAGCTAAAGTTCTGTTAAAAAGCAGAACTATTTTGTAAGCTTATTTCACCACCTAATTTTTTCTCGTACATTCTATTGGGTGAAAAATGAGAACGCAGTTTAACTAGCTAAAAGTTAAAAACTGACTTTATTTTAAACTGCAGTATGCAAAAAATACACTTTTGCGTAGGTACCAGAGGAAGGCTGAACCATGATCGTCGCCACAACTCATGCCTGAAGAAAATCAAACTTTCCACCAAATAAAGCTGCATTGATCAAGGCTACATCAGAGCGCACGCGATCAATACAATCAGATACTTCCTCAACAAGCGCAATGCAATATGACTGAAATAGCTCTGACATTTTCGTTTCGCAGCACTGAACAACCTTTTACACAATGTTTGCAAAAGCAGACGGCATAACGGAACATCAGTCCCAACCACATTACAACTGTCCATGCTTGTTGGTAATGCAACAGGTTTCTGGTCTATATGAAATTGCATTCGAGAATTGACACAGACAATTTTCATGTTTTGTTGTGAATTCAAAGAGCGAAATACTAGTTGCTAAGAGCAAACACAGTCAGTATCTGAATGTAAAACATTGAAAACAATTAAAAATTGCATTTCACACGACATCACTGTCTAAAAACTAAAAAACGAATATAGCCTCTCTACTTTTTGCTTTTAGACCTTTGATGGCATCCGTATTCCGTACGCTGGTTTTCCGCACAAGGTTTCACTCACCCGAAAAAAGGTTGGCAAGAAGATATTTCCTTGCTTAACCTACTAGTCAACTGGTCGATTGATCTTTTAACAATTCGATATCATTTACAAGCAAATTTATCAAACGCGCAACAACATGAACGTTTAAACTATTTCCGAGTAATCTGTATCGTTGCTTGTTTGTTAAATGATTCGGAAAATTAAAATCAGAAACGGGAAAGCCCATGAGATTCGCGATCTCTCTTGGGGTGAAATAACGCAAGTTTAGGTCTTCTAATTTACGTTTTTTACACGGGACGTTATCATCACTTGCCGATAATTCTAAAACCGAACCAGTCCCCTCAGCATAATGACCGTAAGATTTTGTAAAACAAGTAGAACTCGTGGAGTATGGAGTAACAATGTCCATCACAGGTAAATAGCGTTGTAGAATTTTTTCAGGTATTTTAAACTCGTCCAAATTTGAACTTAAATCTTCCAGGTAATCCTTTAGAAGTCCACACGAAGGCAAGCCCTCTGGCTTTTCAGTACAAGAGTTAATAGATTCATCATCAATAAAGTTCGGTAGAAATTGTAGCACTTCGCCAGGAGCAAACCATTTTTTGTTGAAACAATAAGGCTTGCGTACTGCTAGATGGTAATACCTGTAAAACACCAAACGGAAGTTTTCAAACGCAGAACCATTGAAATGGAATAATAAACGCAAGGGTACTTCTGCTGATAAAACTTTGCAGGTTTAGCTGAGATTCAAACCCAATTAATATATCTATTTAACAGTTACTTAAAGCAGCACATATGAAGTACAAACATTTGTAACAGCACATGTAATTAACACACACCTGAGTCGAGAGTTGGGAATTTTGAGATGCTTAGGTGATATTAGGAATCCTTGTTGATTGTAATCCAAGTCATTTAATATTTCATTGAAGGAAGCATAAGTTTGTGAATCTTCAAATCCTTGGACGTTTTCAAGCAATATATACTTGGGAGGATCATTCATTTTCTTTAACACTTCCATTAGGTGAAAAAAAGATCTGAATGTCAAGTGTATAATATATAATTAATCGTTACACCACTGGTTCAAGAAACTTGTTTTTCCAAACAATGCTACTACGCTAGCAGTGCCAGTCATAGCCACTGTCTCCAAGAGTGTGTTTTTAATTTTTTTTTTTCTGAACTGAAAATAAAACAAGTTACTTTTTTAAAAATAAAGATTACTTTTCTTAGCTCCTTTTTTTTCTTACAATAAACAAGAATAAATAAAAATGCATGATGATGATGATTTCAAAAATTAGTCATACATGTTTTTATTGTAGTATCCTGTTATCATAAAAAAAAATGCACAAAAAACACCTATGTAACAAAAATCATTGCCATGCAACGCAACCTTTACAAATATTTGAATTTTGAGATTTTTCACAGAAAAGGAAACAAAAATGAAGATAGTAGCTAACTTGGTTCGAGGATCATCATTATCCTTTTTTGCTCCCAAGCGAGTAAATGGCTGGCAAGGAGGACTCATCAATAGCAGGTCAAAATGCAACTTTTCAAATTTTTTGACACTGAAAATCATGAAAAAATTACAAATACAATCAGTAGATACTAAATAAAGCTTGCCATAGTTCAATATTTGAAAAGACTGAAGATACAGAGCACTCACACAGTATAAATAGCGATGCCCATTGTTCCAGTTTTTAGCAAGTGCGAATTTGCCCAAATAGAAATTTTAATAAAAAATTTACCCAAAGATTTATACAGGGGATTAGGGAAAGTTGATCCACTTTCTGCTTCCACGCTGAGTTTTCATAGAATGAAACTTTTCTTTTGCATCAAAACATTGTAGACTTTGATTCCAAAATTCAACATTCCAGTTGGCAACGAAAAATTAAAAAACTTCGGGAGAGGGAACAGTGGTGGACTGGTGGTATTGGTATAATATATGGGAAAGTCACAATATAGACTATGATATACAATGCAATAAATTAGACAGATGGAAGATTTTCATACCTCATGCCTTCAATCCCCTTTTCAAACAAACAAGTAGAAGGAAAGTTGTGACGATAAACAGAATTTGCCAATGGACTAATGTCGACGGCAGCAACAGCTTTTATTTCATTGATTTGTTTGAAAGCATAGTGCATACCACCAATTCCACTGTATAACTCTAAAGCCCGAATTTTTAAATTCTCTTCGCACATTGTTATTCAGCTGTAAATAAACACTAATAGTTTAATGGCACAGCATGAGCCTTGTGTTTTCAATAAGCCTCCCAAAAATCAAGTAGGTCTGTAATGGTCTAAAAATGCAAAGTAAACAGTGAAACAATATAGTAAACATGATAGTTTTCAATCAAATCAAAAAGTTTAATTTCCACAGTATACACACCAAAATGTACAACCACTCACAATCTGCAATTTACAATAAATATATAGCCATAGGTGTTATAACGGAAAAAGACTCATGCAACAAAACGAGAAAGTGTTGAAGCATGCAAGTCAAAAGCTGGCTTGATGTGGCTGTAGACTGTGACCTTAACAACCAAGATTAACTTCGTAGTAGTAGTAGTGTTTTATTCAACGACCATCAAAGTACATAGAAACAACTTCGTAAACAGAAAAATACAAATAACACACCAAACGAATTCCCAAACAGTAAATAAATAAATAAATAACTGAGGTTATTTTCAAATTATATTGAACAAAAAATTCAACGGTAATTGAGGGAGACTATGACCTCTCCTATGGATTGCCACCTTAACGTGGTGGGGAGGTTTGAGTTTTCAATGATCCTTAGAGCAACGCCGTCGGTAGTGTTTAATCACTTCCATCAGGGTCACCCATGGCGGTAAGGTCGAAGGAGAGAAACAGACCAAGTAGCAATCCAATGCTGTAGCTAAATAGAAAGTTGTAATAACAATATTCATGCTGCATCGGACGGCGCGCAGGATAAAAAGGTCCGCGTTCGAGTTTTAGGCAGAGGGACTCGTTCGAAAAATAAGCTACAGTCTCCCCCACAAGCTGACCGTCACCGGAAACCCACCAACGCAGTCGCTAAGCATTTGGGGAGGCAAATGGGGGCAGCGCACAGAAAACGTACTCGAGTTGGACCAAACTGCCGGGATCTAGCTATCGGGAACTGGAACGTTTTGTCACTGACAGGAAAAGAGCAGGAGCTTGTTTGCGAAGCCCAACAGTATCGCCTTGATGTTGTGGGAATTTCATCAACAAAGCGCCGGGGTTCTGGAACTGTCGAGTTGAACGATGGGTGGAAAATTTTCTACTCAGGTGTTGATGCAGCAATGTCTGCTCAAGCTGGTGTTGGCTTACTTGTGAGCCCCAACATAGCTGAATGTGTCGTTGACTGGGTACCACTAGGAGGAAGGGTTTGTCTTCTAAAGCTAAGGCTGCAGGAGCGATCTCTGTGTATATTGCAGGTGTACGCACCTAACATAGAATCACAGTACGAAGTTTTTCTGGAGGAAGTTGAGGTTGCATTGGGAAAAGCAACTTCATCAGAATCCCTTGTCCTTTTGGGCGATTTCAATGCACATGTGGGCATCGACAATGCAACCTGGAAAGGTGTTATTGGGCAACATGGTGACCCTGACATTAACAAGAACGGAAGGTGTTTATTGCAATTCTGTGCCACCAATGGGCTGGGCATAATGAACACATTTTTTCAGCACAAAAGAATTCATAAGTACACCTGGTACAGAGACTCTCTGGGACAACGCTCCCTGATTGATTTTTGTATCGTTTCGGCGGACTTGTTTTCTACCGTGTCTGATGTCCGTGTTAAAAGAGGGGCTGAGTTGTCAACTGATCACCACCTAGTTGTCTGCACTTTGAAAGCTTTGAAACCCTTGAAAAAACGAAAGACTTTTCGACGACGAGAAACTTATCGAATCAAATGGGAATCATTGGCTGACAAAGAGGTACGAACTGCATTTGCAGACAACATTGCATCTAAGTTCAAAGAACTTCCGACCTCTACTGAAGACATTGAAACTGAGTGGTGTTTGTTTCGAACAGCAGTCATTACGTCCGCTACTAACTGTTGTGGACGTAAGCGTGTTGGAGGGACGAAGAGTAGCGAGAAAAGAACTCCTTGGTGGAACCAAGAAGTTAAAGAAGCTATTCGTGCGAAAAAAGTGGCCTATAAGGCCTGGCTTGCAAATAAGTCATCACTTGAACTTCGTTCGCAGTACTCTGAAGCACGTAAGACGGCAGCCACAAAAGTTAAACTGTCTAAGGAAAGGGCCTGGAAGGAATTTGGAGAAAGGTTAGACGATGATTTCAAAACGGCAAACAAAGTGTTCTGACAGACCATTCGCTGTTTGCGTGGAAAAAGATCTCGAGCCGCTCTCTTTATCGAAGATTCAAATGGTGTGACTCTGAAAGATCAAGATGCTATTTTGAATCGGTGGAGAGAGTACTTTAGTGATCTTTTAAACCCAGTTGATGCTACATCGATACAAATTCACGAAGAACAGGTTGGGGAAGATATTCAGATAACCGAAGCAGATGTGAATGCAGTAATCAAATCATTGAAAACTGGAAAAGCACCTGGTGAGGATGATATCAGACCTGAAATGTTAAAAGCAATGAACATACATGGTGTTGTTGGCTGACTCGTGTTTGTAAGGTGGCGTGTAGTACTGGGCAAGCACCAAAGCAATGGCAAACTAGTGTGATAATACCTATCCACAAGAAAGGAGACAAGAGAAAATGCACCAATTATAGGGGCATATCTCTCATCAGTGTCCCGGGTAAGGTCTATGCCAAATGCCTTGAAAAGAAATGCCGTGAAATAGTCGAGCCTAAGCTAACAGATGCTCAGTGTGGCTTTCGTCCTGGCCGAAACACAATGGATCAGATCTTTGCCTTGCAGCAAATCTTTGAGAAGTCGTGGGAATATGCAAAAGAGGTCAATGCATGTTTTGTTGATCTTGAAAAAGCATATGATCGCATTCCTAGAGACAAGCTTTGGGCGGTGCTGTTGCAGTATGGCATTGATGGCCAGTTACTAACTGCCATTAAGTCGCTGTACATGCATTCCGAGATCTGTGTTCGTGTTAACAGTGCAACGACGAAACCTTTCAGAGTAAGTGTGGGACTACGGCAAGGCTGCTCTCTTTCACCTATTCTGTTCCTTATTTATATGGATAGAACAGTTAAGAACAGTGAGTCTTGTGGCGGAGTAAAGATCGGTGAATGCACTGTACAACGTCTGTTATTTGCAGATGATCTAGTGCTACTCGACTCTACCCAAAATGGTCTCCAGCAAGCTCTTGACAGGTTTACGGATGCATGCTCTGTTGCCGGAATGAAAATCAGTACAACAAAAACTGAAACCATGTGCCTGTCCAGACAACCAAAGCAGTGCTCTCTCCAAATTGATGGAGTACCACTAAAACAGTCAGAGAAATTCAAGTACCTCGGCGTCTCATTCACAAGTGACGGCAGACAAAATAGCGAATTGGATATCCGCATCGGAAAAGCAAGTGCAGTAATGCGCCAGCTCCACCGATCTGTGGTACTGAAACGGGAGCTTTGCACCAAGGCAAAGCTATCCATTTTCAGATCGGTCTATGTTCCTATTTTGACTTATGGCCATGAGTGTTGGATCATGAATGAGAAAGTGAGGTCTCGAGTTCAAGCAGCCGAAATGGGATTCTTGCGAAGAATTAGCGGTTTGATCTTGTTGGACAAGGTTAAAAGTGCAGATATTCGTGAATCTCTAAACATCGAATCGCTGCTTCTCCGACCAGAAAGATTGCAACTGCGTTGGTATGGACATGTGACACAAATGCCCCAGGAAAGAACAGCCAAAAAACTGCTCTGTTCAACACCGATTGGTCGAAGGCCTAGAGGCCGTCCCAGAACTCGATGGCGAGATTACGTAGAAGATCTTACTTGGTCTCGCCTTGGCATCCCAGCAGAGCATCTATCCTTTGTTGCAGAGGATCGAGATGCTTGGAGGCTCCAACTTGAGCTGCTGCCCCCGCGACCCCCCAAGGATAAGCGGGTCCAGAAAATTGATTGATTGATTGATTGAGGGAGACTGCGAAGTGAGCTTGCGCTCTTTGAGTCAGCAGCCACCCGTTAAATATGTCAAATGCGATCGGCTCCAGCCGCGAATCGAACCCGTCACGTAGGATCTGTCACCTACGCTCGGTACCGCTAGGCCATGTCGCTGACATGTCGTAAACAAATAATTTCAGTATCATGAGGATAAATATCGAGTAACCCATTGAACTGGTACACTACTTTAGACTAGTCTACTGGCGTAATGTTTTGCATCAGTCATTAATAGACTAGTGAAGACTACAGAGGCGTAGCGAGAAATTTAATAAGGGGGGGAGGGGGACATAATTTTCACATTTTTTTCAAACAAATTTTTTTTCGGCAGAACAAATTTGAAGCTGATTAAGAAACAAAAAAGCTCTAGGGGGATCCAAGGGCATGCTCCCCCGGAAAGATTTTGAAAATTTATAGGAAGCATCTATTTCACCGAAAATTCCGATTACCGAAGTTTGAAAATCGTGGTTTGCGGAACTGGAAACATCCCCTAACGATTCCCCTACTGTGAGAGTCGCACTACAGGAACCAAAAACAGCTACGCAACTACGATTTATCAAACTTCGATAACCGGAATTTTCGGTGAAATAGACACTTCCAAATTTATATGCTGTAATCTGGTAATGGCTATTTTAGTGGTATTTGAATAAATTTCACGCAAATTTTGTTCAAATTTTTTTTGAATTTAATTTTGAGTGCTTTGCCAAATATGATACATTTTGTTTGCACATTTTCGATTATGCGTTCTTAAGGCGTAAGGCTTATTGCTATCAAAGAGGTTTAGGCTCATTGGACTATATACAGTACATAATCTAATTAAGCAGTAACCGTCTTACTATTAAGTCTGATGACCAATCCTCCACTAGTCTATCGATTAGGTAGCCAACTCCAAGAGGATGACGTCTAGTATCAGCCCCCACATTCAGTTAGGGTGAAGTTTGGTTACGATTAGGTTTGGTCAGGGTTAAATTTAGTTGGGGTTTGGTTCAGTTACAACTCAAACCCCTTGCTGAACCTAATCCTAACCAAACCTAACCTGGAGACTGATACTAGCCTAAACGTCACCCCTCCCAGAGTCCAATCCAATTGAAATTATATAATTTTTATAACTTGGCCATGGTCAATAGTCTGACTGTCTAAATTAGCATATTAGTCTACTCTAGGCTTTTTTAAGGCCAAAAATGTTACTAGTCTAGTACTCTCTCTCAAGGCAGGTCAGTGTGATCGCAACTTTATTGACCATATTTTTATCGAAGGGGCTATTCTTACGGACCGGTACCACAGTGTACTTTTAGTAATTAATGAATGCACTGTGCCTGTACAAATAAGGACTTAGTTTATTTTATTACTATTTGTACGGGCCCGTACAGATAGCCGCTGCCTACCGGTATATTTACGCTTGCAATCAGATTTTTACCGTAATTGCCAGTACTAAACTACCGGTACAGTATTTGTGGAACAGACTAATGAACGCGAAATCAAAAATTCCAAACAAGTTTTCGCGCGATAGAAAGCAATAGAATAAAGACTTGAAACATATCGAACAAAAGTGAATTTAAAACTTGCATGGAAAAAGAACTGCTGTGACCTGGATTCGAACCAGGGTTGTCACGGCCACAACGTGAAGTACTAACCACTATACGATCACAGCGTATGTAGCAGAGGATGGTTTCGATCCATCGACCTCTGGGTTATGGGCCCAGCACGCTTCCGCTGCGCCACTCTGCTGAGAGCTAACGCGCGCAAATATACGTTTATTAACGATGACAAAAGGTTTGCGTACTTAGAAAGGCGTTTGGTTTTTCGAAATTCGGTTTTATTATTTGAATTTGTACAAATATCGCCCTAATTGGTACTCAACGTATTTCTGTCGACATTTCACCGCGCGAAAAATGTTATTTGTGAAGTGGGGATTTGTGCTTGACGATTTACCAAAAGCATCAAAATATGAAACTAGACTCTACGCAGATGACACAGCTTTGATGTTAAGTGAAGTGAAAATCAATGAATTAAATGAAAATGTTAACAGAGAATTGGTAAAAGTAGAACACTGGTTAAATGCAAATAAACTATCATTAAATTACACTAAAACAAAGTATTTGCTTATAAAACCGTTCAAAAATAAATGTGTTGAATCCTTCGATTTTGATGTTAAAATCAAAGGAGTTAAAATCGACAGATGTTACTCAATTAAATATTTAGGAATACTCTTGGACGAAGATTTAAGTTGGAAACCACACATATCTAATTTACGTAAGAAACTATCGCAAGGAGTTGGCATAATAGCGAAAATGAAAAATTACCTAAACAAACAAAATCTTATAGCTTTATATTACACTTTTTTCTATTCACATATTTTATACGGAATTCTTGGTTGGGGCAGCATTTCAGAAACTGAAATTAAACCTATTCAAATTCTTCAAAACAAAGTTCTGCGAATAATTAACAAATCCACATGGAAAGATCGCGTTACCATTAATGCTTTGCATAAAAGCTTAAACATTTTAAAAATTGCTGATATTTATAACTTCGAATTAAGCAAATTTATGTACTTGTACCACACACAATCTCTTCCCGAAATATTTGACCCTTATTTTTTGCCCATCGAACAAGCTCATCACTATAATACTAGAAGTAAATCTAATCAAAATTACTATCTTAATTCCGTAAGAAAAAACAGTGGAAAAAAATCCATAAAATTTCTTGGAGTCAAAATGTGGAATCAGATTCCCCCTACAATCAAATCTTACACATTTTATCGATATAAAAAAGAATGTAGACAGATTCTAATTAACAAGTATGATTTAAAAAAAAATAAATATATATATATTGAACCATTTCACGTTACTGTTTAACCCCTGGACAATTGCTTTCTGTTCAAACCAAACTTGGGAGTGTATTTTGTATGCAAGTGTATTTTGTATATATTTTTGTGAATAGTTTGCTTCAGCGTATAAGTAATCTCATTTTGCTCAATGATTTTGCATTTTGCTTTTTTCGTTGATAATTTTTGAAGATAGCACATTGTGATTTCAAGGTTTGTGGTGGCAGTTGCCTCGGTGAGCTTTGCTCTTGCGCTGCATTCCACGGCTTTAGATTATGTAGCGCATTTTTAACGTGTGATGTGTTACTGTGTGCTATATTTTCTACCTGCCGAATAAAACATGTTCTCTGCTTGGCCTCACTAGTACTAACTTATGGACAGATAGATAGAACTTACAAATAAATAGTAGCCTATATATTTCATATGTAATTAATATATAGTGATTGTTTGCGACACCGAGCAATGCAAGCACTACATGTGCCGGGTGTACACTATCGCTTAGTGCACAAAAAAGGGTACCGGTAACCGGTTATCAGTTTTTTCGTCCTTCCAGACTCAGATGGCCGAGTGGTATAGAGCGTCTGTTTCTTGAGCAGTAGACTCAAGTTTGATTGCGAGTCGGGTCAAACCAATGACTTTAACATTGGTATTCACAGCTTCCCTGCTTGACGTTCAGCATTGAAGGGACAGTGTGGAGAACAAGCCGGCAAGTTTACTTGTTGTGCCGTTGGGAAAGACACTTAGCGGGATTACCCCATCTTGGTGTGGTAGACAGATGGCCAGCAACTCCTAAGCGAGCTCGTATAGCGCATTGATCGCTTTCTCGTGATAGGAGGATAAATATGCAACTAAATAAAAAAAAAATAAAAATAACGGAACTAACAAAAATCGAAGCTTATATACAGTATGCTAATCAAAAGGGCACGGCAAGACAGAAAGCGCTCGAGGTCTAAAACTTGATTGCAAAATCCAAGATTTCTATTTCGTAAATAAACAAATAGATAGATAGATAGAACTTACCGTACAACAAATGGCTAAGCAAGTAAGCAGTCAGTAGTCGTCTTTTGGCGGTGATTGCCGGTCAGTGGTAGGATTGAGCAAATGGAAGAAGTACAGGCACCACCTTAATTTGTTTTTAATTTTGATAATTCAATCAGCTCATTCATGTGTTATCGTGCTGAAATTCTTTTATCAGCCACTTTGAAAGTGCTTTGCCAAACTGAGCCTATTTTGAAATGAATTTGAGAGGGGTGGTTTACGAGGGCGAAGAAGTAGCTGCTGTTCTAGCAACCAGTAAAACTGCCAAACTGGTCAAAGCTATTATTGCGATAGAAATCTGTAATTTAAGTTTCAAATGCACGGAAAATAATTAGCCTACGTCAATAGGCCTACATCTATGGTTTTTTCAGCTTTACTCAGTTTCTGACAGAGAGACGAATGCTCTTGTGAGGGCATACAAAATGCGACCATTCTGCGCATTTAAATTCCAGTCTTGACTTTTTAGCTCCATCTGACGCGTTTTCGAGTAATGGGAAATGCTGTTGCCCAGAGATGGGCATGATCTTGATCTTCAAGATCACGTATTTCAAGTGATCTTGAACTTCGAGATCAAGATCACCATCTGCTGTAAACATTTCTATTAAGGACTGTTGGCACTGAGCTGATATATCTGTACCTAGGCCGTTTCATATTATCATGCATTAAATGGAATGGAAATTAAGGAGGCTGCTATGCAGACTCCAATTTTTCCAGAAATAGTCTCGTTAAAAAAAATAATACGAAAAGTCCACGTGTCTATGGTGTAGCTCAGTGGAATAAGGAGTTCGTCTTTGAGAGCAAAGGTCTTTAGGTCGAAACACGTAAAGGCTGTTTTAACTCCATCTGTTAATCTCAGAAACTCCGGTGCCGTAGCGTATGCACTAGGTTATGCATTGCAGCATCGTAAAATTGTGGAAATGGATGGGAAAATGTTTTTCATATTAATGAACTTCAATTATTTTTTATAACCTCAAAATATCGTAATGTAAGCATCATAGTTGTTTGTCAGGGACAAGCTGTAGACAAAGATTAAAATAATCAGTACTGGTTACAAATTTAATCTTTCGTTTAAAAACTACTGAAAAGCTAAAACTCTCAATTCTCATCATGTGCTTTTTGCTGCCTCAAACGTTGGATCAAGCCATCTAATTGCATTAGTTATTGTTAACCAGTGAACCAATTTCTATTTAGTACGATGCATAATAAGTGATCTTGATTTTCAAGATCACCTTGTTTTGGTAATCTGATTTTGATCTTCAAGATCACGAGGTTTGGTAATTTTGATCTTTAAGATCACCAAAACTCGTGATCTTGCCCATCTCTGCTGTTGCCCTTGCCCCTACCAGAGTTTCAAACCCTCAGTGCTATCTCAAAATGACTTCATAGCTCACGCAGAAACTTTTACCACTAGGCCTACTGCATAATTGGAATTAAAGGTATTTGTTTTTTGCAAATCGCGGGAATACAATGACAATGAATGAATGAAAAAAAAACTCATCTTACGTAGTACCAATCTTTCCAATTTGAAAATATTATTCAACATTGTAGGAGCAACATTTTTCCAACCTCCGAGTCAAAGCATAACTTTAAAGAATATCGCCTACTCATTATTTTTTGTCAATTCGTGTCAAGCTTCTACTAACCAGCAAGATTCAGTCATAATTTATTGAACAAAGCGAACGGAAAAATCTTCGTACACCAATGCAGGGTGAGGTAAGGTGTAATTATTTTCAATAACTGCTCACGAAAATCTAACAAAGACTGGTAAAGCGAAAACATAATAATTTGAACAAGTAAAAAATCTAAAAGTTTGTGCTCACGCATTTTCAAAAACGAACAATTTAATCAGTTAACAAGGCTAAATAATCAAACTTGGTCTAAGCTAAAATTTATAACAGCTCACTAAAACAATAATTTTCTTTTAAAAAACAATCTTACCAAATGAAACTCAATCGTTTTTTTTTTAAGCTGGCTTACTTTGGGCTTTTTTGTTGTTTTCCATTTATGAAACGACTTTTTTCCATTTATGAATTTTTCCATTTATGAAACGACCTTCATTTTTTGCTCAACAAAATAAAAACTACAAGTAATATCAGTAACAAATATGTCCAAAATTTTGGTAAATTATGCAGGAATTGCGTTTTTATTTATTTCATGAAAAAGCTTGCTACAATAAATAATACAAAAAAAGGGAAAATTGCACCAGAACTTTTCAAAAAGCACACCGTTAACTTGCTGAGATCATTGAAGCAATAAAACAGTAACAATGGTGCCTAAAAAATTACAATGCACAGAAAACAATACTGCAAAAAAAACATCAACAGATGACGTGAATTATAACACCTAAAACGCCCATTCTGGCTCAGGTAGTAAAAATCTATATTCTTTTACGCTGGTGCATAGAAACAACAAGATTTTGCACAATGACGGCTAAAGTTTGATCCAAAACGTCCAGGACACCTCTCTGAAACCATTTGGGAATGGTAGTTCGTGCATGGGTGAACCCCAAGTGGTGTAAGATGTAATCAACCCCCACAGGTTCGATCCTGCGGCCAGCCCATGAAATAAGACGCACCGTTGGCTCAAGCTGCCAAGTATTACAGTTGAACTGTCGAATATCTTTGGGGTCCACAGGAGTTGTCTGATCCATTCGACTCGTGCGAGTTGATAAAGCTTGTTGCTTTTCCTTAAAAAAACAACAGATAGATAAAAGGTACAAGTGAGAAAAAAGTTTACTTCTAGCATACTGCATTGTTAACATTATTAAATAACATTAATATGCAAACTCAAATGCAGACAAACAAGGGCTGTAAGATTCAGGTACCTTTCTATGCAAAACCTTAATAATTTCATAAACCCCATAAAAATGCAATGAAAATGAACAATCTTAGGTGAACCCCATGATTCTGTTTAAATAGGAATTTACTGAACATAGCGTAAGCTGTAAATTAAATAAAGTGTAATTCTTGAAATATTAAACTGATTTCAGCACACAACTGCAATGTCTGTCCAGCATATCAATAAAAATGAGGCAATGAATTAATCTTAGGGTCTTTAAAGCATACAAAATGGTAAGTAAAGCAATTAGATAGAATTTATCCTTACTTTGAGATACGAAGATATAAGATCATGCAAACACATGATCAATTCCACGTCCATTGTCACACAAATATGATCAGTGAACTCAGTAACAAATGTGCAATCGACTGCTGACATTTCTGAACCTTAATTAAATAAGGTGATATTTCGTTAGGAAACGGAAAACTCCGCGTATCTTAAGTGTACGGCTCCAGCTAGTTTATTTTAGTTTGCTATGACATGACTATTGACTATACTAAAGCGTGGTCCAGGAAAAAACTAAATTTTTCGAACCTCTGTACCGCATCCAATAACCAACAAGATTTGAGATTGAGAAAAGGAACCATTACCAGACTATGCTTGTACAACGCGTCGTTATGTAACTGTTCTAAATTTACTAGTCATCGGTTTATGTAAAGTTGACTATATTGGTATCAGTAGCAGTAAGCAAAATCGGATTAAAATGTGAAATCGGTATATCACTACCAGTCGCCCTATCCAAGTGCCTTTTTTCCATAGATAGATAAATGGATGTATTAAGTAGTATACCGTACTACTATTTGAACATAGCAAAGTGCTATTCACCCGAAAAAAGAGTAAATTTTTACTAGACATTGAAGCTTACTCCAAGATCAGAATAAGGGAAACTTGAAAAAAGCTTACCATCAGGATCGGGTTCTTTAGGGCCTTGCATATGTTCGGTCTTGAAATCCAACTGAAGCTTCGGAAGAGCGAATATAATATCAGTGTCATGGTTGTAAGTTGATGTGAAGGTGGAACGCCTAGAGCTACCTGCTGGTAAACTGGTGCTTTCGCTTTCGGGCATATTAATATCATTCAGAGTGCGGAGCATACTCAATTCTAAAAACAAAACGAGTTTATTATTTTTTTTTCACAATAACATTTTCCCTTTTACTGACTGTTCAATCGTACTTCAGTCACAACATTTAACCTAATGTGTGGTCGCTTGACTGGAAGACCTAAACGATCCCTTTGCGGCTTTGCTTATTTACCTACTATTATATTTAATTATGCATGCTTCTAAATTAATCTAAATTTCTTTTGTAGAATGCAGCATTTATAGCTGAAACTATGTTTTTGTATTTAGTCTCTTCAGCTGTGCAACGAACTCTTGACAAGAGAGTCACCCTTCCACCCTCAACTATTGCTTCAATCTAAAACTGTTTCTTCGGATGGAAAACTGCCTGATAATTAATCCACCTGACCACTATTCTACCAGACTAACACTTGTCGTTATAGGTATAGACCCATTTCGAGGTTATTAGCTCTCATCAGTATACCATAATAACCAACACGACACTAGCCATGAATGGTTAGCCTAGCAATATTTGAAGAATTGGAGAACGACAACCTATCCCTCCCATTTTCACGTGGGGAAGGGATGGTTGATTACATCGTATGGTTTGGCTGCATCTCATCGCACTGTAGTATTAAAGTGCCTACTGCAAGGAGCTCGATTTGGAACCACGAAGCATCGGACAACCTGATTTGAAGTTGAAGATCAAGTCAGCGTTGGTTGACCATCTATGTTGGCATAATCCAATTCTTACGACTTCATTATGAACATCTGCTTGCGGAGTCCGACAAATAGTTGTGCTGTTGCTAGGCTAACCATGCATGGCTAGTGTCGTGTTGGTTATTATGGTATACTGATGAGAGCTAATAACCTCGAAACGCGTCTATACCTATAACGACAAAGGTTGGTCTGGTAGAACAGTGGTCAGGTGGATTAATTATCAGGCAGTTTTTCATCCGAAGAAACAGTTTTAGATTGAAGCAATAGTTGAGGGTGGAAGAGTGACTCTTGTCAAGAGTTCGTAGCACAGCTGAAGAGAGTAAATTCATATAAAGTCGAAAGCAGTTGCTCCTGTGCAAACTTTCATATGTTTTTGTAGTTGTCTTTTTATATTATCTTTTGTTGGTGGAAATGCTGTTTCTTGGCGTTTGCACAAAATAAAGCTGTTTGATTGGTTTGTAAATGCAGAGCAATTGCAACGTCAGAACTTGCACCGAAAGATAAACAATCATAATAAAGAGTTTTAGACTTAAATGACTGATGGGATCGGAAAGATCGAAACAGTATCATATTAAAAAGTCATAATGGAATATCCAAATTACCTAGGCACTGTAGAGTATAACATAGTTTTTAGCTTGGCCTTTTTACAAATTGAGTAAAAACAAAACAAGTGATAGGCTAACGTTATACTGTAGAACTATGCTCATCGCTCTGGCTAAGGCTAGGATCGTATCGGCAATGGATATAGACATTTTTTTAGCCTGCATAGTGCATTACTTACGATGAACTATTACACACGCTAATTGACTTTTAGTCTGGTGTATCCTTAAGTTCAAACAATTATTAGCACCTTGTATATGAGAAGCTGTGATGTACGCAAACCACTCGTCTATAGATGCGCTCAAGGAAGGGGGATTCCCGTGACGTGATCGTGTCACTCGGCTCACAGTTGCCATAGGATCGGATGAAGCGGTCGATGTTTTGAACCAGTAGTCATGACCGAGGTTAAAGGTCAAACTTTCAATTGATAAAGTTGAAGCCTCGTCTCTGGTCATTGATTCTGAAAAAAATTGAAATTCTTTGACTTTGAAAACATTAAGAAATAAAGTAAACGCCCGGAAGTGGCGTCACGTTTATCGTATCACCGAAAAAAAACAACAACACCACCACAAAAAAAAAAAAATGCAGCACGAGAGCTGTAAGTCAACATTTCTACTAGCAGTTAATAGCCGTTAATGATTCGCAGAATCCTGCTTCAATCAAGGACACAAAAAAACCTGTCCATTTTCTTGAAATTTACCCTTCATTAGGAACTTGTCATTCGTTAACTTAACGCTAGGGAGCTAGCTATTCAACTAAGGCAAAAAAGTAATAAATTTTCAAATACAAAATCAGTTTTTTTTTAAGAAAAAATGTCGGAGATGCCAAAAACGAACTCGTAGGGACACAAAATTAAAATAAAATAATTTCCTCCATATTATTTCCTAATTTTTATATTTGGAAACCCAAATCACGCCCCAAAACGACCCTGTACAAAGTAATGTCCACGTACCTTTGATTTCTTGTACTTCAGTAGAGAACATGATGTTAGGTTCCAAAATATTAAATAGTAGCCATGCACGTGATCGGAAGTTGTTTCCATGGAAACAAACAATAGTCAAGTGGTTTCCACGGAGATAAAACGATCCACCAAGCAAAAAGTTGGGAGAAATTCCCAACGATTTCATGACGCCATACACAGAAGGCCAGTGCCGATGGAATGCATAAGCGCCTAAACAAAAAAATATTTTTCTTCATGCGATATCACGTGACCAAACTTGCGCTTGAGCGTGGACATCCCACGAAATCTAAAGTGCTTTTTAATCAATTTTCCAATCCGTGATATCTGACCATGACAAACGAATCCATCCTTTAAGCCTCTTGCCAATTTAAAGCATAGTGATCAAACCCTTAGATCAGCCGCCAGTTAATGACACTTCAGAATAAAACCGGGTAAGATTAAAAATGACAGTTTATCCAATGCCACCTTCAAGTTGTAAATTGCGGCTACACAACTACCCTTAATCGAACCAACTAGTCGTCTTCAGTTTCAGCTATATCTGCCTTCGCCGGGCTATCAATCACTGGCCAAAATATGTTGCCTTTTCATCACAGTATTTGAAATATTTGATAACACCAACGCTAAACTTTTTGCAATATTTACCGCAACAAAGTTTTTTTTGAAGATAGTAATGTAAATGTCACTGCAGCTAACACCAACTTATCAGTTTTTATTACTTTGTTATACCGGTCAGTTGGTAGTTAAAGACATCGCTATCGGTGCGAGAAGTCAATGGTTCGATTATCATGTCGGTCAAATCGGACACAGCGTCTCCAACGGCTCGCCAACGTTGTCTCAGAGCTGTGTTTAGGGGCCAAGCCTAGCCAGCCACTCATTACAAGCTAAGGCGCGATACCGTGAGTATGATCAAGATTTGATTACTTTGTTGTGATGTTGATGCCTGACGCGTCAAGCTGACTTCGCGTCGAGATGGTTGCGTCAATGATGAAAGAGCTCGGACAGAATTTTGGAACTGAAGAGTAAAAAATTCTTCCAACTTCGCCAACATCTTGATAACATCGGGGGTAGTTGAACGAGATATGGCGAGAGAGAAGTTATCCCAAGTGAAGTCACCCGGAACGAAAATAGAACTGAGGGAAAAATTCGTGTTAAGTAAAATTGGCAAGTCAATAAATCACACTTTTGCATGCCAATTACTGCATTCCAAGAAACGACTTCGGTCAATTGAGCGTAGATGTTCATAAAATGGAATTGAAAAATATTTAAGATGGTAGAATCGAAAAAATCTTAATCTTGCAGCGTTACCAGTTTAGAAGAATACAAGTACTTGGGTACAAATATGTTGACTAAAAATTCTCAGAGTTCTGTGCTTCCTAAAATCGTCAATGTCACATTAATAACTAATTGATCAAAACATTTGAAAACAAAATCAAAAGTAGCTAAGATTATTTTTTTATTCAAAATAATAGCGGATTAAAACAAATCTGTAGGAATTCAAAATCAACTGTTAGGACCAAACACAAAAAATGCTATTTTCCTCTATTATTTTCTTGATTCTAGAAACGAGATTATGATTTAAAAAAGTCAAATCGATTTTCTAAAATGCCTTGAAAACCGCGAACTGGACCAAACCGTGGTTGTTTTCCTACCACCTACCTTTTCTCAACACTTGTCGGTATGCTAAGTTTCGGGCCTTTCCATTCATCACTTAATTTCAATTTTCCACCGGTAAGTTTTCCCATCATGATGCATCCGCCCATGTACTCTATCCTGCCATCTAGCGATCGCATCATCACACAAAGTTTATGTCTCGGTTCAGCTAAAATCGGCTCCAGTAACCGACAATTCGCGTAGAGATTTTTCAGTTCAATTTGTCCACCTATGATGCCACCTTTTGCAGTTAATTGGGAATTTTGAAGTCCGCAAGAAAGAAAGAGATCCTGAATAACCAAAAAAAATATCAAACCTTCATTATAGCCTACTCGCGGTATTACGCCGAAGCGTGTAACGAGTGGCGAGGTCCATCTCCGCGGCTTAGCGCCCGAACAACACAAAGTAAACACAAATGCGAAAAAGCCAGATTTCTCAAATTAAAAAATAACATCCAGTGGAAGGACGCAGCCGGTCCGCACCGGTTTCGTAAAACCGCCTCACGGGATTTTATTGCACCAGCGAAGCGACCAGCATTGCTGCTCAGTGCTAATACTTGTAGCATTAGTTAAAACAGAACCGGGTGAAAATACAACTTTCGCTATAGAACGGACTGACAAAAGCTTTCAATCTCACCACTGAGTAACTGATTACATCATGGCAATGACAAACGCTAAAAAGATTTTTAATAGAATAAAGAACTTTGACCTAGTTATCCTACCTGATCTCCAGAACTTTGAATTGACAATTTACCCTGGCTTCTTAAGTCATCGCATGACCAGAGGGTATTCCCCATGACGTTGCTCATATTCATTTGCACGTCCAAGCGCGACATCTTGAGGCAGTAGAGAAGCACGCTCACCCACTCTTCTTTCATAACTGATCAAATTTTTATTTTAAACCAGGGAGGGCACTTTTTTAATTACTAAAGTCACAAAATGTTATTTTTACAAGAAGGCTTGTAGAGTGTAAAAAGTAGTTGTTAAAACATTCACCTCAAATTTTATTTAAGATTTTCAAGCAAATCAGGTTTTTGGTGCGTTTTACACACCTGGTTTAGGCTCCTAAAAATGAAAAATCAGGAAAATCATGGAATTTTATTTTACTGCGAGTCCCTCAAAGTCTACCGGTACTTTGGGTACCTAATAATTTTCTTAAAAAAAAAAAAGAAAAAAATTGAGTAAATATCCATATTTCATATGGTGTGACTAAGAAGAAAAGAGGAGAAACAAAGCAAGAAACTGTTGGTTGCAAAAACTGGAGTCAAGATTTCGCCCCACACTGTAGCATGAAATTGAAAAGTTATCGCTATCAACTTTTTCGCCAACACACCTGGATCTTTTTTAGTTTCGCTGCGTTTAGGAATCAAAGGCGAATCGTCATCGATGGTAGACTTGCTTGTGCTTAGGCTAAATACATTTGCTGCATTGATATTCAATACAATTAAGGATGGATAAAGATAACAGAAGCTGACTGAACAACATCAATGCGAGCTTCTGATACGGTTCGGAGCAACGACTCGGGGTGATGAAAGGATACGCTATGGGCCTCGTTACATTCCGAGTGGATGCACGGCCAAACGAAGACGACAATCACAACATAACTTATACGACAACATTAACTAAAAGCCACGCCGCCCTGGTTGATCCAGCAGTTTTTACAAACTTAGCCATTCAAATTACATACGAGCGCAAAGATATTTTATTATGCACCGATACAAGAGGGGAAATGAAGCACAATGATTATGAAAAGGTGATTGGATCAATAAACGACTTGCTGATTAAGCTGAAAGTTTTATTTCAAAAAGTAATTCAGGTTAACAAGCCCAAAAGAGCAGTACCTTTGAATTTAAGACAGTAACAGCAGTTATTCTACGCCTGTAGACTTTCTAGTAGCTAAAACACAATCATAAGTTGGATGAATAAGAAAACAGACCAGAAAACCACCAAAAAACATTACTTAATTCACTAACAAAACTGGACAACGGACAGCCTAAGATTTAAAAATATAAGCTTACCTATCTTCATTCGTGTCGCCTAAGAAGAGCCTTCTGGCAATACTGCGCCGATACCAAGCACGAGGAAAGGCAAGGATCTCACTCAAACGTCGCATATCGTACTTAAATGAAGCTTTTCCTGCACAGAAGTTATGTAAGCGACACATTGCGTAAAATGGACAGCTACAAGCGAAATTGAATGGAATCTGTGCAAATACGCTTAACGCTTATGTTTGGTTACTTAAAGTTGAAGAAAGACTCTCAAACTTAATGTCGATTTTTATGCCGAGTTTTCCAAAACTGCGCGCGAAAATAAGAAATTCCAGGATTGTTTCTACGTATTTCCAGCACAACAAAAACCAAGGTATTAATTTAAACGATTTCTTAAAGTGTGTTTTCGCTTACCAAGCAGCTAAAGAGTTTTAATTACGAACTATTACATTAAAAAGGAAAACCTTTAGTGACAATTTACAAGACCCCGATAAAAGTGATACAAAAACAATCTACAGTACATGTATTTCTGCAGCGCCACAAGCAGAATGTACCAAGTGCCTAGTTGATATTATCCAGCAGCAAAAATAATTGCAACAAGCAGGGAAAATTAGTGTTTCGTACCGATATCCATCAGCGTCGATATGTTAACCTTTGATGCTTTGTCTTTCGGTCGAAAAGATGCGTCCAGTTGAGCAGAGCCTTTCTTGGTTCGAACGATATTGAACTGAAAAAGAAAAACGCTAAAAATAACTTAAAACTGGAAAAAACTCATCTTAAAAACTGCATCTTGGTGAAAACTAAATTGCGTGAAAACTGAATTCAAAACATCGCCCCCCAAACAATAACAATAATAATAACAGGCCTGCGTCAGAACCTGGTAAAACTAAAGCACTACGATCAATGCCCAAACGCTCAGGATACTTTGGCTTCCAAGCAACTCACTTACAAGATATCTTTGAATAAAAAAAAATTAATGTACTTCGCATACTGGATTAGTGTATCATAGACATCACCGGTATACGCCCCAAACATCCCAAGTTCAATTGTCAAAAGTCCTTTTATGACAAAAAATTTCACAACCAGGATTTTAGGGAAAACATTGGAAGCTCAAAATATAACTGTTGAGACCCCAAAAAATTCTCCTTTAGTTTTCTGATTCTAGAAACTTCATGTTTATTTTCAGAGACCGAAATCGGGTCTATGAAACGCCTCAAAAACCATTACAACTACAAAACTTACGCAGCAACTTCCAAAACAAGACAACGTGTTTTTTTGCCCTCAACCGCATCAAAACAATTTGCATGTAATAAAATAGGCAATTAAATTTAAATAAGCTAGCGACTAGGATGCCGCGACTGTAGGCTATCTCAATACCTCATCGGTCATTAAGTCGAGCGGTCACACTTATTGCCGCCACAAAATACAGAGAATTGAAAACTGCTGGCAGCTGCAAAAGATTAATCTATTTAAGTGTTTTGCTTACTCTGACAACCTCCAAATTTACGCTAAGAGAGTCCTTCCTTCCTGATCCAGATTTTCGATCTTCTGCGCTCGGCACTTGTGATCCATATGGGTGAAAGACGTAAATAGAGAAGTCCGACATAATCACGGTAATCGCTAATCCGCTCGGAAAATCTGGACAAAATCAAATCCGTAAAGCTTAGTCTCCGAGCAGAATTAATACAACTTACTTTTTTTCTCATGTTGGCCAGGTAGAGAATGAGAACTTTCGCTTCTTAAACCTAGAAGAAAATAAAAAAAAATCAAAATTTTTATTCATTATACTCGAGGTATTACGCCAAAACGTGTAACGAGTGGCGGGGCCCATCTCCGCGGTTTAACGCCTGGCCAACACAGCTCCGAAGAAACATCGCAGCGGTGGCGAACCGTTGACGTCCGATCTGACCGACTCGAGACTCGAACCCCAGACCTTCCGCATCGATAGTAACGCCTTAGCAACTGAGCTAACCAGCCCGTAACCCGGAACAATAATAAATTGAGGTTAGTTCAAAGTAGACTGAAAGGTTTGCACCTGTTTTTTTTTTTTTTTTTTTCGGTAAAATTTCGGTCGTAGTTCAAATTAAATTCGTAAAAACCGAAAAACTTATCGCGATTTCGATCAATTGACCGAAGTAAATATCTTGCCAGTATGCAAGCAACAATTACAAACGGACTACCGGTGTCACAGTGTCAGGTTTAACAGACATCAAACTGATCAAAGTAGTTAGTGATGTGGTTACAGAGGAGTAGATCAACGTCTTGTTACTTCAAACATGACCGAAAAAAATTGAAATGACCGAAATTTTTGCAGACAGTTAGGTCAATTGACCGAAGTCAAATTTTGAAAAGATAACCCAGGTTTGCACTGCATTGTGGGAAATTTATGTTCGATGCAGCGAAATGCGATCAAGCTTCAGCCGTGAATCGAACCCGTCACAAATGATCGGCAACTGACGCGCAGTGCACCTAAGCCTTGCAGTAAGCAATTGCAGCATGGGTTCGACTTACGACGTTGATCTGTTCTTAAGACGCAACGTAACGCGAAATTTTAGTGTCGGAACATCATGAATACATTACTCCATACATACTGAAGCTGTACTGTAAAGTATACTACTACAGTATGATAAAATGAGCTGTAATACAATACGCAACTTACGATGCAAATGACGAGGGCCAATGAGCCAAATAACTGTATGAAACTACTATAATTCTTGATTACAAAAATAAATGCTGTGTTTGTTTGTTCACAGTGATTCAGTTTGGCGGCCTTGATATTATTATCTTTTACAATTTTATGGATGCGTTCGTAGCCTTGTAACTGCGTAAGTTGAGACCGTCGTAACCCGAAGACCGTCTTTAATCAAAGATGGCCCATGACAACTTATGATTGCTGAACGATTTGACTAATTTCTTGCTGAAAGTTAGAAAAACAAAGATAAAAAAGTGAGACAACAACGTAAGAAAAAGGCCGTACAAATCACCAAGAGAACCAGCTGCCTACCTTTCATGTCGCTTTTCTGAGGTTTTATTGAACTATCTGATTTTGAACCTAAAAAATATAAAATCATTTAACAATTTCTGCTCTTCCATGGGGTATTCTAAGATCACCACAATCGCGATTTGCGATTAAGTACAGTATGCTTATGCTGAAAAACTGAAATCTCAAGTACGTTAAACTACGCTCAACTGCGGTTTGAAACAGTTCATACAAAACTTTGTAAATTTACTGCAACCCGTTCCATCTTCGACTCATCAGGGGTGAATACCCGGTAATTTATCAAAACACAGTAAATTACTGCACTAATACAACATGGCATAAGGTATTCTATTTGAATAAGATACTTTATACCACCTGAAGAACCGACAAAGGCGAAACTGGCTGTAGTGGTTTTTACGTTTTTTATAGTGATTTTTTCAAATACAATATAGCTCTAGCTAGCCATAGTTATTGAGCACTCTGTCAGAGAAGATTGAGCCTTACTCAGACTTGCAACATGGCATAAACACTAAAAATCTTACCTTTGCTGGGGAATATAAATGAGCTCTGAAGATCATTGGCTCGACGGATGTTGCTGAATGTTGCGTTTAAGCTGGGAATATGGAAAAGGCATTCGACTCTTGACATAGGCTGGCAGTTAAACAGGACTTGCGAAGGCTGAATGCTCACAAAGACCAAGGTATCCATTGGAAGAGCTGCTATAGTTGAGTCCAAAGAATCAACTGCTCCAATTCCTTCTTCCGAAGGAGAAGTTTCTGGAGTCGGAGCAACGGGAATCGCTTGAAGAGTTTGTTCCAAAAAATCCAGGAAGCAAGGACTAATGATCATTTCCGGAAGAGACTGGAGGGAGAACCATATATAAATTGAAGAACGCTTACGGAATTTTGTTCCTCCTGGAGTCTCAATCTCCACCAAAGGGACCCGAGGTGAGGATTCAGTAGCTGTATCTTCTTGAGAAATTACATCACCGGTTCCGGAGTCATAGCGACATTTTATAGACACACCAGGAACATAAAAAGTCGTCTCATTACTCTCATATGATTTCAAAGTGAGGAAACGACCAGCAGATGATGCACCGCTTGCAGAAAAACTGAAAAAAAACCGGATATTTAATTATTTAACCCTGTACTATAGATTTCCATGCGCTGCAGCACACAGCTAAAAGCACACAAACTTAAGAGTTTGACACATTATGCAGTTTTCTATCATAAGTTTACATTTGCCGTACGATACCCCTTTTCAAGCGATGAGATGTAAAATACTTCTATTTAAGAACCAAACTGACTGGCCCTTACCATTAAGTTTAAAACCGTAGATGTCCAAACAGCAAAGGCGAAAAAAAAATCTCAAAATAAACACAAAAAATCTAATGTTGAGCTTGTTAAATCTGACAAGAAAAGTTT
The DNA here is from genome assembly GCA_964006365.1 of Trididemnum miniatum. Lineage (NCBI taxonomy): Eukaryota > Metazoa > Chordata > Ascidiacea > Aplousobranchia > Didemnidae > Trididemnum > Trididemnum miniatum. Next base: position 21,803,734 of record OZ023238.1, on the reverse strand, counting down.
TACCAAGAATATACTGAGATTGCAGATAGCTTCAGAAATATGAAATGAGGGAACAGCCTTGGCAGTCAGTGAGTATTTATTGACATTACTGAAGTATGATCGATTAGGGTGTCCCGTTTTTACACTTTTTTTCGCAAACTCTTAGTTTATACGATTTACAGGGTGCAAATCGTCACAGAAACCCATTGCCAAAAAAATTTTTGAAAAATATTGAGTTGTTCATGCCCGGGGGAGACTTTGAAATATTTTGGGGGGTAAATGACGTAACTCGAAAAGTACACATGCTACACGGCTGAATTTGATGTCAAACGATTCGGAAGACATGGTTTCCTATCTGTCTGTAATACATTTTGATTCTCTATCTTGATCAGAAAACGACTTATGATTCAAGGATGTGCATTAGAATTTTTTGATCTTTTGCTATCCACAAATCATTAATTTTAATTTTTTAAAGCATGAAAATGTATTACAGACAGATAGGAAACCATGTCTTCCGAATCGTTTGACATCAAATTCAGCCGTGTAGCATATGTACTTTTCGAGTTACGTCATTTACCCCCCAAAATATTTCAAAGTCTCCCCCGGGCATGAACAACTCAATATTTTTCAAAAATTTTTTTGGCAATGGGTTTCTGTGCCGATTTGCACCCTGTAAATCGTATAAACTAAGAGTTTGCGAAAAAAAGTGTAAAAACGGGACACCCTAATGATGGATTGATGGTGGACCAAAAATTGCATCAATCTAAGACTCATTTCTCTCTCAACCCAAGGGTTTATCATGCAGAGTGTTTAATTATGCTGGGCCTTCATATTACTTCCTCATGAACCTTCCGAAAAACGGTAAAATACAGCAATAATTGAAGGAACCTTAATACCATCCTCGGTGTCGAAACAACTCACTCGAATTGCGACAACTCATCCTTAGTTGGCTGACAAACAATTTTTCCTCCGTCAATTCCAACTCGCACATCCACGATCAACTCCAGGTTAGCAACTTCACTCTATTGATATTCAATTGTCATACTTTATCGGTCGGCAAGCGGAGTAGTTAAAAACACCACAATCGGCGCAGAGGCCCGGAGTTCAATTCCCCACCCGCTCAAATCGGACACAATGTCGCCAACGGCTCGCCACCGCTGTGACGTTTCTTCAGAGCTGCGCCGAGTCGCGGAGATGAGCTCCCGCCACTCGTTACACGCTTCTGTGTAATACTGCGTGTATGATACAGATTTGATTTTCTTTTATGGTTTGCATTTTGTTAAACTATCAACTGCTGCATTTCTCAAGCAACGAAAAGCACATAAAATTACGACATACCGCTATTCGTTTTATTTTAGCAAAAACTACTGTAACTCTTTACATAACTCCATAATTTCTTAGTTTTTACCGTTCTGTCACTAAAAAATGAAAGTACGACAAAACCATGCAAGTGACAAAGCCACATTCGCTTTGGGAATTTCTATAGCTTCAACCGTTATCGGAGATTTTTTTTTCTTCTTGCTTTAAACCTGGCAAATGCAGAGAAGGGTACGCAAGAACGCAACAGCGACGCTTGGAAAACGTAGAAGTAGAAGTATTTTGATGCAAGTACACAAACCCAATAATTGTCTAAATCGAAAATCAACTGCAACAATCAGGTTACCATTAATTTTGTTGGTTGCTACATACCTGCTGTGCCGCTGCATTTTGCTCATCTTGTCCGTCTAATGGACCAGGACCATCTTCTTCGATTACGCCATCATCATCTACATCGTCGTCCATAAATTCTGGTTCTAAAACAAAAGCATTCGATGTTTCGACGCTAATACACTACCGCCATCATCAGGTCCATTTCGTTGACCTCGCTTTGTACTACTGATTTAAGAACTAAAAATTTACTCATTTTAAGTTAAATTTGTCCCGCTATGCAAATATGTCAGCCTGCTCTGAATTTTAGCCGTTATTTCGCAAAGCAGAAAGCTTTGTTTTGGCTTGCATTACCAGACAAGTTTCATTTTGGCGCCGATAATTTTCGAAAAATGAGGGCAAAATTTTATTCATGTACAATTTGCGTCGAAATGTAACGTACCCACCAGCGCGCCAAGATGGATGCCGTGTTGGCGAGACATATAGCCTATAAGCCGTATAATATTACACAAGTACTACTAAGTGCTACCTTCGTCCATATCGCTTGATGATTCGGTGCTTTCTTCGTGGAATGGAGAGCGGAAAGCTCGTGAAGCGCTCACCGCGGGACGGGACGGATATTTGAAATTAGGAAGCGTCGCAAACGCTGATCGGGCAGGTTTGATCGGAGAAAAGGCCCTGCGAGAATGCAATCGCTTCAATAGACAAGCAAACTAAGATGGTGCTTGTAGCTGCACTTTGTAAACTTCAAACACACAAATCATCGTTACTTTACTTCTTTTAAGTCGCTTTTTTAATGGTGCACAACACCGTACAATCTGTAATCACAGCAAAAATAATGAACCAAATAAAGTTTCGCGAAAATAGTTGGTCCTACGGAGCAAAAGAAAGCCACAGAAAATCTCAAAACTGGACGTTTCGACTACATAGATTCAGCTGTCATCATTAGCAATGTAAGCAAGGCAGCACTGAACGGAACGAACTAGAATTTACAATATTCTAACAAGTTATAGCATAACCCAGGCAATAAGTCAAAACAAGTTGTGAAATTATAACGTGAACTAAAAGCTAACAAAAAGAATAAAGCAGTACAAAACTTAGAACTATAGAATAATTTGTAAATTCTAGTTCTTTCAGTTTTGTAGTGCCTTACACCGTTGATGATGACAGCTGAATTTATGTTGTCGAAACATCCACTTTTGAGATTTACTGTGGCTTTACTATTCCTCCTTAAGCTATTTTCGTCTTATAATTGGTTTTAATTTATCATTAAAGTTTTATTGCCATCTGGTCTTCGTCGCGGAAAATCGAGAAGCTTGGAAACTCCAACTCGAGCTGCTGTCCACGCAACCCTCCAACGATAAGCCGGTCTTAAAAAGTAAGAAAGCAGTTAAGTAAGTTTTATTGCTATTTAATTGACATTCGTTTTTCATGTTTGTGTTTCGAGTCAGCAGAGCACACTATTACACATTGCACAACTGAGATGTCAACATTCTTTTACCTCGCTATCCCGGACGAAATGGACCGATGATGAGTGAATAACTTGGAATCCTGAAAAGATATTATTAGTGCAGAGAATGTTCGATGCGTTTTTCACTTCGCAGCCAGTGATGGGCACGATAAACCTTTCTGTACTAAAGCGATAACGATAATCGATAATTTCAAAAAAGCCCTGGGCGATACCGATAATCGATAAATCTCAATTTTTAAAGCGATAAATTTTCGATGAGTTTAAAAACGTTTTTTTTTATAAGTGAAAGTGCAAAAATGTTTTTCTACATTTTTCAAGAAAAGAGAGCAGCTCACGGACTCTTGCCGTGGCATCAATCAAAACAAAAAAGAGATTTTGGTAAACTGCAACATGACTTTACGAAGACCATGTATTTCTCCATAGCGCCAACTCGCTAACTTTACACTGTGTGCATGAATAATCGTTTATTGCGATAATTTATCGGCGATAACAAAATATATTACAAAAACGATATCGGTAATCAAAACTATTTTGAGCGATAACGTTAATCGGTAAACAATTATCGCCGTTAAATTATCTCGATAAACGCCCATCTCTGTCCGCAGCCCATTGCATTGATAAAGCTAATCTTGCAACTCGCATTTTATCATTTTCGTATGCCTGTACTTTTTATTGCTTACAAGCCCTTAATATCATCACGCATTCCCAGCAGCAACTACTAGCAACCTTTAGGCGTGCGGGGAAACCCCCAGCCGAGAAACAATATTTCAGTTAGAGAAGCGAAAAAATGTTTCATCTGCACAAAAACTGTATTTATCGTAATCTAAAAAAAACTTCGTCTATTGTATTCCTTACAGAGACTAAATTTTTTATAATACGATAGTCTCAACATGAAACTATAAACACAGGCTGATTGGTACTGCGGTCAAAGGCATAGCTATCGGTTAGATCAAGGGGTTCGATTCCTCGGCAGGTCACGTTGGTCACATGTCGCCAACGAGTCGCCCAGCCGCTACGTTGTTTTAGAGATGTGTTGTTCAGGCGCTAAGCCTCGGAGATGGGCTTCACCACTCGTCGCACGCTTCGGCCTAATACCGTGAGTATAATGAAGATTTGATTTTTTGATTTAAAGCCGACAAACGCACTCCTGCATGCTTACCGTTTTGACGCTGGGTCGTCGGAGTTTGCTTTTCACGGTTCTCCGGAATATAGAGGAGAGCTCACCTTCCAACTCATGGAGGCGGCGTTCTTGCTCCTCAACTGTGGACTGCTTTGCTCCCAACGCGCGCAAATCGCTTATCAAACGAACCTGAACATTTTCTTGAGTTACACAAAACTTTTTCAGATTAAGCGATATATTTCCATTGATCCTTTATGTCGTAATTTTTATTTATTTATTATTTTTTTTGAAATTGATTCAAATTTGCTCGACAGAATCAAAACATTTATTGTTCCAATATTTCTCATTTCTCCGCCCAAGTCATCACCTTTTATGTGAACAGTTTTGAGAGCGGCAGCAAGGCATAGAAATTTCAACACAAACCCCAAACCAAAAAAATCATTACACTCAATTTCGACAGTTCAATTGAAAATTGGAATTTAGTGAAGAATATCAAAAAAAAAATCATCTAATCTAAAACTACGAAAAAACAAAACTTTTTACCTGCTCGTTATACTCGTGTTCCAATTTCCTAGATTTCTTTTTCAAGAAGCGTTCTTTAATTAACGGGTCTGAGGGGGAGTGCACCAATTTAGTTTCCCTTTCGTGTTTCTGGGGGAAAGAATCAACCTCGTCCAATTGCAGAGAAGTGTCATCAAAACTTTCCGAGTCCATTTTTTCCGAGCTGTCACTGCCTCGACGTCCCTGACTGCCAGTAATAAGAGTCATAGTATCAACTAAAGTAGTAAGATAGGATCCGATTTTCGTATCCAATTTCACATCCATTCCTTTCATTTTCCACACCACGTTCACGCTCGTGCGAGCCCTCATGTGGATGCCTTGATAACTGGTTGTGTCGGTGCAAATCTGAAAAGCAAAGTTGGTGGTAATGTAGTTGTTTTCACAATTAAAACAATTTTTTTAAATTTCATCAAAACCAAACAAACATTACTGCATCAAATATAAATACAGAGTGGGGTCTTGGGATGTTTATGACTACCCTAAGAGGGCAGTAAGAAAGCCCATTGCTAAAACCGATTACGAGTATGTAATGAAGGACAAACCGCTGTATGCAAAACCGTTAGAGTGATCTCAATCTTTTCCAGTCTTTCGTTACGTCATTTTCCAGTCATTTAAAAAAAAGTCATTTTCCTTACGTCATTACGCAAAATCGCTCGAGCGGTTTACGCAAAATTGTCCTTTCATCGTCACTAAACTCGTTTGTTGCGCTAAAGCATGTCGTAAGTTGACGGTAATTATCACCGTCACTCAGCACTCAAGCAGCACAGCTGCCACGATGCACTTGTTTTAGGATGTTTATGAATAGTGCAACTGGACTGAACACCTAAAATCAAGTTTGTAATCGCAAAACGAACGCTCTTATTCTAGAACAGGGGTTTCTTTCTGTTTGTCTCCGATTGACCAGTTTTTTAGTGAGCCAATTCTGCATTTTCGGCAACAAGAAAATTTTTACATCTAAATATAAATCTCACCGCTACACCAACAATGTCTTCAATTTTACCCAAACACTCAGGATGCCTTATAGACTGGTTAATTTTGTTATAAAACAGTCAGTAAATGGTCGTGATTTGTAAAGTAAGCCAACATTTGGATGTAACGTATTAAATTTTGAAGCAGTGGTTCTTCTGTACGACCGGTCCTTCCTTACTAGGCAACTCTGCCAGTCCCTACCACTGGGGAACTTTTCACAGGATAAGAACAACTGTTCTAGACTTATTCGTAATACTATTACGCTTTTTCATCACTTCGTTCCTCAAGTTTATTGGTCTCTCAAGTTATTTATTGGAAGTTCGTCCCTCAAGTTATTTATTGAAAATACAGAATTACAGGTTCTTCAGAGAATTCAAATGTTTTCTTATGATTTTGCAGACTTAAATCGTTTATTGTCTACAAACCGCTATGCAGCGTCACTGTTGTACCTGGTATGTACCATCCGGCACCACAAAAGAATTCGCCGAGTAATTTTTCGGTGCCCAATCATCCCAGGAAGTTTGAAAGTCGTCGGCGAAACGGAGACAAAATCCGCGAAACTCTCCGGCTGACACGAGGGATCGCGCGTAGCAAGCACTTATCATCGTGTTATCGATAGTAAGGACCAAAGCAGATGACAACTCATCCTGGTTGATTGACTGAAAAGCATCTTAATTACTTTAAGTTAGCAATGATCAAGCATTGTGACCAAAAACAGACTTGCCTAAGTAAGCAGAAACTAAATTTGCCTGAGTTGTACTACGTCATCACGAATTGACGACACAATCGAATAGAATTTAAATATCCTAAACTAAAACAACCAATAAAAGTGAAATTTTGTCATCAAACCGAATTTCGGCGCTTTATCCTTTGGCGAAGTGCGATACATAAACCTTAGCAGCAAACCAACGAACGCGTCACTCTTACGTAATAAATAATTTTTTAGCTACTTCACTTCCAACTTACATGAAGTGTTTTAGCTCGTTGGACAGGGAGACAGATTCCCAGATCATTAACACAAAGTTGAAGGAACAAACTACTAGTTGCAGCTGGAGAAGCAGCGTTGTAAACTAGACTAGGACGGTGCTGCAAGGCACTGAAAACCTACGAAAAAACACATTAAAGCTTCAGTTATTAGCAATAAACCATTTCACATTCAATCTTGTCTCAAAAAATTAGAGGATATTGCAAAAATCTGTACTAAAATTTCAGCAAACGTAAAATTTTGCATTTTCACCTTGGTAACGATCTTCACTACACTCGCAGTATTACGCTGAAGTGACGCAGAAAAGTGTAACGAGCGGCGGGGCCCACCTCCGCGACTTAGCGCCTTAACAAAACAGATCAGAAAAAACATCGCAGCGGTGGTGAGCTGTTGGTGACACTGTCCGATTTGGCCGACCCGGGAATCGAACCCCAGACCTACAGCACGGACAGCGACATGCTAAACAACTGAGCTAACTGGAAGGTTTCACTCGCAATAAACCATTCCACATCAGGTCTTGCCTCAAGTAATTAACGGATATTGCAAAAATCCGTACTACAATCTCAGGAAATGTAAAATTTTGCATTTTCAATTTGGTATCGATCATACTGAACACAAGATAAGGACTACGGACATACCGGAGTTGTTCTGGCCGACGCACTTTCATCCATATCTCGCTTTTCTGTCCATTCATCGTAATGGTTCTTATAGACCAGGAAAAACAAAATGGCTAAAAAATAGCATTTGTGGCTCTAATACAGCGGAAATAGAATCAAAGTCGGGGTTTGCCCTGTTATGTCGAGATAGATCGGCAATCAGTATTAACCACGAGTATTTATGGGTAAATTAGGATTATTTTACGCGTTTTTCACCAAAAATGCGTATTTTTTGCCACAGAATGTCATAGAAGCAAGCTTTTCTAGTCAAAGCGAGCTAAAAAATACACAAATTATGGCTCAGCTCTTCCGCAAAATAGTTGTGGAACTTTTTTGTTGATTTGGCCAACTGAGAAATGTTCATTTTAGCTCTTAGTCAGCTAACAAACCAGTAACAGTTCAGTATACACGGATATACTACTGCCCAGTTCAACAACATAGAGTAAATTGCACGATACGTCGTTGCCGATGTACAAGACTGTTGTGTTTTCTCTGAGTTTTCAATTATAACTGTGAGAAATACTGCTAAATAATAAGATAGATAGAACATTGTAAGTACACTGAATACAGCATTCAAAAACTCTAATTTAAACTAGGTTTTCCATAAGCTTTCTGAGAAAAAACGTTTTCATTCTTACCTTTGTCAAAAGCAGTTGGCTGCACGAAAAATATTGGCCTTGTTAAATTAATAAGAATAACACTGTTGTCTTCACTTGGCATCTTTTCTGCGGTGGAATGATCGAGCCCTTCAAAGAAAGCTCATTAAATAAACTTCATTACGCGTGTTGCGGACTTTATTAAAATTTTTCCAAGCCTAGAATAGCAATAAAACTGGCCAGTCAGCTCAGTTGTAAAGCACGCGTTATCGGTTCGGGAGATCTGGGGTTCGATTCCCGAGTCGGTTAAATCGGCACAGCGGCTCACCACCGCTGCGATGTTTCTTCAGATCTGTGTCGAAAAGGCGCTAAACCGCGCAGATTGGCCCCGCCACTCGTTACACGCTTCGGCGTAATACCGCGAGTATAATGAAGATTTGATTTTTTGACCTGGATACCACTAGTAAATTCTAGACAACTGCCCTACATTCATTGCCTATGTTATTTCAAGAAGGTAGAAACAACCTTGGGCTTAATCTCCTTTCAGCGAAGACTTTCGCAAAACAACTAAGAGGGAATTGCCTAGCTTTGTGTATATTGACTAGAAGCTGTGGCTTTGCACTAATCTATTCTGTTCAGTGTTCACCATCTCTGATAAACACGAACGCAGATGACGAAGCACAGCAAACAGAGTCACTTATTGTTGAATTCAACAATCTGATTTAATATAGCTTGGTTGAAATTGGTGATTTATCAGCCACCGCGCAAATTTTCAAACGATACCGCAGCATTTTCTAAGTAAAGTAACTAAACCAAAATTTAGTGAAACAATTACGCCCAAGCGAGTGGGGGGCCCATTTCCGCCATTTTGCGTTTGGCAACACATCTCCGAAGAAACATCGCAGCAGTGGCGAGTTATTCGCGACACAGGGTCCGATTGATTAGCTCGGGAATCGAACCCCAATGATCTTACGCTGATAGCGATGTCTTTGACCACTCGCCAGCAGGCTGTTACAACCATCACAACTTTCTTACCCAAATGATTTAAGGTTTTTTCCTGAATTTGAGTTGTGTTTTGCAAACCAATCCTTGTTGTGAAATAAGCTAACTGCTGAAACTCTGGTTCAGTTTCTGGGTATACACTGTTTCCAATCAGCGTCCCCAATGCCAAGCTGATGTCAACTTGAGCTTTGCCAAATATCTTCATATATTTTGGAATGTGTTCTAAAAAAATATTAAAAGCTTCCAAACATAACGTCTTTGAAGTAATAAATATTGAAGTACATCGCGTAAACTTACGCTTACAGGCGATAAATTCTGTGGTGATATTCAAATTTTTGTCAGCTGATTCTATTAAAAAAGTTATATTATCAGCCGGTTCTCTTTCACTAATGGTGCTGGTTAACTCGTATAAACAACAAACAGCAAAACTGGCTGGTTCGCCAATCTAATAAATTTTGTAAGACGGATCTATAGAACCGGTGTAGACCGGCTGAATCCCACCACAGAATGAGTCTGCTGCTTTTGGTTTCTAACGTTGCGGAGGTTTAGTTTTTATGATTTCGGAATGAAAAAAATCGAATTACAAATGACATCGGCAGTATAATTTTGCTACGTATGTGTAAATGATACTTACGCAACTTTTGACCAGCACGCACGACCCTGTTCGAAAGTTCAAAGGTCATAGTTCCCGTTTTGAGTCGAACAGCATTCTGGGAAGGGGTCACGGCAGTAAGCTGAATACCCTGAAAATAGCAAAAAAATCGGAGTAGTTGGTTTTTGATATTTTTCATCGCTAATACAGCTTCAAAACCAAATAACCTTAATGCTGACAGAAATGAAAATCTCGCTTTGACCCACAGCTGCAATGCAGCCTTAAGTAACTTACACTAACTCCATCATTTTCTAAAGAAAAATCTATATTCTACTAGCGATATTAGGCAGAAGCGTGCAACGGCCGAGCCCAACGCGATGGCTCACAGCCAAGCAACACAACTTCGCAGCGGTGGCAAGCCGTTGGCGACGCTGTGTCCGACATGATCGGCTAGGGATTCGAACCCACTACCTTCCGAACCGACCTTCTTCGATAAAACTAAGGATCAGTTGGAGCAAAAAAACGTCAAAAATCTCCTCACATCTAGCTGCAGTTGAAGTTGATAGAGCAAATGATTACTGGTGTGCGAGCCAGTGCGAGAAGAAGCTTGAGAAGCAGATTTGACGCTCATTTCTGAGATAGTTGGTATTGGTGCTGGTCGGGAGGACGACATCTTCATCAGAATGTTGTCAACCTGCGAAAATATCACGACCTAGACTAGGAATTTTCAACCGGGAGCCACAGAACATAACTAGAGAGCCACAAGGGCAAGCTTCATTAACCTGCACACCGTAACTAACCACTCAAGACCAACGGATGGCTGTTGCCCCTGCGAATGAAATACAGAAAGAAGATTTTATTGTTGAGCGGGAAGCCACTGATGTTGAGAATCTCTAAAAGGAGGCTACAAACCACTAAGTTGAGAACCACTGACCTACATTAATGTTAAACCAAGCTGTGTGAATATATATATGAAGACCTATTTGCAACCCAACAAAGTGAAAACTGATCAAGGAGGGGAAGAACAAAAGAATGGATTTTAGAGTCAGTAGTTTCTGTAAATAATGCCAATTATGATTGCTCTAACTCTGAGTGGAACCCAGGACGTGGAATCTTTATGACGCGCGATACAATCTGCCATATCGTTGACAGGAAGTTTATTTACGAGTTCTGAATGATAAACGGTATTAAGCGCGGCAATTATAACGTAACTCAAAATTGCTCAGACGTGGCTTAGCAGTACTGCATGGGTTGCAGATTCTTGGTCACAGGTTCAACACACAGCTAGAGCAGATCGCACAGACATTTCGGTGGTTTTGCACAAGCTCACTTCGAAATCTGCACTTCTAAATTTTCTGTTGAGTGCTTTTAATGTAGTTTCAGTTATATACCACACATCCACGATAATGACCAATGAAAATATCATTTTAACAGCTCAGACGGCCGAGTGGTAAAAGCGTCTGCCTCTGAAGCTGTGGACTCGGGTTTGATTCCGAGTCGGGTCAAACCAATGACTTTAAAATTGGTATTTACAGCTCCCTGCTTGACGCTCAGCATCAAACGGACAGTGAGGAGGAAAAGCCGGCAAGTTCACTAGTTGAGCCCTTGGGAAAGGCACTTAGCGGGATTTCCACTTAGTGGAACTTGGTGTAGTACACAGGTGGCTGGCAACTCCTCAGCAAGCTCGTCATAGCGCATTGATCGCTTTCTCGTGGTAGGAGGATAAAATGCCTCCAAATACAAAAATATAACTGATTTAATGACCGTCGCCATACAATTCTTTGGACATTTGTATTAAACTATCATTCATGCTATTAAACAATTAAACATCCTTGTTACCTCTTCCACTAAAACTTCTTGTAGAAACACGAGATGATTGAAAAGTGACGTGGTTAGAGTGTGATCAAAATTGCCAATTTTCACTGAAATTGACAAATATTGCCCTTCTTTCATCTTTAGTTCGCTCTCTAAAAACACAAGCTATTAAAAACCAAAACATTAAATTTATCTGGCTTAATAATCTTTCCATTCTAACCGATAAATTGAAACAGAGTAAAGATGCTGTCTAACCGCAGGCAAAGGTTTGTAAATTGAAGGCAGAATCAAGGTATAGAAATTGAAAGTTGAGATTTAAGTCAGCACAAAAATTCTTCAACAGCCAGAATAAACGCACTTTCAAACTAACACCCCAACGACATTGCTATTGGCATGAGAGGTCCAGAATTCGATTCTCGGGTCGATCAAATCGGACAGTGTCGCCAACAGCACGTCATCATTGCGACGTTTCTTCGGAGCTGTGTTGCCAAGGTGTTAAGCAGCGGAGATGGACCTCGTTACAAGCTTCCGCGTAGTGCCAAGAGCATAATGAGGACTTGATTTTTGAACTAGCATTGGTAGCACTTACCATCGGTTCCATCATGTTGGTGGTGCTTCACTTCTCCTTCTCCAACTATAGCCGGAAAAGAAATAGTCGTCGATGAACCCTCATTCGCAAAACTTAACTAGAAAAAACATAACGTTACGGCCGACGTCATAAGGTCATGACGTCACTAGTAGCACTAAGCGAAAATTTAAGACAAATGCGAACGTAATTGATAAGAACACAAAAATTTCAGTGCATGAGGTCATCAAGCAATGCGTGACGTCATTGCAATAATAACGTCATCGCAAATACGTACCGATGAAGCAAAATGAATTGCATGTTTGAGCAGTTTGACGTTAAACGAAGCTTCTTTGCCCAATTCCCCAGACCCAGTGATTGCTTCAGTTGTATAACGAACTATGGAAGAAGGGAGCATGTTGGCTCCTACCTCAATTCCTTCAATTGTGAGTTGAAAACTGAAAAAGACGAAAGTAAAACATGCTCTGCACTACACAAATTGCAAGCATTTCATTTTTTCTCGTTAGTATCAAGAAGATTGCTCCGACGCTGAATATCTTTATTTTAAGTGAAAAACTAAAAGCACTCATTTCCTTAGCTCTTCATTACAATTCATTTGATTTTCGTAAGCAACTCAACAGTAACAAATAGCACAATATGTCAAGTAACTGCGGGTTCATCTTCGGCTTCAAAGCTCAAGCACTTTCCGTGTCACAATTGTGACGTTACCATCAAACTCGCAAAGAAATAAACGTATGATTGCAAAAGGCAGAAACTCACAGGGAATAGTAAATGCAATTTTGATTTTTTGAGTAAAAAATCAGCCATACCTGACTTCAAAAGGAAACATGTTGGCAGTTTCGGCCGACTGGGCAGCGGACACATCGTTGTAAAACAATGGGGTTTTGGGGGTTATGTGACCCAGGGTAAGTAACGATGGGGACTCAGAACCCATACGTGGGGCGCCAAATGATAGCTCCGTGGGTCTAAACAAAAAATGCAATTGTAAATAAACATGCAACTACGACTTACGTACTAAAACAAAGAAACGTATTAAAAATGCAAATCGAACTCTATTCACTCTAGCGCCCGATATCTTTTAAGAAGTAGCTGAGGCTATTTTCAAATTATATTGAACTGAAAACTCAACAGTAATTGAGGGAGGCGAAGTGAGCTTATGCTCTTCGAGTCACTGGCTCTAGCCGTGAATCGAACCCGTCACGTAAGTTTTGCAACCTCTGCGAGACACCGCCAGGCCATGATGCAGACATTCGCTAGGTAGTCGGGATACTAGAGATGCTCGGTAATATTCCCGCTTGATTCCCACCACAGACTTGACTAATTTGTACTACAAATTTGCAGCTACTTTGCCAGACGCTCGATATCGAAATGCGAAGGTTAAGAGTTGGTGTGACATTTGTAATGGGCCGCCATTCGTTAATAGACTACTTAATCCTCGGATTAATAATCCGCTATCCCATACCAACTCACAATGATATCAGAGTTCGAACACTTGCTGAAAAAGCACTTTTGTAACATAATATGTCAGAACACCTCATGATTAAATTTCAAAGTAAAAACCTAAACTTTATCTTTTTTTTGTCACAAGATGTCCTGAGGAACTTTCTCTTTTTTCAGTAAATTCTTATCGAGTATAACTAACAAACCAGCCTCAGATAAAATTTTGATAAAAAGTCTAATAAAAGATAAAATCAATTTCGCTCTCAAAGGTTATCGTTAGTGATCTAAACAACAACTCTCAATAACCTGAATAGTTTGAATACACTAAAAAGGTTATTTCAGTAAACGTTGAGAAAGAATGATGTAAATTATCATTGAACAGTTTCTTCCAATTCCCCCCTGAACATAGTATAGAAGTACTAGACTGCTTGCGTACCGGTAAATTGGCGTGTGATTTAAGACATCACTGTTGGCGCAGAAGGTTTAACATTCGATTCCCCGGCTGGTACAACCGGACACAGAGTCACCAACGACTCGCAACCGCGGCGACGTTTCTTGAAACTGTGCTGCTCAGACGCTAAACCGCGTTGATGAGCCCCGCCACTCGTTACACGCTTCGGTGTAATAACGCGAGTATAATGAAGACATTATTTCTTAACTTCTTACGTTTTAAATGACGGAGTTGTTACAAATTCTTTGTAATGAGCAGTGACGCGTTTCGTACTTCGCGAAACGACATCGTGAATAGTAGATGGACGCTGTGGCAACTCAACCGTGACTTTACCAATCAGAAGCGAGCACGAATTATTTGAACCGTCTTTGGTGCCCTCATTAGCCGATGCTTCGAATTGACACAAACCAATATGACTCGTCAATATGCTCTGCAAAAATACATGATTTTTTGTCCAAAGGTTTAATTGTACGCCATTGTCTGGTCGGTAAGACGGCCGGCCGATATAGCAAGTGGGTCACCAATTTCTCACGCACGACTTACGGCTGCAGCTCATTTCATTTAACACATAGTTCAGAAGAGCGCAGAGTTTTCTTCTAAGAATGGCATTTCGTTTCATTACGTCGTAACTGATTCTTAATAAAAAAAATCAAATCTTCATTATACTTTCGGACGTTATCACGCCGAAGCGCGTAACGAGTGGCGGGGCTAATCTCCGCAGCTTAGCGCTTGGGCAGCACAGTGCCGAAGAATCATCGCAGCGGTGGCGAGCCGTTAGCGGCACTGTGTACGGTTTGACCGGCCTAAGAATTGAACCTTAGACCTCCCGCATCGATAGCGACATGCTTCACAACTGAGCTACCGGTCGGTCAAATACTGAATAATATCTCACAGACGAGATTGTTAAACAACAGGGTCTCTAGTATCATACATTAATAACTAGCAGATAACACATTTACTTTTCTGTTGTGCATAAGACGATCGGATACATCTGTGTTGATTTCTGACAATGATGCTTTCAAACTAGACTCGCTCTCGTTTTTAAAAGCGCTTACAGTTTTGCGCACGTGTGTAATAGCGCCATCTAGCGAATTGAGAAAGATTGATATCCACAGCACGCCCACCTCCGCAAGAAGTTGAACCTAAAATACATTATTCTTAGTCTGATTTCTCACTGGAGGTTTGAGGTATCAGTTTAGAACTTCCATATTGCATTCGGACGTTAGTTTTTTTACTGGTAGGGTCATCCTAAATGCATGCAAATAAAATTCGCAGCCTTTTTGCAGTCGATGTCTTTTTTGTCGTTTTAACATATCTCTCAAAATCAAATCTTTATTATACTCGCGTTGGCATTAAAATCACATATAAAATTTAAAAACACAACAGTCTGTTTCGTCGGTAACGACTCATCGTTATTACGGCGAAGCGTGTCGAGTGGTAGCCGGGTCCAGTTTTGCTACTTGGAACCTGGGCAACGCAGCTCCGAAGAAAATAGCGACCGTGGCGAGCCGTTGGCGACACTGTGTCCGATTCGATTGACCCGGGACTTGAACCCCAGACCTCCCGTACCGATAGCCATGTCTCAACAACTGAGCTAACTGGCGGTCTATCATTCTGAATAGATGATGAAGTGAAACACAACTTCATACAGGTAATATACGAGAATATAAAGCGAAAGAAACAGCTTCAAAACTCGGGTAGGCCAAATATGCAGTTGTGGACAAGTTATATTACGAACTTACCTTCTCCAATTTGATTGAAGCTGATATTTCAAGCGACACATACGATGAAGCGACACCAGTAGAACTGAATCTTCGCTTCAAAACGCTTTCAACTCTTACCATATCTAAAAAATATGATAACATTTTAAATAAAAGACGGGGAAATTTAAGAACAATAAAAGAGATTAATCTGACTGTCATTTTTGATATGAATAAATGGTGAGATTTTTTGTATTTGAATTTAGTCGCTTATTTATCCTCACATCACGAGATAGCGATCAATGCGCTATAACGAGCTCGCTGAGGAGTTGCCGGCCATCTGTCTACCACACCAAGATGGGGGAATCCCGCTAAGTGCTTTTCCCAACGGCACAACAAGTAAACTTGCCGGCTTGTTCTCCACACTGTCCATTTAATGCTAAGCGTCAAGCAGGGAAGCTGTGAATACCAATTTTAAAGCCATTGGTTTGACCCAACTCGGAATCAAACCCGAACCTATAGCTCCAGAAGCAGACGCTCTTACCACTAGGCCATTTGAGCTGTCAATGAAATGCAAAAGGAACGTACTGAAAACGAACAGAAGACACCTAACATACCACATACAAGTTGGGACACCATTACCGCTTTTTTAAGGTAAGGCAAGAAGGAGGCAGCAATATCAAAGCCTTTCAGGGATAGTTTTTTAACCTGGACAAAATGCTGCAATCCACAGTTTGTCATGAGCTGCTCGTTACGGCATGTTGGGAAGCTGGTTTGTCACTTCACACCATGAAACCATATCATAACAATTTCTTCAAATGATAATCTTATCACCAACACTCAATCACATTTTAACTCTACCCGCATATCGATCACCTGATCCGACGCGCGGATTTCTCAAATCAGCATTGTCAGTTCTGTGCAAGTCCACCAATCTGTAGACCTCCTGAATAATAATAATAAATAACTGACGTTTGTCTCAAATTGCAGAACAGAAAATTCAACAATAAGTAAAGGAGACTGCGAAGTGAGCAGCCACCAGGTATATACATCAAATGCGATCGGCTCCAGCCGAGAATCGAACCTGTCAAGTAGGATCTGTAACATGTGGGCGGTGCCTCTAGGTCATTAAAACAAAAGATTTACAACTTTTCGCTTTTTTTCACTTAAACTCTCTCTACAGTCTACACTATGCATCTGCCATTCTGCATATTATACGCATTTAAACAGCTTTATCTTTTTCCTTTTGTTATTTCTAGTCATAAGCGAGTAAGTACTAAGTTGGTCTCACCGAACATGATAAAAAAAGTAAGATTTACGCCAGAAAGTCTGATCTCGCAAGCTTAAACGCTTGTAACAAGCGTAGCGCAGACGGGCCTTTAAAGTGCTGTGTAACGCGTATATTGTAAGCGCTTAAAGTGCTATGTCGTGCCAAAGCCTAAAGTGCTATGGCTTTTTTAAGTGCTATGCGTAATAATCACTCTGTCCTCAGGTCTAATTTTCGTGAGTTTAGACCCACGGCTCTTGGTTCTAATTTCCGCATCATTATCAATTTCTTGATGTCATAATCACTTTTTTAACTATGACATCAATGAATTGATTATGATGCAGAAACTAGGACCAAGAACTGTGGGCCTCAAGCACACTAAAATTGCACCTAAGAACAGGGTATCATACAATTTAACTTCCAGAAACAGATGACATTAGTTTCGCACAAATGGAACGTACCTGCCAACACGGCGATACAGAAATACTTTCTTCAGAAGACGATGAATCGGATTCGCTTCCGGGTGTGTAAGCTGAGGGGGGTAATGTGTTACGTCGTCGAGTAGTCCTGTGTAAGTATACATAAAAGACTACACAATACCACAAATCAATCTTAAAATTGATTCCAAACAGCCGATAATCACGCATACGGACAATCTAACTAGAATAGCCGAGACAACGAAAGGTTGACCAGAAACTTGCTGTTGTGCTGCTCTTTGTACTGGCTTGACACCAAAAATAACTGCATGCGCCTAATTAATGCCGAAAAATGTGTTGACTATCAGTGCACAACATTAGCAGTAGAATGGAATGTACTCTTTGACATTCGTAAAAAAATTTCGCATATTTTAACCTATAAGCTTACAATTGCATAACGCAAGAATGAACATATTTTTAAGTACCGTTAATAATATAAAAATAACATGTTAGGAGTCAACAACCAACTACGTACATAAGCAGAGGATCATGTGTGCTCATAGATCCATATAGATTTGCTGAAATATTGGAAAATCCTCTCCTATGTCCACCAGACAATACATCGGGCGAAAATGCTCCCTCGGTGTACTTGTTCACCTAAAAAATCATGCGAAATGTTGAGCTAGGTAATTACTTCGAATCATTTAAAGCTGCTTACACTAAATGCGATTTTACTACGATTTCTAGTCGTACGAAATTTCATCCCATTGTTGACGTAAGCAGTTAACGGAAATATCTTCCACACAATTCGAACCTATGCAATTTCGCTTTCTACCGGATGTTTTGAAAAGCAACCCACGATTGTTTTCTAGAATGCCGCGCAAAGTGACGTAGTTCTACGTCATAACTTTTAACTGTTTCGAAGTGTACGGCACTTTACGTACAAAAAATCGAACCGTATTTTGTGCAAACGCACTTTACCATTGTTCTGTTTAAATGGCCTATGAGCTTTCTGCATCATAACAAATTTTTTGAGGTCAAAATTGAAAAACGTTATTGTGACAACAAAAATTTAACTGTGATGCAAAGCCTGAGATCTTTTCGCCTACTTAAATCAAACATGTAGACAGGGTGCTTAAGAGCTAGGCGTACCAGGGCCGGAACCAGGATTGTTTTCGGAGAGAGCTAATAATAAAACACTCATGTTGCAGTTCCGTACGTCTGGGAGTATCAAAGTACCAATGTCTTATCAGGTGGGGAGAAAAAATTTAGAAGAATTTGGGCTTCCGCAACCTTACTCTGAATCCGGCAATGCCTGCACCATATTAACAAGAAACAGATTCTTAAGCGTCTTAATACACAAATTGACAACTGAGTTCAAGTCAATAACAGGTTCGGTCTAAAAAACTCACGTTTTTAAGCAACATATCATTGCAGCATAGGTTCTGTATTAGTGAAGTAGGTGCATTATGCAGGAAGATGCATTATGACCCAGTTGAGTATTGAACCCAGCTTAGAAGTCTAATGCATTAATCACTATGTGCAACTACATTCTTGTTACCTGAATGGCAGTTTGGGCTTGTTGAATGGCACCAGCGCACATACTGAATTGATGAACAAGTCGTATCAATGCTATATCAACACGTTGCTTCACCAAACTTATCGAACAGGTAATATCAGCCGATAATTTTGACCTAAAAATTTTAATACCGGAAAATCAAAATCAAAAAATCAAGTCTTCAAATATTCGCGGTATTACGCCAAAGCGTGTAACCAGTGGAGGGCCCCATCTCTGCGGCTTAGCGCCACGCCAACACACTCCGATGAAACATCGCAGCGGTGGCGAGCCGTTGGCGACACTAAATTTGATCTGACCGGCCCAGGAATCGAACCCTAACCTCCAGCCCCGATAGCTATGTCTTTAACTAATTGGCGAACCCGCCGGATCAAACAGGTTAAAAGTACTGGTTTAAGATAACAGTGACATTACGTCATATGCTCACTTGAGGACCGTATACTACATCAGAAAAAACGTCAAACTGTTTCAAAAAAGGCACAAAATTCGACTTGACGTTCAATAGCCGAAGCGAACTGCTATAGCTGTAAGCAAATAACCTGGATCGATTATCCAGCAGTTAAACTTGCACCGGACTTCTAATTATTGACCATGCTGCTACGATTACACTAGCAAATGGTTTGAGATTTTTAGACGCAGGACAATTAGGGAGTAACCGCGTTAGGCTTGTTTTTTAAACGCGAGTGATCGAGTCTGTCCTGTTAAAACTGAAACTGCCCAAGCCCAGAGTCAACAGCCAGTGGAAAAAGATTTAATACGACGGCATTTGACACGGTAGAAAATACTTTCATCACAAAAATTAAAAAAAGCGTTTGTAGCAGAGAAGTCATTGTGCCACTAACTTACCTATTTTCGAAAAACTTTCTCAAAGCTGTTCCTTTCATAGATTTCGGAGTATTGTTGTTATTTTCACTTGCATTCCGTTCATTTTGCAGACTGCAACACATTAAAAAAACAGGTTGAAACACTGTAAGACGTAAAGTTTATTCTCCTCGACAAAGCTGTAGTCGCAGCAACAGCGATGCAGCATAATTTGGTTTCATAACCCGTTATGTTGGAAAAATTGCATAAGCGTTATGAGTACAACACAATCAAAGATGAAGTACCTTCAAGCTTTCAAATTGTCGTTTGTTAAAAACCTGCTAGGCTAAAATAGTGTTCGAAATGCATTTACTACACAGACAAAAACATCGAATATTAAGTAAAAAAAACTATCTTTCAATCACAAAACCAACAACACAATCCATTCTGTTGGCAAACACAGATTAAGGTTAGGCCAGCTATGTGTGATAATTACGTAAAGTTAAAAAAATCATATTTTCATTATACTCGCGATATTACGCAAAAGCGTGTGACGAGCTCATCCCCGCAGCTTAGCGACTGGCAACACAGAAACATCGCAGCGATGGCGAGCCATTGACGATAGCTTTTGATTTGACCGGCCCGGGAATCGAACCCCAGACCCACCGCACCGATGCCTTTCGCCACTAAGCCAACTGGCTGATAAGGTTTGTCACATTTTTAAGTCGCATTCAGCTTTTTGAATGCGGCTCACTATTTGTCATTACTTTTGCAGTGGAATACTGAAAGCCAAAAGAGAGCTATGAAGGAGTGTCAGGTACCAATTTCAATTTCACATACTACTATTAAATTGTAGATTCTACAATCTTTTTACCTTCTCTCACTTTCTGTAACAGGAACATCAATCAGGGAGGCGTTGAGTAGAAGATTTTGACAAACAATGATAGGGGATTCACTTCTGAAAATATTACTGTATTTATCACATAATAAAAAATGATTTAAAACATCAACGTACTATTAAAAATTAAATCAGGTTTTAATAAGTTGTTTGGTAAAAACTGTCCGCTTTTCATTGCTGCCGAGTATGTCCAGATCGCAAAACATATCGCAGAGAGTTAAACCGCGATGAAACTGCTAGCCAGGAAAAGATGGTTCACAAGAGCAGACAAAGAAAATTGAGAAGCACTAGCCTAGAATTTATTAAAAACTGATTTAATTTTTTTTTAAAACCTAGTGCTTTTGCAGCTTTATACTGATGATGGTACAAATTTTTACAGAAAAACGTTTCTAAAATGATTACTACTATGCTGGCTATAATCTTTTTATTAAGGCTGAGTTCGTTAATGCTCCTAAAGCAGAGAAATTTCGCTACACTTGGATTTGATTACTAATAATACGAGTTTACTACCGTCACATTAAACTGGCCAGAAGCTGTAAGCTTCACAGCAACTTGACCACGAGTCGAACCCAGTTTTCCTTATCATAGGCGGATATCTACAGAAAAAGTATAACTGAACAACATGCGACTTACGTATAGGAGCTGTGTTTAAATGACTGTTTTTTCCGCTTTTTCGTTGCATCTTTGGCATAAACTCGATCTGGGTTTTGTTTTTCCATTCTAAAAAAAAAATCACAACAAATTTTTTCATTAAATTACTGAAAAGCTGAACACAGGCCGGCTAGCATATAGTGCCTTAAGACATCGCTATCGGCGCGAGAGGTCTCGGGTTCGATTACAGAATAGGACACAGTCCCAAACATCTCGCTGCCGTTAAGACGTTTCCTCGTAACTGCTAACCAGGCGCTAAGCCGAGGAGATGGACCCGCCCCTTGTCACGTGTTTCGGCGAAATACCGCGAGTTTAAGGGAGATTATCGTTTTTCTTTTCTAATGAAAAACTGAACACTTCACCCATATTTTTTTTTTCAAAAACAGCAGAAGTTGGTGGTAATTTTTATGATTTTTACGTTGCAAACTGAGATCTTGTTGATCTGCGAAATCTTAATACAGCAGCCGAAAACGAAACTAAGCAAAAACCGTCACATTTTCCTCACGGAATATCTTTTAAAACTTACTTAATTTTTGAAATAGCAGCTTTGATGTGAAGACCACCACCACAGAAGGTCTGGACCAAATTCGGCTTGCTTTTTTCCAAGCTGATGATGCCAAGATTGCAAAGAAAAGCCAGATAAGTAAGCTAAAAAAAAAAAAATTCAAAACCATGGACAAAAATTTGATATGGTACCATTAAAAGTAGCCATTTTTCAACCAGACCGACTGGTTAGCTCAGCTGTTCAGCACATCGCTATCGCTGGGATAGGTCTGGGTTTGATTCCTAGGCTTGTCAAATTGGACACAATATCCCCAACGGCTCGCCGCCGTTACGATGTTTCTTAGGAAACGTTTTGTTGCCCAGGCGCTAAGCCGCGGAGATGGACCCCGCCACACGTTACACGCTTCGGCGTAATACCGCGAACATAATGTAGATTTGATTTTTACGATGATTAAAACTATGCCATCTAGCTTCGTTTTCATATCTCCACAAACGGTGTACAAAGCAGGCAAATACAGTAAAAATTGCAAAAATTTGTAAATAATATTTAATTTTTAGGTCAAACTGCAACCAAACAATTCTGAGCAAAATTTTGATCTACTACCATTTAAAAATAAACTTTAATGATTACCTTGACTTCACGCATGAGTGATTGAGAAGGAAGCGCTTCGTTTGTGATTGGTTTATCTGTTTGCCCGCTGAAAATCAAACTCAATTAGAGCAGTTTTCTCAATAATGTCGTTGACTGCAGAAAAAATTCGTTGGGATATTTCTTTAGACCAAGAATTTTAATGATTATGCCAACACAACGAATAAAAAATCGGTGTGCAAAGAATCTATAAGACAATTTTAAATGAAAAAAGTTTTTCTTACGCTGAGACTTTACAAAAAATTGAGCTAGGTCCAACTAAGGAAAGCATAGTTACATTATAGGTCAAGTATAAAAACTTGCCACATGACAGATATGGTGTTCGAAAAAAAATTTGAGGTCTTACCGCTCCAACTGAGCTTCAACGTCCCGCTGCTGATGTTGCATCCAACTAAAAATACCAAAATATCAAATCAAATCTTCAATTTACTCGCCGTATTACGCCGAAGCGTGTAACGAGTGACGATGCCCATCACGCGGCTTAGCGCCTGGGCAACACAGCTCCGAAGAAACGTTGCAGCGGTGGCGAGCCGAGCCGTCGGCGACACTGTGCCGATTTGACCGCCCTAGGAATCGAACCCCAGACCTTTCACACCGACAGCGTTGCGCTTAACAACTGAGCTACCGGTAAGCATTTTAATTTTTAACATCATAAAAAAGCTGATAATCGCTCGTAATTCTATCAACTTGTTCAGAGAGAATTACGAAGGCGTAATGAAATCACCAAGCTTAAACTTGATAACCACATAATTGTGATTTTGAGTTTTTCAGTTGATTTATTATTCTCAAACATCTCAAAAAGACGTAAAAATAGAGCTTAGATTGGATTCGAACCTATGTCTAGCGAATGGGTTATTGCATCACATCCAAGTCCACGATTAAATATACTGTAACATAGGTTTACTGATTAAACGTAACCGTAAAATTATGAATAAAAGCTGAATGATTGTTCAAAGTTTTGCGACGTTTCACCGTAATGTAGGCTCAAAGATCATCATCATCATTATAATGCTAACAATTATAACTTTGCAATTACATAAAAGATTAGCTCTGTCAGATAAAGCTAGCATTGCTCGGCTTCGCAGCGCTATGAGCAATCCTTTATGTCCATTACCTGTACATGCTCTGCTGTTGTTCGTAAATAACGTTCTCAGTGTGTTGTTGGGCTGCATTTGTGATCAATTTAGCAGTATCCTCCCGATCTGGAGTAGACGGACTACCTCGGGTCTTATCAGCAGAAGAATCTCGATGAAATGCAGAAAGTTCCAATGTACCATCGTACTTCACTCCAGGATTCCTAAAAAGCAGCAAATACCATTGGTTGCATAAGGTGTCAACTGTGCCTTGAAACTCAAGATCATGAGAATGTTGTTCAATGTGCCGTCAAGCCGGCAACGTAGCGAACCCAGCTGTGAACTTCAACCCCAGAAATACGGCGAAACCTTTTCCTCAAATAGCCGGTAGTACAACGTGGGTGTTTTGAAATCCCTTTGTATCTTTAAGGTGGGTTCACGCTTTACTTTTTTAATTCGGCGAAATACGAAATGACCGGCAGGGTGGCGAAGTGGTGAAAGACATCGTTATCGGCGCGCGAGGTCGTGGGTTTGATCCCCGCGTCGGTCATAACGAATAGTGTCGTTAAAGACTCACCACAGCTGCGATGTTTCTTCGGAGCTGTGTTACCCAGATGCTAAGCCTCGGAGATGGTCAACGCCGCTCGTTTCGGCGTAAAACCGCGAGTACAATGAAAATTTGCTTTCCTTTAATTTGAAACACTACATCCTATCTACCTTTTAAACTCTTCAAAATTGTACCTATCTAAAATGATGGAGTCAAACCAATAAAGCGATACGTACTTGGTCTGTGAGGTAGTAGGCAAAGATTCTGCAGCGGTGGCTCGCCGCGTCGGAGGTTTCTTTTTCAAAACAGCAAAGCCGGAGTCCAGCAGTGATCCCAGGACCACCTGGATGCTAAGTTCAAGAGTATTAGGAGCAGGATGATTTTTATCATCAAAAACAGCAGCTTCCAAGTTCCGGAAGTTGTCTCTCTCCAGGAAGTGACGTTGCAGAGCATCACACAGTACGCAACTCTGATCTTGTTTGATCGCTCTAAAACAATATTCAAATCCAAAGACATCGATTCCAATGCAAGTACAATTTGACGAAATACTCACAAAAAAAAAGCAATCAGCCATAACAGCTCAGATGGGCGAGTGGTACAGAGCGTCTGTTTCTTGAGCTGTAGACTCGGGTTTGATTCCGAGTCGGGTCAAACCAATGACTTTAAAAATTGGCATTCACAGCTTTCCTGCTTGACGCTCAGCATTAAAGGGACAGTGTGGAGAACAAGCCGGCAAATTTACTTGTTGTGCCGTTGGGAAAGACACTTAGCGGGATTTCCCCATCTTGGTGTGGTAGACAGGTGGCTGGCAACTCCTAAGCGAGCTCGTATAGCGCTTTGATCGCTTTCTCGTTATAGGAGAATAAATATGCAACTAACTAACTGTTTTGTTGGCCATTTAGTAGCCGACTTAACAATTAGAAATTGACTAAAGAGCAATGTTGTTAGCCAGAAATTTAGCTTAAAAAATTGTATCACATTGATCATTCTAGCCCATCAAAAACTGCCAACAAAACTTGTTGTAGGCATACCCAAAAATTAGATTAATAAGTAAACAAAGTGATTCTTGATAGATTGATTCTACATCTACAAAACGGTTATTTTTTATGAGCGAGAAACTTTTCGACAAAATAGATGTAATCATCAGCATTAAAAAAGACCGGAAGGCTGATTATGATTAGACGAACAAAATTATAAAACAAATTAGGTTCCTGACATACTTTGAAATAGCAGTGAGCATGTTGCTGTATTTGCTTTCTTTAGAAATTCGAAGTTTTTCTGGCGAATTCAACGAAGCTAAGACGAGAGCTGCTGAAATTGACGTGAAGTACTGGTTCTGTAATGTTTCAGCTAACAGTTGACTAGCGCCGTCCACTCGATCAGCAGGAGTGAGCCAAGCGCAGCAGCTAGGGGCTATGGCAGTAAGAGGATTCCATGACCTGTACGCTCGGTTCGATTTTGACATTTGGGATAAGGATTGAGGAGCAACCGCATTAAACCAAATCATCTCAATACTAAGATGTCCTTCCGTTAAGTGCTTACGTGAGGTATCAGAAGTCATGACTGTAAAAACAACATGTGATGTAATGTTAAATAACTGTGTGAAGCAGACTCATACAGGTGGTATTGTAGCAGGCTTTACCAACAGAATAGCACAGTGTTTCTCGATCTTTCTAAGGCTAATGATCCAATCTAACAAAACCAAAAAGGCACTTGAAACAAGTTGTAAAGGCAACATTCAATATAATAATGCTGTATTTGGACTTACGGCACTTTAACTTCTTACTATGCTGACATTGACAGACTTCCTAGAGGTTCGTGTACCCGGGATTAAACACTGCTCGAATAATAACACTCATGTTGCAATAATTTATGTTATGCTTTTGATTTATGTTATGTAACCGTAAAGCAGGACAGCGCTATTCCGGGCAATTAGCCCTCATCAGCCGCACTCTAGTGAAAGGTGCATTCATCCTTCAGAATCAAAGGCAACATTAAATTACAACACAGAGTACCTCTTAAATCAGCGGATGCTGTACCATTTACTGAACAAGCGAAAAAGGGCTCGAACCTCAATGCCATTTTTGGGGCGCCAAAAATAACTTCCAGCTTAAATTTAATACAGCTCTTCACATGAGACTAATTTCAAGATTGTAATTGGTTTAAATTTCAAATGTCACCTGGAACATCACGCCTCAGTAATTCGGCTGAAATTGAGTCGATTCCAGCCTCGAACATGACCCATCCCCAGGGTTTTGGAGGGCAACGACGTAAATCTAAAAAGAAATAAATCAAATCTTCATTATACTCGCCGTATTTCGCTGAAGCGTGTAACGAGTTGCGGGACACATCTCCGCTGCTTAGCGCCTGGGCAACACAGCTCCGAAGAAACGTCGCAACGGTAGCGAGCCGTTGGATTTGACCGGCCCGGGAATCGAACTGTGTAGATTTGACCGGCCCGGTAATCGAACCCCAGACCTCCCGCACCGATAGCGTGCGCTTAGCAACTGAGCTAACGGCCGGTCATCTAAAAAGAGTACAACAAATAAAGTACTAATAGAAGCACGCACTCAGTACACACGGTTTCGACCTTCTACGTCTCATCAGTTCAATTTACGTGACCGGCATTTACTTGAAACAATAAATATTTTGTGGTACAAAATGCAAGGATAGCAAAATAAACAGATCATTTATGTCCAGCAAGGAGTACAAGCTCAAATCAAAATTAAATCTTCATTATACTCGCGATATTACACCGTAGTGTGTAACGATTGGCGGGGTCCATCTTCGCAGCTTAGCGCCTACACAACACAGCGGTGGCAAGCCAACATTGTGTCTTATTTGATTGGCCCGAGAATCAAACCCTAAACCTTTAAATTAACACAAAATCTGCAGGTTTTCACACTTACTGGCGTAGTTTTCTAACGCGTCTTTCACTTGAGGAAGTAAGATCGAGGAGTCAAATTTGAACGGCGATCTACAGTTTTCATCACTGAGAGCAATCACGTTCGAACGTTCTGGCGCACAACCATCTTGGCTAAGTACTCTCAACTGACAAGCGAGAGAATTCACCGAGGCATGAGCAGATAGAACCACTATGGGGTTACGACCAGGAACTTTATGGCCCTGCATAATCAAACATGTTGTTTAAAATACGAACTCCTAGCAACCGCTCTTGCAACTTCCTTAGGTCTCACTGGCGAATCTATAAGCGAACTAATGCTGCAGTCCTAAAAAATGAATTTAAAGATCTTTAAACCTTTCTTGTTTGTGGTACGTACCACAATATCAAAAAAATTTGCAAGCAGAGAGCTCAATTTGCAGAATGCAGAATGATGAACAAAACAAAAGTACTCCAGGTACTGCAATTCATGAAGTCTCCAAACGCAGTAGGCCTACGCTAATTTATCCAAACACATTCACAATTACTTACTTCCTCTTCCGAACTTCGTTCAGTGTCAACTGATTGTGATAAGTGGGCCTTGGTTCGAGCTTTAGATAACATTTTTTCTTTTTTGCTGTTGAGTTGCACGCTAATGTCCAACTGATCCAGTCTAAACACAAATCAAACAAACTCCACGGATGAATTTTCTGTAAATTATTCACAGAGCAAAGCACTTACCTAACAGTGGCAATAGTCAAGCATGGCGTCGGTAGCATTTTATTCAGTCTTAAGTTGAAAACAGCGTCATCACCAGGAGTTGCCTGGACAACATTAACTCGCACCAAATCCATGTATATTTTCAGCTTTGTACGAGATCCCTCCATCGGTCCCAGTGCACTAGCAAGGATACCACCAATAGCTAAAAACCACAAACATTAAATTTATTACTGTCCTTAAAAAGTTTGCAACGAACAAGTTGCGACAGTACATTAGCTGGATTCAAATTAACAGAAATCTTCATTTTACTAGCAGTAAACAACTAAAAAGCAGTGTCCTTCCTGGCCTACCGGACGGGAAGTCATGACGACTTCCTCTTGTTGGGTCAAAGGCTATAACAGCACTCCAGTAAATTGTACCGTAGAGCGAGACAGCGCTGTTTCTGGCTATTAGCCTTCATCAGCCGCCCTCAGGTAAGAAACATTCATCTTCCAGGACGAATGATCTTGCCAGAATCACTCATCCCTTCGCCCTCAGGTAAGAAACATTCATCTTCCAGGACGAATGATCTTGCCAGAATCACTCATCCCTTCGGATAAATATATCGGAGAAATATTTATCCAAAGGAATGAGTGATTCTGGCAAGATCATTCGTCCTGGAAGATGAATGTTTCTTACCTGAGGGCGGCTGATGAAGGCTAATAGCCAGAAACAGCGCTGTCTCGCTCTACGGTACGATTTACCAGCAGTATTACATCGAAACGCGTAACGAGTGGCAGGGCCCATCTCAAATGTTTAGCGCCCGGGCAGCACAGCTCCGATGAAAACGTGCAGCGGTGGCAAGCTCTTAGTGACGCTAGGTCCGATCTGACCGGCCCGGAAATCGAACCTCAGCCCTCCCGCGCCACTAACGATGTCTATAACTTCTCCGCCCAGCCTTATGCGTAATACTAAGCCTCACGCTATGCCAGACCCAGTAGGTCTCTAAGTCAGATTAAATCTGGTGTAGATAACCCTTATCATCAACACAAGATGACATGATATCGAAGGGATTTCACCCTGCGGGTGTTAAGTTATTCGCAATTCGAAAGTAATAAACCTTTAGTCATACCATCTTCGTCTTCTTCATTCAATTTATTGAGGTGGTACTCAGCCATTGCATCACTTGTGCACTTCGCTTGCACTCTACTCAGAACCGACGACGGATGCCGTTTCTTAATGGTAGCTGTAACTGCATCCATGATTTGCTGAACGGAGTCAAGAAGGAATGGAGAAGTTTGAACGTCAACTCCGCCCTATAAAAAATTTTAAGAGAATATTTATAATACAATTAAAGGGCTTTTAAATTTTTCAACCTAAATTTCGAAAGTGATTCGGGGCTGCAAAGTGAACTTGAGCCATTTGAGCCTTGAGTCACCCAAATGTGTCAAATGCGATCGGCTCCAGCACTGAATCGAACCCATCATGAAGGATCTGTAACACAGACGCAATACCAGTGTGCCATTTCGCTGACATCGCCATAAAGTTATCAACTTTTCCGCAGCAATTAATTTGCTTTCGGGAGCAATTTGACCAACGTTCTTACGCAAAAGGCGACACAAAATGCTTAGTCCACGCAAATCAGCGGACTCACCTTAACATGCAAGACCACGCTAGTGCATTGCTCGCCGGCGGCAGAGCGAAACACATCAAACGATGAGCGCCGCTGGAGCTTGCTATGTTTTCCACCAGCCTTTTCAACAACTACAAAAGGATGGACACCTTCTTCAACTATTTCAAAATCCGACAACCAATCAGTTTTCTTCGTTTTAGCAGATGCTAAAAGGTGGCTGTAGCACGTGGTTAGCTCAGTGTTCCCGTTTGTTTTCTCGTTAATAAAACGTTTTCTTGGAAGGGGAGAAGTAGAAGAAGAAGACCTATCATCTTCTTCGGGAGACAACTCCAGTTTTCGAATTACGCTCTCACGCTGTGAGTGAAATTCTAAATGACCAGGACGGACTGGTTGTTCTTCGATTTCAGTTTTTTTATCCATATCCGTAATATCAACTCCGGGATCACTAGCCGCCGGACTCGGAGGTTTAGGCTCGAAATTTTCAATGTCAGACTCTGCGGATAGATACACATCTGAATCACTTGTACATGAAACTGATTTTCTCAAATCTGATTCGACGGATTGGAACATAGGTGTGGAGGGTGACTCTGCTCTGATTTCGCCATCAAGTTGTGGGAGAGAAGCCGACAGCGGAGATTTAATTACAGCGCTAACTTCATCCAATGCAGTCTGCTGATCTGCAACCTGGCTTTGACCGGATAAATCTGGTTGGATGTCAACTAGTTGGGCTGCTACACTTCCACCTGATACAGAAGAAATTTCTGAGGGACCTGAAGGACTTAGACCCGACTCAGAAAGGAGCACATGAGAAATTTGCAAAGTTTCAGGCGGGCTGATGGTCTCAGCGTTATCAACTTCAGTTGAATCATCTTCAATTTGAATCGTGATGTGTGGGGTGGCAGTGGTGGGTGCCTGCTCAATGTCTTCAGAATCTGAATCGTTGCGAAGACCTTTAGTTTTCCTTACTCGCAACTTCGCTGAATGAGGTAAAAATGAAGCTTTGCTCTGTTTGTGAGCATCGGAAGACAAAGAAGACTCGTTGGAGGATACAAGAAACGTTGTAGGAGATGGGGAATTGTTTTTTCGCTTCCCACTCGATGCTTTGGTAACGAGTACCTTTCCATGCACGAGAATACTCATTCCAAAATCCATCCTCGGATCAAAAACCTCTTCATCCCCCGAGAAATCACTACCATCCGGCTCATCTTCCGTTGAAGGTATGGTCAAACTACAGCTTCTTTTTTTGAAAACGATGGTCGGATTACCCCCATCCATAACGGGGGCAAAGAAAGAACAACCCCAAGATTTCAAAGACTTCACACTTTCCAAAACAGGGGAGCCGTTTTTGCCCCTTTGCGCTCCATTGACGTTTGACTGAAAAAAGCAAAATCAGTTAAATTCTGCAATCAGATATCGACATATTCAGTTATTAAATTCGCAGTCTTAAATTTTTCACAGCCAAAAATGTTTCACTTGTTGAAACAAATATTACGTTTTTATTTCGTTTTTGTAATACCAAAGTTCTATAAAAGTCCTGCCAAATATGCATAGAACAGATGAAAAATACGCTTTAAAGTAGCCGGATTTTTACAAACTTGCTAGAATTGACTGAGCAAGGCAAAAAACTTAACTCTGAGCTGAGAGTTACAAGATTTTCCATCATCTTTATATGCCGATCTGACCTACTATGATCATGCTGTCAAAAAATAGCATACCAGTTACGCAACAGTAAGTATTAATCTTGCAGTGCTTCAGTACAACAACATGTAGACTAGAGCGTAAAGCAACCACAAATTAACTTAATTAAAGGTGGGGTTCGGTGCAAAACAATACGCTAAGATTAGTTTTGTTATGCCTTGAATTACTCAATAGCTTTGGTCGGATGTTAAAATTCGATTTCGTTAAGAAGTTATTAGCAAAACAAAGTAAAAAAAATACTGGCTTCTGATTGGCCAGTTTCATTCGTGACGTCATTGGAGGGCAAGCAGATACAGTTTCTTCAATCAGCAGTCTAGGCTTTACCACTTGTTGATGATTGCATTGCCCTGGCTTAGTTTTAGAAAAATAAATGGTTGGTTTTTGCATGGCTTCTGGATGCAGCAACAGGGCTACAAAGAGTATAAGCTGTATGGTATTTTTTGTAGAGGAAATGTGCAGTTGGCAGTTAGCATAGAATCGATGCTTGAAATCGTTATTTTTGATATCGGTAACAAACAACGTAAAGAGCTGAATTTTTGTGGTGTGGTAGAGATATGTTTTTAATGGGTAGATTGAAAGTAGGAGTAAGATCCTTTTTACTTCTGTTTGGAGACTTCAGTGAAATAGGCTACTTAACCACCTTTCGTATTAATCTGTTTAGTGATCTAATAAATATCAGGTCATGCCTTTGCTTATGTGTGTGTATTTATGTAGATTCACCAGTGGTGTAAAAAGTATTTTGAAATTTTGCTTAGGTAAAAGTATTGTTACTGACGGCAGGACTGGTGAGAGGCGGGGCAGGGAAGTACAAAGTACCCGGGGCCAGTCATGTTTTGAGGAATTCATCACAGGTTTTGAGGGGCCCCGCTCTTATAAAACTTTTTTCTTTAGAGCGAGACACACGCGAAGAAATGTTGGAGAAATTACGTCTTCTCTATGAGACCTTTTTTTGGAGACAAACGAAAAAATTTGAATTAAATTTTGGTTCCGGGGGAAGAGATGGAAACCGGTTGGGTCGACCGGCGCCGGTCGGGTCGAGATTCTTCGACTGGCCGGTCGTCCCGGTCAAAAAACCGGTTAAATTCCTTTTTCTTGCAGCTAAAATACACCTAAACACTAAGCGAAATATACATACCGATATATGTTTTTTAAATAGTTAGTAAAAAACATTTTCGCAGCAGGAGCGTTTACAAATCACACCTTCTGAAAACAAAAGTTTGTTCTCTGTTTACTTTTATTAAAATACTCTTTTTTTTAGATGAAATTTGACGTGTTCAATACATCTATAGTGACAAAGTTAGCGCAAACTACAGTTTGTCATTAGGTTTATTGAAGACTGAATATAAACCTTCAGTAAAAAAAACGGTCAACCGGGCCGGTCAGAGACCGGTCAACCGGCGTAGATTTTGAAATTTACCGATTGGGTCGAGAAAATCCTGACCAGTTCCATCTCTGACCGGGGGGGGGAGGAGAGGGGGGGCGAATTGTATCTCTGCCCCGGGGCCCGTATTTTTTCTCAACGGCCCCGACTGACGGCAAAATATTCGAAGTAGAAAGTATTGACTAAAAAAAGCACTAAGTAATTAAAAAAGTAGTCATTAAAGTGTCAGCTGCACACTTACCGATGATGACTTGCAGCTCTGAAGGTGCAAAATGGTAAACCAAAAGAAATTATTACCGCTTAGAAGCCGAATCGATAGAACGTCTGCTTCTAGAACGGTAGATTCCGAGTTCGGTTCAGAGTAGGATTAAACTAATGACTTAAAAGTTGGTATTCATAGCTTTTCTGCATGACGCTTAGCATCAAAGGTGACAACGTGAAAACCAAGCCAGCAAGTTCAATTGTTGTGCTATTCGGAACCACGCTCAGCGAGATTTCCTCATCTCGGAGTGGCAGACAAGTGACTCGAAACTCCTAACTGCCTAAGCGAGCTTGTTATAGCTCCTCTATCGTAAAGAAGGATAAACGTAGCCTATGAATAAATAAGCTTTAACTTAGAAGCGGAAACCTGCTTATTTTTGTTAACACTTCAATTTTAGCGTTGGAGTTTGCTTTTTTCCATAATTAATTAAGGTTGAAAGAGAAATACGATAGTTTCACTGCTGGGCCTTCATATTTATGTTATTGTAATTGTATTGTGAACCGAACCCGAGATTTGCTATTTATCAAATCAATTGATGATCGCGGGTGCAATTGCTGTACTTCTGGCGTTTGCGGGCGTGATTGCGAGATACTGCTTGGTAGCTTGTGAGGCGTGCTTTGTTGATTTGATTTTCAAGCATAGCTTGCTCGTTGTGTTAGTTAGGATTGCAGCTATGCAGAGCAGCTGTGATTTTGGACTGGGGTCGATAATTTGGTTCATAATGTAAGAAGTGCTGTGCTGTGTTAGCAGAGAAGAGAAATAGACATTAGCAGAGAAATAACCATACAGTGTAAATTATAGTGTATTAGATTTTAGGTGCAACGAGGGATTTCAAGTAAGACTAGTAACTTAAGGTCTACTTTGTCTAAAATAAAAACTACCAAAGTAGTGCTACTTTCTACTAAAAGTACTTAAGTAAAAGAAAAAATAGCCAAAAAAACTACTCAAAAAAGTACTCGTTAGCGAAGAAAACTACTTAGGTACGGTAATATATCTACTCAAGTAAAAGTATTTTGTTACTTACACCAATGAGATGCACAAAGATATTGAGAAAGAAATTGCTGCTGAACATGTAATGGTTCAAACAAAATTCCTTCCCTTTGTTTACCTTCCATATGTACCCTAATGCGTTTGTTTCCTTTCACCAGAATACGCAGTTGAGACACGTTGTGCAACCAACCTATGCGTGCTGCAGCTATGGAAATACTCAGTACAATTCAGCTTGCCCTCCAATGACGTCATTTTTGTGTAGCGCCACCTATCGGTATATTTGAAATAGCCTAATAGGCTTTTAACAAAACCTTTTTCAGTTCGGCAATATTGACGAAAGAATTCAGTGTAAAAAATCCTTTCATATAAGTTTTTGTTTGTTGGCACCGAACCTCCCCTTTAAACTGTGAGGGGTAGAAAAACAGAATGCCAACTATAGGCTAACTGCTTAATGCTAAAGCCTGCAGCTGTAGGGACTTGGGTTGTATAGCTAAAATTGCATTCTACACGATGCAAGTCCGGTGGCCGAATGGTTAGAAAGGTTAACTTACAAGTAGAAGGTCCAGGGTTCAAACCTGAGTCTGTTTGATAAGCGGTCATACCGCGAAATTGGTAGTAGCATTGATTTTTACAGCGTTTATTTAGTACGTCTTCTGGCCTACCATAATATGTATCTCTTGATTAATTACAGTATGTTCATATACATTATTATGCAATTAAATAGACTTACATCGGCTCGCCATATTTGAAAAGAAGTTGCAAATATTAATCTAATTTGAGTATCGCGTAGTAAGCACTCACCTCCCAAAGAAAAAAGAGTCGTCTCGTTTTGCGATCATGAAAACGTAGAAATTCGTTTTGCAGTGCACTCATATTTGTTTCTGGTGTGGCAACGGATACTTGGGTAAGAATGGGACCCAGACGCACTTCTCCTGCTTCCAACCACTCATCTAAAAAAAAACTTGAACTTTGTTTGCGTTGCAAAAATCATCAACGTCATAATAAAACTTTGAAGACATGAAAACTGTTCACGATGAAAAATGTCCACATGTCATAATACGGGCAGTTGTGAGCCTGTACAATGCATGATTAATATTGTCATAATTTTCAGCACAACTGGCCAGTTAGCTTAGTTGTTAAGACAACCCGGGTCGGCCAAATCAGCCAACTGCTGGTCACCGCTGCGACGTTTCTTCGCAGATGTGCTGCCCAAGCGCTCAGCCGCGAGATGGACCCCGACATTCGTTACACGCTTCCTCGTAATAACGCGAATATGAAGATTTGATTTAATTTTTTTGATAATTTTGAGCACTGCTTCATATGCCTTAAATGGCAAGCAAATTCAACTTGGTAATGTGACGAAATAACACAAGCATAGTTGGACAAGATTGTAGGCATATGAGTAGTGGGTACGCAATCGACCAAACCATCGCAAAAAAATTAACTTCCAAAGGTGTGATCATGAAATCTCTTATTTACTTATGATTATGAATATCCAATTATTTCTCTATTTCATTTTGACGTCGAACTTTGTTGCGGCAACGCGACAAAAACCATGCGATATCAAGGAATTATACCTGTACAATTTTTACCGCTTCATCGTCCGGTATCAAAAAAATGTTTGAAATAACCTTGATGGGAAATGGGAATGAGACAATGCACGTTAGATTGTTAGGACATTATCGACCAATCAGCCTGCTTGACGCAGGCTAGCAATTTTTATATCGCCATAATCGCACGCCAGTATAGTTTGTAATGGTAGTCGCATTACCGCTTGCCGCGTATCGGTAAACGCACCTTACGAGCTAAAGAGTCATTTTCACAGAACCGTGAAGAAAATGGTAGATAACAATCATTTCAGGAAAAGATAAGGCTACTTTACAGGAGATAAACCACAATAATATAATCCATTTACCTTGTCTGAGCGGTTTCGACACATAATGTTTTATTTTGACTTCTTGCAGTGCTACAGACCACGCCTCTGCCACGCCCTCTATTTGCACGTTTCCATTGGCCAGCGTAACCGGTGAAACGTGACAGTCGAACACAGTGTGATCTTGGGCAAGTCTTACATGCACTGACTGCAAGCGAAGTCGGGTCATTTGATACTTCACATCAGTTTCTTCAATGCAACTTCCGTCCTAAAACAGCAACAATTTAATAATAGGATAATGGCAGATTACTTTTACTTGAGTTCTGAAAAAAAAAGGTACCACGTCGAATGCCGTTCCATTGAAATCTACTTCTAGTGGTGGTGCATACGTCATTTGAGGTGGAGAGGATGTCAGGTGATATGGAAGACATCACCAAGAAAATTTGCAACGGCTATTGCGGTATTGCGCCACAGCAGACAGCATTATTCCTTCTAAATTTTTACCAAGTGAGAGTTAGTCCAAACATAAATTTTAATGAAAAATTTGCCCAAAGGTCTAATTTTCGTTCTAAGTTGAGTTTCCAGGTTATGAAGCGTTTGTGTTGCACCAAAGTATTGAATACTTTGATTCAAGTTTGGTAAAAAATCTTCAATCCACTTGGCAAGCTTACGAAAAAATTGCGAAGTTTTGCTCAAAATTTCCCATCTTTTTCAAATTTTGCACCTTAGCGGGAACAGTGGTAAACAGTAGAAACTATTTCTTTATTTTACCTGCTTTTTGTGGCTCCAGTTCATTCCAGTAGGTAATACACGATAGGGGAAAGCTCTTTCTAACTGATGAGCATCATTTGCAGAAAGAAATAAGAAATTTTCAAACCAATCCAAAACAGCTTGCAACTGCGATAAAAAAAAACCTAAATGTCGTAAGAGCAGTGATGTAATATTAACTTCCTGATCATCAAAAAATAACCGCTCTTCGACTCTCGTATTGGAAATAAGACTATTTCGCTGTTGTACTGTATAGCCAAGTTCTGATAGAGGTTCTCTATGTTTTACGCAAAAAGTTAGGCCGAGATGCAATTTGCAAGCAAACCTTTGAAAACAAAACTTTATTACACTCGCGATGTTACGCCAAAGCGTATAACGAGTGGCGGGTCAACTCACGGCTTAGCGCCAGGGTATAGCACAGCTATGAAAAAGATTGCAGCTGTGGCGAGCCCTTAGTGACATTGTGTCCGATTTGACCGGACCGGGAAACGAACCCCAGACCTCTTGCGCCAGACTACTACGCTAATCAGTCAAACAGAATACCTGTATTATCGACAGCATTCCCTTTACATCACCAACTAGAACTTCAGTCAGCCAAGCATACTCGATCGATATCGAGCCGACAGGAAGGCCAGCGTTACTGAACATAGCATGTCCTCGTAACTGCAGATCGCTTAAATGTAAACGACAACTTGAGCCCAGATTCATCTCAGGTGGAATACTAGGATTGGTTTCGGCAACGCTGATTTCCAGTCCGTCCAAAAGAAGCTAAAAATCAAGCTTTTATCAATAACCATACAGTTTTGCTGCATACGTTCAGCTGCGGATGGCAGCTGCATCTATGCTGTCAAATCGTCCAGTTATTGTGGCTTTATTTTTTCTTTTCAAGTCTTAGTCCCATATTTAAGCTCTTATTGGTAATGAAAGCAGGCTTCAAGCTTTGGTCTGGCGTAACGGTTCTCGCTACAAAACAAGACACCGGTGCATGTACCACACGTGAACAGCGCCAAGGGATGCGTTTACCATTGTGATCAAAATCGCCCGCATTGGCCGATCACACAAGCGCGCTGATCGATCCCGATCATCAATGCACAGCACGGAAGGGTGTCCCATTTTTGGGCGACTTATTAGGAAAATTAGGTTCGGATCGCATTATGTCTCGCTGATTTCAAAAATATCTTCATTTTTTCATTATGACGTCATCTTGAGGTGCCACCTAGCGGATTTCTGTAAATTTGGGGGTATTTTGAATATGGAAAGAGATAGAGAGTTCGAACTTGCACCGAAATGATCGCAAAGTATAATTTCCTATCTGTGGTCAATACATTACAAAACGCTAACTGCAATAAAAAACGAGTTATTTTGAAAAAGACATGATTTATGCCCGTTTTCCAACCAAAAAGTGACAACACTGCGCATATGACAATTACTGAAGTTTTTGGTAATCGCAGTCAGTGAACTCCGTTTCAATCTTTTAGGTATGTGTTCATTACAACTTCTTGTTGGTAACTGCTGACAGAAAACACTGTTTCGACCTTTTAGGTCTCATCATCGACGTTCGAGAAACACTGTTAAAAAGACTTTTCTACGATTGCTTTAAACATTAGTATTAACTACACATGCCATGCATACAAGATAAAACATTGCAACATGAAAAAAAAATTGGTTTACCATTATAAACATTGTCAACTCACTTCTCCAGAACTGTTGGTTACACAATATTATGCAAAGCAGCAAGAATACGCAAGTCTGTTGGTACTAAATTACTTCGTTTATCTCGAATTAAGGCGTTTACAATGATTTTAAGTTTGCCAATAAAGCGCTCTGCGGCTCGATTGTTTTTCTCAATACTTTGCCAAAATCCAGGAAGACGAGGATTATAAATGATGCAAGGAGCCATCTAATTTTCTTCAGACAAGAAATCGCGCAAATCGCCCTTTTTCAAAAGCGTGTGCTCTATATCGTCATTGCTTGAAAATTTTTTCTGCTTTAACGCGTCTACAGTGAAAGGGGGAACTTCAGCATAAACACTTAACGCCACTTTTTTTGAGCTTAGCCATTGAGATGCGTGATGAACGAAGCGCTTCCAAACGGCGTTAAAAACCGATTCATCAAGAGATTTATACGCAAGCAACAAATCCCTGATAAACAGAACAATTGAGGGACGTTCAGCTGCGGAAGGTATAAGATGAATCGCTAAGAATGTTGGCAAGTATACGCAAATAATAAAAGAAATCATACGTTGAAGCTTAGGGATATCCCGAGACTCAACATTGTACCCAAAAATCAACATTCTTAAATAATCACTTGCTGTTGTTATCCAGGCGGCATGAGACACAGATTCTTGTCGAAACATTAGTAACGGTTTCAAATTTTCTGGAACCTCCATTACAAGATGAGTGCCAAATGGCACATGTGGTCACTTCGAAATGATGCATCTTTGGCTTCTTTTTCGTGCTCAGAAAACCATAAAATATTGGCTTTTAAATGATTTGCAGCAATAGCAGTGATGGAAGCGTTGCAGTCTTGTCGCATTTTTAGCTCTTTGGGTTTGGGTTTCGGTAATTTTTTTATTCTATTCATTAATGTACCATCCTCATACACAGTAGGGCCTTTCGCTCCTCGTTCCCAAACATTTTTTGCGTGCGTAAAGTATATCTCGTTAACATGGAATAAACATTCAAGATTGTGTATTTCATGTCCGATTTCGGATATAAAATATTCCTCCAATCGTGTATCAACACCGTTCTTTTAGCCTGTGTTGACTGCAGTTGTATCAGCCATTACCGAGTATGTGTATCAGAGAGCAATTGTGAGTCAATAGATTTGATGATAGGGGTAAACAATGTTTGTAAAGTGACCGAAATTTCTTTGGAAAATGACTTCACTTTGACAAGCAAAGTCACCTTCACATCCCCAACATTTCTGTCGAAATACTGGCTGCAAAATACATATCTGTCAATGCCATCTATAATTTTCCCATCATAGCATAGCTTCCAAGCATTAACGGAAGCCAATCTTAATTCAGCTGCTTTCAAAGAATCAAAACGATATTTTTCTCTTTTACGATGAACAGAAGATTTGGATGTTCCAGCTCTCTCAGAATTTTCAGGTGTTAATTGGTCAGCCTGTTGTGTTAAAGAAGTGCCACGTCGATCCGCAAGCGCTCACTTCGTCTTGGTTACAATTTGCCCAGTATTGCCGATAAGCTTTTTCAAAAAGCTTGCACTATTTATCGCACAAAAAAAATCCTCGTCCTGGTGCTCCGTTTCCAATAAAACTGAATATTCATTGTCAGGCGCAGTAATTTGCTGTTTCGTCGAAGCTGATTCATCTTTTCGGGGCCTTCCCCTTTTTTTTTTAGTGGTTTCGAAACTTTTCTCTTTTTTGATGATATTACATCTCGTTGCTTTTGATGAGTGCGATCCACCTTGTATGATCATTTTCCAACCGCTTCGCTGATCTTTTAAAAACTCAAATTCTTTTTCAGGATTCCTCAACTCTAAAGGACACGTACACGCATATTTTCCATTACAAAAACACAATGCAAAATTTGCACTTTCTTTACACTTGCATGGAGATATGTCAAAAAGTTCAAACAACCACTTTTCTGTAAAAGTATTTCGTTGATTTTTGCTAGCTCTCCAGTTTGCTGCTCTCGATTTTTTTTATGATTTGAAATAGCTTAGTTTCAATTCGACTTTTTGAAAGTACAGGTAAGCTTGATTTGATCCATAAACTGACAACATCTGACACCACATCAGTTTTTAAATTACTAAATTCTGGAGACTAGGCAATAAACTTTGAATCAGTCTGCTGAAGAAAACTTCGCTTAAAATAATAATGCTTGATCACTTCTTCATTGGTACGGAGAACATTTTCTCTCAATTTTGCGGCAACTATATACTTTTTTGACAATGTTGTTTCCGTCTTAGCTTTACTCCTACAACAACTCTTAAACTAAAGTGCAGTTCTACCTGAACATTCCAAAAAATAAAAAAGGAATGTAGAATTATGACGTCAAATTTACTTCGATAAGTGGAAAAATCCAAAAAAGTTTTATTACAAATGCAAAAGTATGCAAAGAGAGTTGCAGCATTAACACTGCTTTCTCGGTCTTTCACGGACCAACGCCATGAATAAATGTCCCGTAACCACACTGATGAGACCACTGTTTCTCGAACGACGCTGATGAGACCTAAAAGGTCGAAACAGTGTTTTCTGTCAGCAGTTACCAACTAGAAGTTGTAATGAACACATACCTAAAAGATTAAAACAGAGTTCACTGGCTGCGATTACCAAAAACTTCAGTATTGATTCTCATATTCGCAGGTGACTTTTTGGCGGGAAAACGGGCAAAAATCATGTCTTTTTCACAATAACTCGTTTTCTATTGCAGTTAGCGTTTTCTAATGCATTGACTACAGATAAAAAAATCATACTTTGCGAGCATTTTGGTGCAAGTTCGAACTCTCTATCTCTTTCCACATCAAAATACCCCCAAATTTACAGAAATCCGCCAGGTGGCACCTCAAGATGACGTCATAATGAAAAAATGAAGGTTATTTTTGAAATCAGCGACGAAAATCCAGTTAGAATGCGATCCGAACCTAATTTTCCAGAGAAGTCGCCCAAAAATGGGACACCCTACAGTACAGGTTCGTACGTGCTGTTTCCATTTACGCTGTGCGGAGTAACTTCAAGGGAATTAAATTGCGATAACTTTTGTTACTCCTTGAGAGCTAATCACAGTCCGTGCGTAAAAACGTAAGAAACAAAACAATGCTAAGCACGAACGCAATCGAAAAATGCGAAAGCAAACTTATGCAATTGTTTGCGCAAACCACTTTGAGGAACAAAAAATTTAAAGGTTTTTCCAAATCATATGATTACTGACAATATCATTGTAATTTGAAACAACAAAATGGGCAAACGCCAGCAGCAAGACACAATTATAAAGAGTTCCCTAAAAACTACCAAAATTGTATAAAAGCACAATCTACTGAGCAGTGATTGATTTCTAAATTTTGTTCGCTTTCTATTCTATTACGAGCCAGTCACTGGCATTATGCAAGGCTAATAAACGCAAAGGTATAATCGCAACACCCGGCCGCAATGCCACATATTATACTAGCATCTAAAGCCGAGAACAAAGCTAGTATGATCATTGTTTAATTAAATAATTTAATTAGTGATGACGTTAAGTGAAGCACCCTCGGCGACTACAAATTCTCTAAGGTAGCGAATACTTACCTTCTGACCATCTACCTACCTGTAAACGAGTTTGAAGAAATTTCTTTTTCATTTCGAACAGTAATTGATTGAGTTTGACTCTGGGTTGGGATACATACAACTTCGAATAATGAATTGGCAAAATGGCAGAGATATTTTGAACATTGACATTCACAGTCACCTCGAATGGGCTGCAAAGCAACAAATTACCAACTTCAATTGCAGAAAATATCACCAGGAGCTTTAATCGTGATTTACGGTAAAAGAACCTTTTATCTGTGACAATAAACGACAACGAAAGGCGCACAGTTCATAGCCGAAACAGAAATATAAAACAAACTGCGCGTTGCTACCATGCCTATTCTTACCTTTTTAACTGTATTTGTACCCGCATGTAATATCGTTAAACATTTTGTAGCCTTTTCCCCTTTCTCGTATTGTTTTAATATCTTATTCATTTCGACGCGTTCTTCACCGTATTGACGATGCGAAAAAATCACAATCTTATTTTACACAAAATTAGCGTTTCCAAATTTCCTTTTAAATTTCTAATCCTAAGAGGTTTTTTTTCTAATCAACACAATAATATTTCAACTCGAATTCGCACCGAAAATACAAGTAGTTGAGTTCGGTCCCACGTGAGGTACTTTTCTTCAATTCCACATCTTTCTGTTGATTCATCGCAAAATCTGTGAAAACGTCATCGTACCCAAGGTAATTATCCTGAAAACAGATCGAAATAACATTTATAAGCAAAAATAAAACATTAGCAAGACAGGCAGAAGTGCTACTGCTGGCAGTTGAATTACTGCAAAAGACAAGAAAGTCGAAGTAGCTTTAGCTCACTCTTGCAGAACGGTTTGACACAACTTACACTTTACACAATGAGGTTTTGAAACGCTTTCATTGTATCAAACAAGCAAAAGTATAAGTTACAATTGGAAGTTCTGCAACAGTGCTATAGTACACTATAATGTACTTTGCACCCAGTATATTCCTATTCTATTCATGTAGCTTTTGAATTCTTTTTGTTAATCTTTAAAAAAACAGGTAGATAAAGACGAACTAAAATCAATCTCTAATCGCACGCCATGCCAACTGAGAAGCATTTAAATTTGACTTAACCGCGAACTCTCAACTTCTGCTTACAAGCGATAATCTTTAACATTGGAAAACAACTTTCTCTTTCTCTTACTTTGAATGCAACCACTAAATCAACCAAGGATCCGTATAAAACAAGCACAGATCCGCTAGGAATAGAGATATCCAAGTCCATTGTGTCTGGATCTAAGCACGTGGGGTCAAAGGTCACAGTGGGACGAAGTTTTGGACTAACTTTTTTCTGACTTGAAAGTCCAGCGTGGGAAGCAGCTTTTCTGAAACACATTAATTAAATCGATAACTACCACTGAAACAGGAAAATAGCATTAGCACGCATCATCACTTACTCATTTGAAATATCGTTTCTAACAAGCAGCAAATAATAACAAGGCCTTCTTTCAACAACAGTTTTAGGAAGGAGTGTGAGTACCTGCAGCTTGCTACCAAAGCTCTTTTTAAAGTGACAGAAACCCTTGATAACATGCCATCATTTGTTTCAATGAAATATATTCCACATATTTAAAAAATGACTCTTTATACTATGGACACTTGTCACGCACGCAGTTTCTCTACGAGGAAACAACTGAAAAACTACCTACAGTAAATTCCAATCGATCTACAATGGAATAGGCAGCGTATTGCACAGCAGATGTAACGCAAAATCAATTCCAAGGAAATGTGATTAGCGAAGAATGTGGTACACAAAACAAGCACAGAGTCGCTAAGAATGCAGATATCCAAATATATTGTTTATTTACGCCATTGACTTATCGACATCAAAATTCGAACCTTCATTATACTCGCGTTGCTACGCCGAAATGTGCAACGATTGGCGGTGCCCCTCTCCGCGGCTTAGCACCTGCCCAACAGTTCCAAAGAAACGTAGCACCAGTGGCTAGCCGTTGGTGTCAGTGTGTCCGATTTGACTGGCCTGGGATTCAAACCCCAGACCTGCCGCACTGACACCAATGTCTTTCACAAATGAGCTAACTGGCAGGTACTGGTTGACATTTTTCTGATAAATTTAAAATGGAGAGGGTCTCAGATCAATTGACTTTCTATGGAATATTCACACTGACAGTCAGTCCGTCATGCATGTATTATGTCATTAGAATTGTTAGTACTTACGACGCTTCGCTTTGATGGGCTTGAGGAAAAGGCACTTGCATAAACTTGTTTTTCGTTTGAGATTCATACGGAGTAATTATGGGGTGCCATTTGTAACAAATATTCAAATTGAGAGAAGGTATTTCACCCACTAAAACCCAATCTGGA
Organism: Trididemnum miniatum; assembly: GCA_964006365.1. Classification (NCBI taxonomy): domain Eukaryota; kingdom Metazoa; phylum Chordata; class Ascidiacea; order Aplousobranchia; family Didemnidae; genus Trididemnum; species Trididemnum miniatum. The sequence goes on along the minus strand of OZ023238.1, from coordinate 21,759,989 downwards.
GTAACAAGGCCCCAGTTTTTCTTGTCTATTCGGTCCCACTCAATGTCCAAACTATCGGGGTCTAAAATTTAAAAAACAAGCGTTATTGATTTAACTTTAATATATAGAAAAATCACAAAAGAGAAATCGCAGCATAGAAACATCAAAGCAAAATACCGCTGTTTATTTTTATAAAGCAAGCAATTTAACACTTAAGAAATGCTATCACAATCAATAAGCTACTATTAAATAGCTAATGCTTAAAGCACACTAAATGCAATTGCTGTAGATGTCACAAAAGGGTTACAGTTTTGCCAAGGGTCAATAAATCTAGTTTCCGCTTAGATCGGAAGCTATTTAGAGCGATATTATATTGATTCAGTTGTGCACAATACATATATGTGTGTTGTATAAAATTACACAATACAAACAGTAAAACGTTACGTTGTATACGCAGCTCAAAGCGCATTGCATAGCCTGCGGTACGACTATTGCAAAATCATACGGCTTTATAGGTCTAATTATTAAAACCTGCTTTTACACAAACACTTTCTGTCGGCGATATCAGGTAGGGATGCCACGACCGGGTTAAAGATTTGACCTGATGGGTTTGACACGCAGCAGGAGCCGATGTTTGACAGAAGTTTCGAAAAGCTTAGACTCAGAACTCACTGCGCAGTCTCCCTCAATCACTGTTAAATTTTCATTTAATGCTTAGGGAATAAATAACCTTAGTTATTTATTATAATATGCCGTACAGCGAAAAATTTCATTCGTTTTTGATGTCGAATGACAGGCTGTTCTGTGCTTACTCCAGCGAGTATCGAACCTTGTCATAAAAATTCTAAGCGACGTCGACTTTTTTTTGTGTAAAAGTGAATCCTTACCATTGTTCCGACTCCAGAGTTTCTGATGGTTTGCGAGTCCGTGCAACGTGTTTCGAGTCATGTTTGATTCAGGTAAAAAAGCACACAGTTGGCCATCTTGCATTTGAAAATCAAAAGGAATATTGCATACTGAAGGTAGAAAACTTTCATTGGGCACCACAAAGTCAAGTGTAAACCGCTTACCGTGCAATGCAAGATACGCTAAAACGAAAAAAGAACACATTTTAGCTCATAACCAATTATAACCAGCAATTTTTGGAAAAAAGCAACACAATTATTTCTTCAAATTAAGTGGTTATTTCTATTAACTAACACAAAAGCATGCGCAAGCGCTACACACAGGCACAATGTGTTTAAGGCGTTTTGAAGAACCGAAACGGTCTCTCAAAATTGTCCAACGGTCTCTCAAAATCTCTTCCTACAATACTGTAAAAAGCTGTGTTTTACATAATAAATTCAATTGGCGGTCTTTCAAAATCGTTTAGTGGTTTCTCAAGCCAAACCTTAAAAAAACACTGCCCAGGCAAATTAAGCATTGAGGCACAGCACAAACATGTCCCCGTATTTCCATCAACCACAAAAGTCAAAACTTAAAATTACCACGTCTTTTTATTTTACCATTTTGCCACCAGACGAATCCACCAGAAAAGATAATAGTGACGAAACACAGCATCCAAGTTTCCACAAAACGGCGACTCGAACTCGGCTGAAGCCGTTATTAAACAATGACACAATCAAACACCATCTTGGAGAATGGAAATCGCTTATATTCGCAGAGATTTAACAATATTATTTCTAATCACCAAGTAGGGTTCTAGTAAAGCACCATATTACTTCACCGAACTGTCATTATCTATTCTCATGCTTACCGTTCTCCGTTGGTTTAGATTGGCAGTCGATCCAATTATGTTTATTCAAAGGTAAATACAATTCAAATCCATCCAGCTCAATATGAAAATTGAAATTATAGGGGATAAAAAACATGAAATCCAGAGGAGATTTATACGACCAATCATACATTATATCACCGAAAAAATCTTTGTGGCAAAACAACAGCGATAGTGAAGCCTGTAAAGCAACAAGAAAATACGAGTGGCTGTGTAACAGAAAGTCAAACTTTCTCCCATTACGAGACTGATAAAGTGGAGCAACAAAAAAACAAAATCCACTAAAAACTCAGAGTGCACATTTGCACAAGGGTTCGCCTATTAATGGCCTTGGACGTGCGCCACAGATCCCATTAATGCAGGGCATTGTAAAGTTGTTTTTACTACTTCTTAGGCATTTTTATTGCACGAAGCAAGTGTAATCACAAAAAGCGACAAATGACATTTTTAACAGCAGGTTTCTTTTTTTCGATTATTGATAACGCAAAATTCTGCTCCGGCTATTACACGCTTTCATCGCGAGTTACATGCTCGTAACATTTGCCATTTTATAGAGTTCAAATAGCATGAAACATCATTTAGATCGTTAGCATGCAATAGCAGTAACATTTGGCTGGGCTTGGCAGCCTTTTCAAACAAACCTTCGGAACAGTGATAGTACAGTCCCAAGTCTGAAAAGCATTCCACTGCCTTGGAAAGTGGGATTTTACATCGAATCCAAACGTTTCGGCGTTTAAGAAACTTCTACTGTGTAAACTGGTTGAGATATCAGGACGAAGTAGTTGGCCTAAATCGGATATAATTAATTTCAACATCTTGAATTTCAAAAAAATGAATATGATACAGGCCTATCTCAGAATTATTGAATATTACGACAAATCCATTAATGTAAACAAGCTCTACGTTATTGCAATGCTAACCACCAACAGTCTCAGGCTAAAATAATTTTTGATGTAGTTTATTTTGATCAACCTACTAACCAGAAATATGCGTAGTGTAACCTCTCTCATCAACAACCATTGGTACATTAATCTCCACGAATGATCCCTAAAAAAACACAGCTTATTTTAAACGAAGGCATGTTATATCTTAAACAACATAATTATTACTCCTGGCAATCACTGTTTTGACCTTGTTCGAAATCATAATGAAAAATTATTATGCAAACAGAAACAAAGAATATTCAAAACGGTATTGAATAAAAAAATCAAATTTGCGAATTAGCAAAGCGGCTTCGGCTTTTATTGCACGTTTCCGATTGTTGTGTTTCATTACCAGCTTTTTTTATATTTCTTTGCATAATAATTAATAAACGTGACTGCATGCTATCGCATTATCACTTGCTAAAACACAGTCGCATATAGACATGTCTTTAACGTTAAACACAGTGAAACATCAAAGGTTTCAAGTAGCAGCTCACATTTAACCAAAAGGGCAAAGCAAAAAAAAATTGTAATACCTCGGAGGAATGAATCTGCATGGCCCCAATTCCTCCTTTTTTGGAATAGAGAAGATCAAGATCAGCCCCATCACCAAGCACCGCTGATATCTTGAAGTTAAGAGAACATCTGCGATCTCCTGGTTTAAGAGGACCAGTAACATCGAGCAGCTTGTAGTCCGGCGGATAAAAGTAATTCCACAAAATTTCTCGCTGTCTATAACAAACAATAAAAAATTGAGAGCTATATACTGTGCAGTAAATAGTCAAAAATTGGTAGGTAAAAAAATTAGCAGAGCTTTACGGCCTCTATCAAGACTTTGCGGTTTTAGAATTGTAGGCAAAGCTCCGTCTTGTTTTGCTTTACTTCAAGAGTCTCTCCAATAACTAGAGCATTGGTCGTCTAAAGTACTTTCAAATGCTAACCAAAAACCAAAACTACGCATATATTACTGTTCGCTTCAAAAGTAGTTTAAACCAGTATAAAAGCCATTTCCAATTCTTCAGTTTTCTCCCACTGGTAAAGCAATATCATTGAGATCTTTGCGGCTAGGAATATGTTGCTTTAAATAAGTAGTATTCACAATACTACAGTGAGTGAAACAAGCAAAAATATTTAATCTACCTGTCTGCCCATGGACTGTAATTGAATATGGTGTGCTTCCCAAAATGGACAACTATCTCATACATGGGAGCTTTATCACTGGGAACAGGAATATGATCTTCATTTGTATTTTTAAGCAATGTTTCGTCAGCTCTATTCGTGTTGTCAGACGGCACGTTTTCACTCATAGTACTGAGTTGAGAAAGTACTGGGACAATGCCTTAAAATATATACGCATTAACTGCTAAGCAATGCCACGCACAAAGTTACCGCTAACTAATGTCGATCAGTTCTAATTTAATTTTTATCACCTTTGATTGCACGCATACCAGTCTCGGTTAGCTCAGTTGCTAAGCCCATCATATTTAGTGCAGGAGGTATGGAGTTCGATTCCCAGGTCTGTCAAGCGGACATAGCGTTGCCAAAGACTCGCCACTGCTGCGGTCCACGACAACTCGACGCGGAAAACTCGCCGCGAACAAACTCGCCGCAAAACAAACTCGCCGCAAAGCAAACTCGACGCGAAAAGTGTGAAAAGCACGTATGGTTTGCGTACGCTTTGATGTTTAAACTTTGCTCGTATTTGCATTAATTGCTTCAAAAGATTGCACTTTGGATTAATACTCGAAAAATGTAATGCATGATTAGCAAATTAAAATGGATTCTTTTTGAAAACTTTAATTTACGTATACAGTCGTTCATGAAATTATTATTCGCTTAAATTATAACTATATTTTAATTTAATATAATATAATGCTTACTTACAGACTGCGGAGATAAGCCCCGCAACGCAATCCTACAAGCGAGTATAAAAGAAATTTTAGTTTGACCGTAAGTTGTCTTAATATTTGCTGCAACTTAAAAGAGCGTTTATTTATGATTTAAGAATGGTTAGGGTCCATTAGATTAAAGTAATCAGGCTTTGGACGTAAAATTTGCATCTTCTTTCAACGCCTGCTTATCCGTGAGGGTTGCAGGATAATTTGCATTGGTTCACGAGCATCCCTAAGCCATATTTTTTACTTGAATTTTCGTACTATGTAATACAGTTTCTGACTCCCGGCCAGCGCCCTAACTGCGCTCTTGAGTCTCAGATCCTCCTGCAAAAATTTCTGTATAAGCGACTTTTTCTGCTTAAAGGTAACAGAGCTAGATTCGAGATATTTTGTTACAAAAAATTGCGATTAAGTTACAAAAAAAGTTTAAAGTTAGAAAAAGCGTCCAAGTCTAAATGCTTTTCGCACTTTTCGCGTCGAGTTTGTCTTGCGGCGAGTTTGTTTTGCGGCGAGTTTGTTCTGCGGCGAGTTTGTTCTGCGGCGAGTTTGTTCTGCGGCGAGTTTTCCGCGGCGAGTTTGTTCGCGGCGAGTTTTCCGCGTCGAGTTGTCCTGCTTCGCCACTGCTGCGACGTTTCAAAGCTGTGTTGTCCAGGCGTCAAGTCGTGGAGATGGGCCCCGCCACTCGCTCATGCGTGTGACCGCGAGAAAAGCGAAGGATTGATTTTTTAAATTTTGATTGCACGCAAAAATGACTCTCAAAAAACTAATACAAAAGCATCAATAGCAGTTCTTACGTGTTTATTAAAACTAGGTTTCAAAACTTTCGTTTATTTTGAATTAGTTACATGACGTTATGCATTTACGATCGAATAATTGAACATAAATGTTAATATGGAACCTTGTTGAAGAATCAGCAAAACATGACATAACTATAAATAGTCGAAAACTTATAACGAGTTTCTGATAATCTCAGTTACGAGAAACAAGAGTTAAATGGTCATTAATGACAAAGCAAGATCTTCCAAACAAAATAACGAAAACACTGGCGCTAACCGTAAACAGATTTTTGAATTACGAATCAAATAATATTAATCACAGAACTTCTAGTAATAAGCCAACCGTAAAAAAACTCTCCACAATCAAATTCCTACCCCAAAACAATCAAAATATAATAAAATCACACCAAACTGTGTTAGAGAACTTACCTGGCTCATCCCAGAAATATTTAATTGTGACTGTACTAGAATTAATTACAACATAACCATCCCCCATGTTCCGAGGAGGATCATCGTTGCATTCGGCTGAAACGTTTATCATACAAGGAGTAACATCGGGGTCAAAATTTTTTCCCGTAGGTATAAGCATAAGTCGAGCAGACTTTATGTCACCCTCAACAGCATGAAGAAATAAATCGTAGTTGTTGCTGGGTTCTGTAGTTTTATAATGCAGATCTCCCTCAGTAAATGCAACAACTGAAATATACAAAGAATGGTTGGCATGGTCAAACGAGATTGCTATTGGTGCGGGGGGTCTGGGGTTTCATTACCGGGATGGTCAAATCACACACAGTATCACCAACACCTTGCCACCGTTGAAATGCATTCATTCATTCATTCATCACTATTTATTTGTCCAAAAGTATACACAATACACAAAAGGAAAATAAATACAATATAAAAAACAGGACAGGGAGACTGCGAAGGGACCGTGAGGTCTTCGAGTCAAGCAGCCACCCTAAAAACTAAATTATTGTTTTTAATAGCTGGCAATTCAATGGTTGCAGTTTGTGGACAATCGTAGATAATTAATAACTGAATAATCTAAAAGATAAATTAATAAATGATCATGGCATATACAGCGACACTGCCGCCCGCTGGAGAGTGAAGGCTACTTCATAAAATGGAAACTGGCTAATAGCTCTTCAAATAGAGATTTTTCAATGATTTTTTGAATTTCTTTAAGTTAAATTTTCTCATTTCTAAAGGTGTTGAATTCCATATTTTTACCCCTTTATATTTGATTGAGCGTTGTAATTTCGAAGATCTACACCTTGGTATGTGATAATTGAGACCACAGGCTTGCCTGCGGGTTGCAATGGAGTGACAGGTATTAACGTTTGTGAAATAGCCCTGAAAATTAATAGGTAGATTATTGTTAAAGTGACGATGAACGAATAGGGCTGTTTGCAGTTTAATCATGTCGTCGAGTTTGAGGATGTTCAGCGATTTATAAACACTGGAACTAGAGTGTCTCCAATGTACACCAGCTAGAAGTTTAACTGCTTTGTTTTGGAGAATGCGAATAGAGTTAAGATGGGTTGAAAACGTTGAGGTCCAGATCGTGATGCAGTAGATCAGATGGGAGTTAAACATGACATGATAAAGTTGAGCTAATACGTTTTTAGGAAGAAATTTTTTGACTTTAAACATTATTCCTACAGAGCGAGAGAGTTTATTGTGAAGAAGTTGTATGTGGGATTTGAAGTTGAGGTCAGAATCGATTTGTACCCCAAGGTACTTAGCTGATTTACAGACACTTATCTTTGCATCATTGTACAAAATATCTTTATTTTGAATTTGCAGCTTAGAATTACTCGGTATCAATAGGGCAGTTGATTTTTTGGCGTTAATACAAAGTTTATTAGCTTTCATCCAGTGGTAAACTGATATCAGTTCAGTATTGATGTCGTCGATTAATTCAGTTGGACATGAAGCACTAAAACTAAGACAAGTGTCATCCGCAAACAAAATAGATGTAGCGGATGTACTATTGACCAAATCATTAATGTAAAGCAAAAATAATAAAGGGCCCAGAGTGGAGCCCTGGGGAACCCCCGATTTAATTTGGAAAAGATCCGAATGCTCTATTTCGTCCACCATGACAAATTGTTTCCTAGATCGCAGATATGAGTTAAGTAGATCATTAGCAATACCTCTTATTCCGTAATGTTCAAGTTTTTGGATTAATATATCGTGGCTGACTGTGTCGAAAGCTTTTTTAATATCTAGAAAAACTAAGCCAGTGTGTAGGTTAGCACTAATGTTATCATATGCGGTTGTAATTACTTCAGTAACTGCATGTATGGTGGAGCATCCTTTACGAAAGCCATATTGAGGCGGTGCTAGAATCGAATGTTTGCAGATAAAGGAGTTTATTCTTGTAAATATTAATTTTTCGAAAATCTTAGAGAAACACGTCAATAGGGAGATTGGTCGATAATTTGAAGGGTTGCGCTTGTCTCCAGATTTGTAAATTGGAACTACTTTTGCAATTTTTAAACTGTCTGGGAATATTCCGAGTAAAAACGCCTTGTTTATCAATTGTGAAAGAGGCTCGGAAATGATATTTGCAGATGACTTGAATATTTTAGGCGGAATGTAGTCAACGCCACAACTTTTATTGGATTTTAACGACATAATGGCAGCAAATACTTCAGCCAGATCGGTAGGCTGCATAAAAATTGAATCTGTAACTCTTTTCGGTAGATAATGTTTGAAGTCGCTTGTATAAGATGTAAGATTTAAGCTATCCAAGATAGAGTCAGCAATATTAGTAAAGTGTTTACAGAATTCATCAGCCATAAGTTTTGGATTCTGAATAAGAGAGCCGTCAATTCGGAGTTCGCTGGGGGTCGCTTTGGACTTTTTTGTTGAGTTTGATGCTTCTTTGGATTTCAAAGACGCATAGCCCATGCGCTCAACTGTGGTTGGTGATGGCCCCGCCACTTCTCCTATGCATTGGCATAATACCTTGGAGTATAATGAAAATAGGATTTTGCAATATCAATGCCTACATTCAGTCAGCTGAACGCTTTTCAAATGGTTGATAAAATTTAACTTAACTGTTGGTGATTCCTGTTTACATCAAGCTCAGTTCTCTATTCAAACGTACTTACAGCAAGTCCATGCGCTAATGCTTTCAATCAGACAGCTCTACAGTAGTATGGCAGAGTCTTACAACCAACCTAATTTATTTGGAAGCAATCTATTTCCAATCACCAATTTTCCATGATAAATTGAAAACTTGATCACAGGAAACAATGTTCTCCATAAAGGAACCTGATCAGGAACGGTTGTGTCCACCTTTTTAACTGCTGATGCTGCCATAAAATCGCATAGAAAATTATTAATTTTGAGAACAAATAGCTATGCAACACAATTTAAATTACTGTTAAATTACAAAAACTGATACAAAAAACGATTCATGCAGAAACACGAAATAATAGTAGATCATAACAATCGTAAAAAATTGTTTACCAAAACTTTAGAATAACAAAACAGCTTCAAAAATTATCCCAACCTTTTTTCATGTGAACAGACTTTTCTGATTGTCCATAAAGTTTGTGTAAATCATCATAGGCTGCAGAATTGTTATAAATATGAAAATCCAACCCATACAGCACTACACTCAACCGAGTGTGTCCATGACTCAATTCTATAAATATGCAATTTTATGTATATAATATGTAAACCCAATTAATCTTCTTAAGTACAACGAAAACAAGACCAGTCACCTGACTTGCTTTTCGCAATGACACAGCCAGTAAACTGGACAACTGTTTTTTTTTTTACATTATTTATTTAATGTAGAAACTAAGCAGAGTTGCAAATTTAGTTTGACAAGTTAGAGTCAATCTCCAAGCTACATTTCAGAAAACTAACACTCCACCCACTTCATCATTTAAGCAGCAATATGTATAGCTGGTAATGGGGTTTCCAAAGTGCACTGCTCCTCAATAAAACAAAACAAATATTGAATCAGTGAAATGACTCTCCCTGTGCAATTTGCATTATTTCACAATCAGCTATAGAACAGTGTGCAATAAGCTAAATCATTTGAAAAACCAACCCTGCTGTTTCGGCCATTGAGTAAATCTGTAAGGACGCCACCAACGAAAAATGATATAGCCATCATTCACACGCACAGAATAGTTCTTGGTAATCAATTTCAAATTTCTAAACATTAATTTCCCACTAAGAACAGAAAGTGAAAATGACCCAATGTGAAAATGAGCATCTGCAACAAAAGACGATACTTGAATCACATTAACTGCATAATAAAACCATTTGGTTCATCACCAAATCTTAATCTTTATATATATTTAATTAAAAATTACAGTTTATTGCACATGGTCATTTTGGTGGTATTGAAAATAAGTGAATAATGTGTGGTAAAAAATAGCTCAACTCACCCAGCTATTAACTAACATGCTCAACGATTCATTGGTATTATGAAGTTTACTAGCATTGAGCAAAATGATGATTGATCAAGAAACAACCACAAAATTGTCATTAAAAACAAAACCATTTGTGCTTTCGTTTTCAAGTATGATTAAACAAGAGGTAATCATGGCACAAATAATTTAGTATATATATATATACTCAATCTCCTATGACCAGCTTGAATATGCAAAATTGTACATCATTGGATGCAACTCATTTTGACATAGATCTAATTCATAATACAACAATTCCACAAAAATATTACACATATTATAACATGAGAACCAAATAGAAATGATTTAATAATAATACTAATTATCGCATATACATGCAAAAATGTTACCTTTTATAAATTTATTTGCAACTTTTGTGATGATTAATCCAATCAATCTTGAATTGAAAAACGTTAAATATAAAATCCATAAGGCAGACACAATTGCTACAAGCAGCAACTGAGCAAATGAAGATTGTCCACGCAGTTGAATATCAACACATTGAATTTGTACGTGATAACTTGGATCAGAACAGTTTAGTGCTGTTGTAGTTGTTTCGTTATCCAAGGTATTGGTAGTAGTGGAGGCAAATGATGCAGCTGTAGCAGTATCCAAGACATTGGTGCCAGTATCGATAATGACAGTAGTATTTTGTGCAAATGCTTGCCACAAGCACAAGCTTAAAATGAAGAGCAAAGTTTGCATACTTTTCTACATTCAATAAGACTTTACAAGCTGTGGTTTGAGGTTAGGCAATTAAACGCAGATTCTACTTTCATCTAAAATAAACATATGTGCTGTGCATAATGTCCACAGATACACCAGCCTGCAAGATAAAATATAGATGGGCAAGTTAATGCAAAACGTTAGCTTCGTCAACCACTACTTCGCTAACACAGTTATGTACCTCCGTTAACGTTAATTCGTTAAATTCAGCTCCAATTAACGAAAGTTTATTAAATTCATTAAATCTTTAATTTTGACTTGAAACGGCATTTTTTTTTTAAAATATAGCTTAAAAATATTTAATATTAATGTTTGCATAAGCATTTAAGCAATTTCTCTCTTTACAAGCAATGTGCTTTGTTGTTTTTATCTCGCTTTGACCTCATTGGTTGTATTTTGCTAGCTTATTGATGTCAAACTTACCCAACAATAAGGGAAATAAGCGTTTACAAAAATTTAACGGAAGGTATCAAGCATTAACGGAAGTTAATTTAGTCTGCTAATTTAGAAAGAAATTTAACGAATTAACTAGTTAATGAAAAAGTTAGCTTCATTATTAACGAATTAACGATTACCAAAATTCTGCCCACCACTGAAAAATATTTAAACACATTCTTTTTTTACGAAGTGGCTAAGGTTACGGTACGTGACCATCACATTTGTCTCTTTGGTATATTCTACCTACTTTGTCAAGCTCTGGTGCAACCGGGGAGAGCGTGAAGGGATAATAAAATAAACCAGAAAGACAAATGTTACAGTCCCCTAGCCATTGCCTTTTTTAATGGGTAAATTAACATAGGACATCTTTAAGTTTTACATACACAAAGCACATTCAAGTATACACTTCAACTGTTCAAGATGGTAAATATTCAAAGATAACTTACACAGTACAGACACTGGTACATAAAGACAAAATATTATGAATCACAATTGACAGATTGACACATATTGGTAAGTTCTACTCTATTGCCTCTGTATAATTGCATTGATACTTCATTGATTTTTGCAAATACAGATAGTCTAGACTACACTACAGCTATAACATCTGCCAGTACAGTTTACCAAGACCATCTAGGCCAGATCTGGGCAAACTACGGCCCGCGAGCCAAGTCCGGCCCGTCGGTCCTTTTATTCTGGCCTGCCGGCACTTACACAAACTTAAAGACTTTTTTTTTCCTTTAGAGATCATGGATAGCAGTGATTTTCAAAAAATAAGCTTCAACGGTGCAAAATTGCAATAAAAAACGAGATGAAAACCTCTTATTTTGAAGATTACATGCGTACGTGGACCGTGATCTCCAAAAAAAGGTCTTCACCTTGTTTTCCCATCAGCGTGCGGCCCGCGGCTTCAACAGTTTTTCCAAATCAGGCCCTTCGTGTGAAATAATTGCCCACCCCTGATCTAGACCAACACTAGATTACGCTACAAGCTTTTGTGGACCAGCAGGTCTTTCAATATCAGAGCTTTTAAGAGATATACACACAATCTGCAACAAATGTAGAAAAACTGCGAAAAAGGTGTGGAGTTGTTGACACTGAAATTTTTTGATTCAAAAGCAATTGCCTGATCATACTCCTGGTAAGCAACTGATTATAGAGCTACCCTACTCTCAGAGATGGGCATTTATGGAGATAATTTATTACCAATTATTGTTATCGCCTCTGTTCCCTCTAAGATTTTAGCAAGTGTGAACTTGCTCAAATATAGATTTCAATAAAAGATTTGCTCAAGGATATTATAGTAGTCTATGGTGCTACTAAATAGTACAAGTCCGCGATGTCCACGATGTTCGCGATGTCCACGATGTCCGCGATGTCCACGATGTCCGCGATGTCAACGATGTCCGCGATGTCCCAAATTGCGATGTCCACGATGTCCGCGATGTCCACGATGTCAACGATGTTCGCGATGTCCGTGATGTCAACGATGTCCGCGATGTCAACGATGTCCGCGATGTCCCAAATTGCGATGTCGGTGATGTCCACGATGTCCGCGATGTCCCTAATTGCGATGTCCGTGATGTCCGCGATGTCCACGATGTCCGCGATGTCAACGATGTCCACGATGTCAACGATGTTTACGATGTCCGCGATGTCAACGATGTCCGCGATGTCCCAAATTGCGATGTCAACGATGTCCCATGTTGCGATGTCCGCGATGTGTTTATTGCTTTACTTTACATTCACTGCAGTGCTTCAGTGCTCTAAATAAATAGCCTACCTATAAATTAGTGTGCTCTGCGTTCTGTACCAGATTGGACATCGCGGACATCGCTATTTGGGACATCGCGGACATCGCAATTTCGCAGATCGTTGACATTGCGGACATCGTTGACATCGCGGACATCGTTAACATCGCAAACATCGCGGACATCGCAGACATCGCGGACATCGCAGACATCGTGGACATCGTTGACATCGCGGACATCGTTGACATCGCGGACATCGTTGACATCGCGGACATGTACTATTTAGTAACACCGCTTTTGTTGTGCTGTTTTGCACCAAAATATTGAACACGTTGATTCAAATTCCGACAATACTCACCTTTCCAGTCGGCAAGCTGAAAGAAAAATTGGTATCATAAATTTTGCCCAAAACTTCTCATTTTTCTCAAATTTTGCACCCTAGAGAGAACAGTGGTTATCGCTTATAATAGTTTTAGTTCATCAGTTTATCAATCACACATGTTATAGATATCGCTTTGGCAACATACCGTATTTTGTTATCGCCAATAAATTATCGCGATAAGCGATTCTTTATGCACACAGTGTTCAAAGCTAGCGAGTTGGCGCTATTTAAAAATACACGATGTCTAGTCTATTAAAGTCTTGATACAATTAAAAAAATCTTTTTTCGTTTTATTTACTGCCACGGCAGAGTTCGTGAACTGCTCTGTTTTCTTAAAAAATCTAGAAAAAACATTTTTGCACTTTGACTTACAAAAAAAATTCGTCAAACACATTGAAAATCAACCACAACATTAATCGGAAAAATTTATCGGCAATAATTTATCAATATCGGTAAAGAAATCAAGATTTATCGATTATCGGCCAGATTGGAAAGAATGCATTTAACGCGGAGGATATTTTTTGCAAGCTACATTTTGCGCGGATTCGAGTGTTTTTGATGAGTCCTTGCGTGGAACATTACTTTATTTTGTTCACTTACGGTAACTTTAATCAAAGTCCGTACGATGACATTGTACTAGCAGAGGTGTACACAAACCGGAGTACCGGAGTCGACTCCGGCAGGAATGTCAATGTTTCAGCCGGATCCGGAGTCATAAATTTCGAATTGTTGCAGGAGCAGGACCCGGAGTGAAAAATTACCGCATTCTTGTGATATTTGTTCAAAATTTGCCATAATTAGGTTCTGATAATTTGCTTGTTTTTAATCAATCAATCAATCAATTCGTTTTTATTTCCGCACTCCATTACGTTAGAAACACACGTTCATAATAAGTATTGGCCAAGCGCGGAAAAGGGCAAACGCAGCAAAACGGGTAATCGTTGAAGCATGCCCGTCAAAAGACTAGGCATGGCTGCGTGACCCTAACAAAAAAATAATAAATAAAAACAACAAAAAAACAATGTGCGGTTTAATTCTACCAACATATCGGTATTGATAGATAGCAGCCATAGTATACCCAGTTAAGAAGTCAATGGTATACCTAAAAACAAGACAAGTTAAGTAAACAAGTTCTTCTGATGTTAGCAGCATAGTAGGCTACAATCACTTGGCAAATAAACTGAATTAAAAATTTAGATGCGGGTAGTACCAGAACGAAAAACCACACGCAGCAGGCCTAATCTAACCAACTAATTATGAGTGTGTATGGTTTGGGTAAGGGTACCGTACTAGTACTAGGGGTAGTCAGCTAAGCGATGTGGAATTATTTGTGTACCGCAGTTAAGTGTTTTAATGCAGACTACAAACAGACAAAGCAGTCTTGCAGTAAGCCTTTGTAGATTGCAGATAGGCTGACTTAGCAGCTTAGTCCAGCAGTTACTGAACCAACATTTTTTCACTTTACATAGGCCAAAAGTTCTAAATTCAAGTTTTGCACAACCCACAAGTTCGCCAGAAAATTTGAAACTTACTGGGTAATTGTATAAAATTTTTTGTTGCTGCTGGGGTTACGGTAGATTGCTTTGTTTGTATAGCCAATAGTTTTAGAAATGACCATGTTTTGCTAATGATTGGAAAAGTAATTGCCACTATTTTGTTAGTTTAATTTTTATGTACTGATCCATCATCAAGTGACATGGCTGAGCGGAATTGGCGTTGGGCTTTGAAACCAAACATCATGGGTTCAAGTCACGACTTGGCCGACCACATTTCACACATGATTGTTTGGCTGTTGACTTGAAGAGCGCAAGCTCAACCTAGTCTTCCTCGTCGATCTGTTCTTTCAACATGAGTTTTTTATTAGACTATAACTATGGGGCGCCGTTTGGAAAAAAACTATTCGTTTTGTGAACCATGTTTTTTGAGCTTATTTAGACCATAGTTTGTCCGATATGTATATTGGAAATATCCTACTTATATATCGGACAAAATGTACTCTAAGTCGGACCAAAATACACGCGCAAAATAAGTCGGACAAAATCGTTTTTTTCCAAACGGCGCGTCACACGCCTTTTGGAAAAAAAACGATTTTGTGACACCTGTTTTTCGAGCTTTTTTGGACTATAATTAGTCCGATATATACATCGGAAATATCCGACTTATATATCGGACAAATTGTGCTCTAAGTCGGACCAAAAAACACACGCAAAACAAGTCGGATATTTCCGACTTATATATCAGACAAATTCGCCGTTTGGAAAAAAACTGCACGTTTTGTGAACCATGTTTTTTGAGCTTATTTAAACCATAATTTGTCCGATATGAATGGGGCGCCATTTGGAAAAAACTATACGTTTTGTGAACCATGCTTTTTGAGTCTAAACAAGCTCAAAAAACATGGTTCACAAAACGTGCAGTTTTTTCCAAACGGCGAATTTGTCCGATATATAAGTCGGAAATATCCGACTTGTTTTGCGTGTGTTTTTTGGTCCGACTTAGAGCACAATTTGTCCGATATATAAGTCGGATATTTCCGATGTATATATCGGACTAATTATAGTCCAAAAAAGCTCGAAAAACAGGTGTCACAAAATCGTTTTTTTTCCAAAAGGCGTGTGACGCGCCGTTTGGAAAAAAACGATTTTGTCCGACTTATTTTGCGCGTGTATTTTGGTCCGACTTAGAGTACATTTTGTCCGTTATATAAGTAGGATATTTCCAATATACATGTCGGACAAACTATGGTCTAAATAAGCTCAAAAACATGGTTCACAAAACGAATAGTTTTTTTCCAAACGGCGCCCCATATATAACTCCTTAGTTATTACCGGTAATATTTTTATTATATACCGTACCTCACTATTTTGAAGTAATTGGGTTAGTGCAGAATTTCGAGTTTAGTGTTTAGACTAGTTAGGTTTGAAGGTTAATTTAAGGGTAGCAATCCGAAGCCAAGCATGTCATTAAAGAAGCAATATTGAAACATGACTGTTGAAGGCAGCACAGCCACATTATACATATATAAGATATTGGTCCTGAAATCAGTGGCTCATTCAGATTTGCACCACTAAGTGCTCACTTGGTTAATTTCTTTTGCATAGATCTTTCAATTTGCTTTACTTGTTATCTACCTGCTGAATGTTTAAAATAGCTCTGAGTATTTAATTTAATTTAATTATTAAAGTTTGAATTTAAAATGTTTGTAATCCCACTTTTGCTGTGCTAGAAGTTGAGCTTGTTCGTTATATATTACAATTAGGCAGTGGGCACTTCTACCGACAGAGCTTAGGATCAGCGGGGTGCTACTAAATAGTACATGTCCGCGATGTCCACGATGTCCGCGATGTCCACGATGTCCGCGATGTCCACGATGTCAACGATGTCCGCGATGTCCACGATGTCCGCGATGTCCCAAATTGCGATGTCCGCGATGTCCCATGTTGCGATGTCCGCAATGTCCCAAATTGCGATGTCCGCGATGTCCCAAATAGCGATGTCCGCGATGTCCACGATGTCTGCGATGTCCGCGATGTCCACAATGTCCGCGATGTCCACGATGTCCACGATGTCCGCGATGTCCACGATGTCCGCGATGTCAACGATGTCCGCGATGTCCGCGATGTCCACGATGTCAACGATGTCCACGATGTCCGCGATGTCAACGATGTCCGCGATGTCCCAAATTGCGATGTCAACGATGTCCCATGTTGCGATGTCCGCGATGTGTTTATTGCTTTACTTTACATTCACTGCAGTGCTTCAGTGCTCTAAATAAATAGCCTACCTATAAATTAGTGGGCTCTGCGTTCTGTACCAGATTGGACATCGCGGACATCGCTATTTGGGACATCGCGGACATCGTGGACATCGCAATTTCGCAGATCGTTGACATTGCGGACATCGTTGACATCGCGGACATCGTTGACATCGCGGACATCGTTGACATCGCGGACATGTACTATTTAGTAACACCGGGATCAGCGTACAAAGGCTGTTTCGTTTTGAACTGCAGTATTTGGTTCTTTCAAAATAACTACCGGTACATTACAATATTAAATTGCTTTTCAACTTTCATGTAGCTATTGGTACACATCAAAGTTGAATTGAATTCATTTGAACAGTTTTGCATGTCCAAAATGAAAATTTAAGTCTTGATATTCAGCAGAGTGTTTATATGAAAATACAACTTGAGTATCTCTGAAGTGCCTGACTTTCAGAAGGGCATGAGCATTAGCAATTCATCTTTTTCTGCTTCTTCCCAAGTACTTAGAAATGTTGCAAATCACTGAGCAGTTGCTGCGCTGCGGTAAAATAGCCTTCTGAACTATTTGTCCATTTCCCTTCCTAAACAGACACTTTTGCGTAAAAACAGGAGTCGAACAGGAGCAGGAGTATAAAAAGTAGACTTTGACCAGGAGCAGGATCAGGAGTCTGGTTAGTCAAAACAGGAGCAGGAGTCCAAAAAAGGCGACTCCGTACACCTCTGGTCCTGATGTTATTGTCCGTCAGTGTGACTTGCGTGCGGTTCATTTCTAGTATCAACCCACGCTTTTTCTCTGTTTGCCGACCTTAACTTAATCTCTGACTTTAACCTGACCCTAACCAAACCTGGGGGTAATACTAGACCTAACCCCTTGCGTGCTGCTGCAATCGGTTCATCGTGTCTGTAACTCTATGTGCGCTGGCAGGTTGTAATGGGAGCTAGGGCTATACCGGTAGGCCTAGGCTGTCCAACGTGTTCTTTTCGTGATGTTCATAAGCATTTTGCCATGATTTACCAGTGTATTAAACTATTCAACCAATAAACTGGGTTTTTCTAATACATGGAACCCCTTTGACAGCTTGAGAATATACACCGTGTATCTGATGGTACCGGTACGTATAGCCTACTCTGTACTAGTAGACTAGGCTAGTCTAGCTTAGTTACCGGTAGGGTACCATACTTGTTTTTATATTGAGTAGGTACTGGTAGACTGCTAGACTAGTCTTCTGTCTTCACACTGGGTACAGTACTGAGTACTGGTATTTTTGCAAATACCAGTAGGCTACTGGGTAGTCTACAGGTCTACACCGATACCATTAGCCAGATGGACTAGATGGTCAGACAATCAAGAGATTAAGCTACATCAGTACAAGTCAGCAAAAATTATGATGTCAGTAAAGTACGCTGTGCGGTACTGTAGTCCGTAGGGGTTGCCAGAGGATTCACCACACAATGGGTGAGACATACAAATGTGATCGTGAATTTGATCGTAAGCGTCGGACAAACGTTTGCAACAGTGCCGATGCAAAAGATTCACCACACAACGATGATAGATTGGGGTCAGGGGAGTTGAGGTCGAGGGGGTTGGGTCAGGGGGTTGGGGTAAGGAGGTTAGCAGGTTAGGGGGGTTGGGGTCAGGAGAGTTGGGGTTGGGGGGTTGGGCTGGGGAAAGTTGAGGTAGGGGAGTTGGGGTCGGGGAGGGTTGGGGGTGGGGTTGGGGAGGTTGGGAACCCCCCAACCCCAATCTCCTGACTCAACCCACCTGATCCTGACCCCAAACCCCCGACCTCAACCCCCTGACCCTGACCCCTCGACCTCAACCCCCCTACCCCAACCCCCCTAACCTGCTAACCCCAACCCTCTTGACCCAACCCCCCAACCCCAACCTATCATCGTTGTGTGGCGAATCTTCCACATCAGCATTGTTGCAAACGTTTGTCCGACGCTTACGATCAAATTCTCGGTCACATTCGTTAAGTGGCGAATCTTCTTTGTGGCGAATCTTGCATGTGGCGAATCCTCTGGCAACCGTCCGTAGGTACCAGTAATCATAGATGAGCAAGTTAATGCAAAACGTTAGCTTCGTTAACACAGTTATGTACCATCGTTAACGTTAATTTGTTAAATTCAGCTCCAATTAACGAAAGTTAATTAAATTCGTTAAATCATTAATTTTGAATTGAAACGGCATTTCTTTTCAAAAAAAGCTTAAAAATATTTAATTTAAATGTTTGCGTAAGCATTTAAGCAATTTTTGTGTTCACAAGCAATGTGTTCTGTTGTATTTATCTCGCTTTTTGACCTCATTGGTCGTATTTTGCTAGCTTATCGATGTCAAACTTACCCAACAATAAGGGAAATAAGTGTTTTCAAAAATTTAATGGAAGCTATTAAGCACTAACGGAAGTTAATTTAGCCCGTTAATTTTAAAAAGAAATTTAACGAATTAACTAGTTAATGAAAAAGTTAGCTTCGTTATTAACAATTACAAAAATTGTGCCCACCTCTGCCAGTAATTTTTGTAAGAAGCATTTCTGAGTTAAACTGCTTATTCTGATTTTGTATGCAGTACAATACCAGTGCACAGTACCGTACAAATTAATAGTATACCGGCAATAAAAGCCGAAGAGATTTACCAGTAGCTTACCCACAAATGAAGTGCTTGTACGGTAGTTGGACCTGCATGGTCAGTGGCATCAGTGAGGCCTAGGCTACCTGGCTACTCCATACTGGTACATTTTTGCTGTTTGATTTGATGTATTTTATTCATATATGTTGTGCATCGACTTACACAATATAGCCTTAATCATGCTAGTTACCAGTACGTCATATACAGTACACAAGGAGATAGAGGAAATGACCATAAGGTCTTCTTAAGTGCTCACCTCTACCACCTACCGGTACATCAAAAAACAACTGGAGAAAAATAAAATGCCTAAATAAATAGGCAGTGATGTAAGCGCATACAAAAATTTTTGACGTCGTCAGCGTAAAAGTAAACGTTCCAAAAACTTTGTGCCATAAGTGTCAACGTAACTTTTCAAAAAGTTGGCGGCGTAAGCGTAAACTCTAGAGTAGACTCATGTTAGCTTAGCGTCCAAACTTCCTGAACAGTAGAAACAGTACCAAACAATTATATTTTAAACTTCCCCGCAGGAAAACCAGCATTTCAAAATGCTGGTGAGACATTTTACTACGCTTTGGCTTTAAAACATCTTTTCCCATGCAAAACATTCTTTTCACCATTTTAATTCTGGAGTTTGTTACAGTACAACAAAGGGTACTACCTTGTAGTTTTACAGTGGGCAATGTAACCTAAGCAAATAGAAGTCCATAGATTAATGTTAAAATTGTTATGTCAGTAGAAGTCGCTTCAACGACACTTCTAGAGGATTACAAAAAAACTAACATCGTAGGCAAATTTACTTTATCAGCGTTATTCTATCAGTTTTTCTTTCTCTGTGTTTTCTCCAGCTTCAAAAACAGGTATCATTTTGTCTTTTATCTAAGATCGTTTGCAATTACGACCTGTAAATACCTAATTCCCCGTAAACTAGCTTTCCTTAAACTCTCTTCTTTATCTTCTGTAGCCTACTGAATCACTGTAGCTTTTAGTTGATTGAACTAAAGATAGTTTGATTTGTCTTTTTGTTATGTAACAGACAAACGACGACAATCAGTTTTGAAACGTTTTACGAACTGCAAACAACAGATGAGGAGTCAAAAAGTCTACGTTTACGCTATTGGCTAAAAACAGCCAAAATGTAAACGGCGTACCCTCTTCCGTAAACTATCCAAAAAAATGATGGCGTCAGCGTAAACCAAAACTTTACGCCGTACGTTTATGGCACATAAAATGCGGCGTAAACCTACTTCTCTGTAAATAGGTACTGGTAGTGTCTAGAGCAAAAATAAATAAAATGCATAAATAAATAAGTAGGTAATAGCAAATGAATAAGTACCAGTAGACATACATCACGAAAAGAACACGCTGTGAGACTAAGGTATGAAAACCTTGTTGTTAACCTGTGTGTTGCATAGAATGATTGTTCGTATGGCTGCAGTTGTAGTCACTAAATGTTTTGTTAGTTTACCAAGTTACTGTGAGGCTCGTTTCTTGTCAACATGTTTGATCGTTAATCTCGAAAAATACAAAGGTTTGGGCTCCTTTTTGACCAAAGGTGAGGGCTCCTTTTTGACCAAAGGTGAAATAGCTTATCAAGGTAAGTTATCAATATGCATTTCTCTGTACTGCTCTACTCTTGTTATGGTGGTTAATTATGGTTGCTTGCTTGATAACAGGAGTAACGCGTCTGCTTGCCAGTGTATAAAAGTATAGGCGATGCTATGGCCTACCCAGTATCACTTTATCATATACTTGTTTAGGCACATAAAAATAGTCTCTTTGTTTATTTTATTATCCTATCACTGCTTCATGCTCTATCTGGTTGTGTAAAAGCACGATGAAGTAAAAATATAACCCAAAGCAATAATTGTTCTGGGCCCCTAAGAATAGCTACTGGTACTTCAAAAGAATAAAGTTTCTTTTTGATCATGTTTTAATGTTGGTAGCATACTGGTATAAAATTTTTGAACAATAAATATTTTTCAACACATCACCCTGCAGATGTTTAAAGCTAGCTATCATTCTTGAATCTTGAAAAAGGTTGACTGAGTGCTGGCACGGTGGTGGCCTGCTTGCTATTGGCAAATAACAATATCTTCGCGGCTGTTGTCTAATCTTTGTATACAAATTGTATATAGTATGCAAAGCTTGTCAGGAAATCTCATTTAATTTGCACCTTATTCAATCTTGCTTTTGATAATATGATTCTCAAATACAAAGTTTCTTGTAGATGGACGTCGACTCTTTCACAAATCATTACCTTTGTTCAGTAGCAAGGATTTATATTCAATATTAGGAGTGTCAAAAAATGCTTCACAAAAAGATGTAAAGAAAGCTTATTATCAAGTAAGTTTTTAAAGAGTTTTTTCATTCTTTCCGTGCTTTCTTATTTTGCTCAGTGTGATTTTGATGTTGCTCTATTATAGTACTTTCTAATAAAGCTTTGTTGTGTTTAAAAATTGTGTTGAATTTACTCTTTTCAAGGAGATACTTGCTGTTTGCACACTTAAGATGAAACTGTTTTTGATTTTAAAACCTTAACTGCAATGTTTAGATGTAATGTTTATGTAACTCAACGACTGCAATCTATTTTTTTGCTTTTAGGTGTGACTGCCTAGCTTTGTGAATAGAGCACTTATATTTGTGCTTGAGCTTTTTTGAAGTAGGCCTATTATATCTATGTATTGATTTTTTTCATAAAGGTTTGATAGTTTAATTTTCTAATTGCTTATTTTCCTGACTTCAAATTTCTGCAAAACCAAACAAAATTTTTGAAATAAAAAAGATGTGTCAGACTGTGGACACTACGCATGTAGACCTTTGTTTTCTCCAAATTTAGTGGTACGATATCATAATGTCAATGTGTTTGTTTAGCTTGCTAAGAAATATCATCCTGATACAAACAAAGGAGATAAAAATGCTGCTCGAAAGTTTGCAGAAGTTGCAGATGCATATGAGGTAATAGCTCAAGAAGTCTGCTGAAATGTATTTGTGAGGTAATAGTTTAAGAAGCTGCTGAAATGTGTTTGCTCGAAGGCATGATATTGAAGACTTTATTGGTTATGTTGTTGCAAATATTCATACTTATTTTAGCAATAATGTATTTTATCAATTTTTATCAGGTGCTAGGGGATGAAAATCGTCGACAACAATATGATATTCTTGGTCCTGCATCGTTCGAGTCTCAAAGACAAGCCGGTGGAAATGCTCAGTGGGGCGGCCAGCAGGGTTTCTCAGCCCATATGGATCCGGAAGATCTTTTTCGTAAAATTTTTGAAGAATTTTCTGGTGGTAAAACCGGAAAGCATCCTCATTCATACCAGGATTATAGAGATATGGCTCCCCAAGAAGTACGTGTTTACAAATTTATAGGTACCATTTTTGAGATTTATGTGCAATATATGAGCTAACTTGTAGGAAATGTGATTTATTGGTTAAAATTTGCAGTTTGTAAGGTACGTGGAAGTAATGGTACTCTGTTTTTAAAGATAAGTTGCGAATCTATGAAGTTGCTTGGCTTTTAGGTTTACATGGATCTCACATTTTTTGAGGCGGCTAGAGGTGCAGACAAAGTATTACGTCTAGATATGATGGATACTTGCAAAACGTGTAATGGAAAGGGAAATAAGCCTGGCAGCAAAATAGCTACCTGTGGCTACTGCCATGGAAGTGGAACAGTAAGTTACCTATCTTGTTTATTGTTTATGCTTCAAATCATGAAAAAGACTCTGAAGATTTTACGAGGTGAAACAGTATTTAGTGGATTATGTCTCGTTTTAGTGCGAGTAAATGACCTTCTTGTTTACCCTGTAGAAACTAATATTCAAAATAAAAAATGACTGTTGGTCAATGGTCATACTGAAGCTGGTTTACTTTAAGTTTTTAAACTTTCGGTACAAGTTCTACTGCAGGTTTACTGTCGGTGCTATTTTTAGTAGATTTGTTGTTGGTAAAAACAGTTTCGGAAAAACGTCTTTCGTCGTGTTTCACCATTTAAATTGTAGGAGCAAGTTTCGACTGGTCCGTTTGTCATGCGTGCCACGTGTCGAAAATGTGGAGGCACTGGCAAGATTATTACATTCCCTTGTGAAGATTGCAATGGAAATGGTCTTGTGAAACAGAGAAAATCTATCACCGTTTCCGTACCTGCAGGTAGATGAGAAGCATTATTTTCGCTATTATTGAATTACGTTTCGCTAGCTTTATTATTATGCTAAAAGCTACCAGACCTAATGTAACATAAAAATAGACCGAAAGAAAAAGTGACTAAAAGTATTTCGTGTGGAAAGTAAATTATTTTTCATAGATGCAATTTCCATAATTGCGTTTGCACCTGAGCGAGATCTGGCGCAACTCAATTTGTTTTGTTATGACGCCATTGTTATACTAAAATAAGATCCCTTGAAGTTAAAGCGTTGCTGTCCCTGGAAGGCGTAAATTAATGTGTGGAGTGAAATTAATAGAAAGAATAATAAGGAGTTGATGGAAATGCTTGGTTTGAATGAAACGTTAGGTAAAATGGCAAAAGCAAATGGAGTGAGGTGGTGCGGACATGTGGTTAGAAGGGATGATGATGATGACGTTCGAAAGAAGGCATTGATGCTTGAAGTGAGTGGGCAGCGAAAGCGAGAAAGGCCAAGGCAGACATGGAAGAGATAAGTTGAAGAGAGTGTAAAGAGAATTGGGTTGGAGGTGGCTGCAAGTTGGGCAAGATGGAGAAACGGAGTGAGAGCGATCGCTGAGGGAATGAGGTGCATCCGGCGTCCTCGGACACGAGGAAAAGCCGGATTAAATTGGATGATGATCATGATGCTATCCCTGGAAGGTGTGAACGTTGGCCAAGTTATAAAAGTGGACTGGAATATTTTCATCCTTAAATTTTTCCAAAATATTTTTGTGCAGGTGTTGAAGATCGTCAAACTGTTCGCGTTCAAACCGGAAACAGAGAAGTGTTTATCACTTTTCGAGTAAGATTTTGATGAATTTGGTGAAATATGTAATTGTAATCGTTGTTTTCTGATTAAGGTCGCAAGTAGCAAGAAATATCGACGCCAAGGCTCAGATGTGCATTCAAATATTGAGATATCCATCGCTCAAGCTGCTCTCGGTGGAACTATTCTGGTTCAAGGTGTGCACGAAGAGTCTATGATCACAGTAAGTCATTTGCAGCAACCTAAGAATGAACTTAATTGCTATACTGCCGGGTAATTAATTTCTACTTTCTCAGTACAAAAGCGCTTCAAAAAATCAAAGCTTTAAAAAAATTAAGTGAAATAAAACGTCGAAAGTGAGTTGCTGTTGTACTCTCAGTTTTCCAGAAAACTGTTGCTCTTGCTGTGTTGATTTTTAAAAATATATGGACAAAGGAGATTCAGGTAGTTTGAAAATGACCATGGATGTAAATCCTACGCTCTCCGCTCATCACGCCGCAATACTGACTCGTTAGAGATTGCGATGTGGTAACTGCGAATCTTCATTTTTATTGCAGGTACCTCCTTGTACGAAATCGCATCACACTTTCCAGCTTAAAGGAAAAGGCATAAAGAAATTGAATGCTTATGGGTTTGGCGATCACTATGTTCATGTAATAATTAAGCCTCCGACGTAAGTTCTTCTGAATTAGGCTTCCACGTCTTTATATCGATATTTTGCTGTTTGCAGTTACTTTCTACTGCGTTTGGTCAAACGTTGGTTACGTGAATTTGGTTTGCACTACACAGTTATTTCAGCTATTTTTTATAGTTTATGTTGTGTTTTCTTCCAAGCTGCAGAAAGTGTGAAGAAATTAACCGTTTTATATTAAAAAAAAATCAGTTACATTTTTCTCTTTGCAGTTCGCTGACACCGAAGCAAAAGGAATTATTGTTAGAATTTGTTGAAGAAGATAATGAATTTGAAGGAACGGTCGAAGGATACCATCCGAAAAGTTGGTTCCAGCTTTTGTTTTCTAATTAACTTTTCTCATATAGTTTTATGTTATGTGAAGTTATTGTGTTTTAATTTGTCACTTAAGAAATTCTTAAATATAAGGCTAAGTTAGACATAACTTATTTCAGTTTTTTAATCATCCTGCTTTTTTTCAGATATTGAAAAAGCCAGTGGTGACGGTTAAGAAGTCTCTGAAATGGATTGTTAATTTTATTATCTTACAAAACTTCTGCAAGTTGATGTCTTTTTTTTAACTTATTGAAATATCACAGTTTATAAGACTCGGTTGCTGTCGAATTAAACAGCTTCAATCATAAGTGTATAAATTTTCTAAACTAGACTTTCCAGAATCACAAGACACTTGTTCAATGTTCATGTACAAATCGGCTTAATGTCAAATAAATCGACTTCGTGTTCTTTGATTGTTGTATTGTGACGTACAAGCTCATCGATTGTGAGCAGTTGTAGCTCTTGCTCAAGAGTTAAATTTTCCTCGACTACTTGGTTTTGTCCAGGGCATCGAACCGCTTGAAATATCGCTTTGGTTCAGGTTCAGCAAAATATATGTTTGCGGTTTACTTCCGGTTCAGATTTTTCGTCGTTTAATTTTGCAGGTTTAGTTCCGGTCAAAATACAGGTACTTTGAATTATCGGGTTAAGGTTTGCAGAAGCAAATATAAGTTCAAATTCGTTTTGGGTTCAAGAATTTGAAACCGTCAATTCGACTTATGTTTTGGCACACAGCTACAAGCGCGTTCATTTCAAGATGCTTATTGTATTTAGGCTGATTGTACTTTTTAAGATGCTGCGGTAGCTCATAAAGGTTTCCTCAGAGGCAGCATTAACTTCAGAATTATTTGACACTTTTCCATCGTTTATAAAATCTGATTCTTGTCTAAATCTCGCAACAGCAAAACATTTTCTATCTGCGCATTTACTCTTCGATCAATCGATTTTACAACGTAATAAAGCACTAATTGCATGCATCACCGTTGCTAGCTGCACTGTTGCTTTCGTCCTCCAGCAAGAACTTTCAGTATTATTACGTAGGATTGCAACTCAAGCGCGCCGAGATAAATGAAACGAAACCATCACAAAGGCTTAACTCTGGGCCTACTGTAGTGTTATAGCCAGTGATGGGCACGATAAACCTTTCTGTTCTTAAGCCATAACGGTGATGGATAATTTCAAAAAAGCCATTGGCGATAAGGTAGGCTAATCGATAAATCTCAATTCTTAAGCGATATTGGTAATCGATAAATTACTGCCAATAAATTTTTCCGATAAATGTTGCGGTAAATTATCAATGTTCTTAAAAGTTTTTTTGGAAGCCAAATTGCAAAAATGTTTTTTTTAAATTTTCAGGAAAAGAGAGCAGTTCACGAACTCTGTCGTGACATTAAATAAAACAAAGAGGCAATTTTTGAATCGCAAACAGACTTTATGGCACCATGTATTTTGCCATAGCGCCAACTCACTAATGTTAACGCTGTGTGCTCAAAGAATCGTTGACCGCGATAATCTATCGGCGATAATAAAATATATCACAAAAGCGATATCGATAAATCAAAACTATTATATGCGATAACGATAATCGGTAATAAAGTATCTCGATAAATGCCCATCTCTGTATACAGCTTTGATAGCGCAGTCCAAAAAAAGGCCCTTTAAATAAAAGTTATTTTAACGGTTCGAATCCGGTTATGGTTCAACAATTTTGATGACCTTGGGTTCAGGTTAGGTTTACGTCTATTAAATTATGAAGGTTACGGTTCGGTTTGGGTTTAAGGAAAAGAAGCGGTTAATACAGTTTATGTTCCCATTCGGCTACCTAGTTTTGTCATTACAAGGCCCGTTACGTCTACTTCGGTTTATTAACTAGAAAACAGATCCCAAACTTTGATGATAAAACTTCGTATATCAATGCTATTTAGTTGGTTAGTGGCGTTTTTCATCTTTTACTGGAAAGCAATCCTTACATAATTATTACCAGTGTGTTAGGGCTTGCATTTTTCATTCTTAGAAAAGTGGAA
This sequence comes from Trididemnum miniatum, assembly GCA_964006365.1. NCBI lineage: Eukaryota > Metazoa > Chordata > Ascidiacea > Aplousobranchia > Didemnidae > Trididemnum > Trididemnum miniatum. The sequence continues at coordinate 21,732,556 of OZ023238.1, read as the reverse complement.
AAAGGCGGCAGGCCGCTGTCGGGTGTTCAGTCTCAGGAGCGTATTTAGGGGGGGGGCATTGGGCCATGCCCCCCTTTTGACTCTGGCTTTTAGTAAAAAAGAACAACTAATGGTGCCAAGTGACTGAAATATGCCAGACTCTTTTGATGGCTTCTGTAGCATATGGCCTGGAGCGGATCCAAGGGAGTAGGATGAGGGTTACGCATCCTCCCACCGACCTCGTTTCTGTAGCATATGGTCTGGAGCGGATCCAAGGGAGTAGGATGAGGGTTAATCATCCTCCCACCGGCGCAGACTCGGCGACCATGCAGCCTTCAGCTGCAGAGTAATGGTCTTCCGCGCTAAACCTCGACGCCCGTGTTTTTTGTTTCATTATAGCTAAATTGAAATGTGTGTCTTGCCAGCGTCTACTAAAAAAGTTCTGTTTTGTTCTTGCGCCTTAAGCACGTATAAACGCAAATTTGCGCGCAAAATGCATCATATTAATTTGGCGAAGCACTCGATCAGAATTAGGGTCAAAAAATTTAAACAAAATTTGCCTGAAAATCATTCAAAAAGCACTAAAATAGCCATTACAGCATGTAAATTTTCGAAAAATTTTCAGGGGAGCATGCCCCCGGACCCTCCTAGAGCTTTTCTTGTTTCTCAATCAGCTCCAAATTTGTTGTGCCGAAAAAAATTTACTCTTGAAAAAAATGTGGAAATTATGGCCCCCTTTTTAAAATTTCTCGCTACGCCACTATTCAGTCTGTATGGGTAAGGAATCCGATGAAACTTTTCTAACATCACAAAAAGAGCACCTGCTGCTCCTGGCCGGCGCCTCACGAAGTCGTTACCGTAAAATCAGGGTATCCCTGGAAAAATAACACTAAAAAAGAAATGCTCGCGTGGCTGCCAATATACGCAAGCGCTGATCATATTTTCGAGAACGCACTGAGAACTGTCTTAAAGCCTTCCACTAGTACCAAGACAAGGGTTATTGCACGCAGTCTTTTTTTAAGGTATGGCTTGAAAAACCATGAAGCAATTTTGAAAGACCGCCAATATTGAGTTTATAACGTAGGCTAAAACACAGCTTTCTACACTCTACTACAACTACATTACTGTATAGTTGAAGCAGATTTTAAGAGACCGCTAGACAATTTTGAAAGACCATTTCGGTTCCACAAAACGTCCCAAAAGACATTGCTTGTGCGCACTGCTAACGGCACTGCAAAATTTTTTTTACGTAGGACTTTGGATCTTAGAGAAAGGTAGGCTGGGAACTCCAATAACGGCCATCGTGTACGATATGCCACAAAATTGAAAAAAAAAATTAACGAGTGAAGGTGAAGGCTAAATGACTTGTGAAATCTGTGAAGGCTCGCTGTTGGTGGCGTTTGTCGGTCTCACAGCCGTGTTGTCACCAACTTGAGCCAAACGTGCTGAAAAAACGACTTTGCCAAACCTACTTTACAAAAATGTGTGTACTTGCATAACTTTTCATTCCTGGTTATGAAAATCGCTATATTAGTGAACACAGCCAAGACATAGGGGAAATGTGGGACCGATGAAACAGTGGAACCGAAGAGACACTGAAATAACTTCGAACGCTGTGAGAATAAATATTCTGCTTTGCGGTTAAAAGGTGCAGCACGTGACTAGCTTCTTTACCTGTGCAGAATGGCAGCGCAGTGTAAAGTTGCTTTAAAAAGTTGTGGTTTTAGACTCAGGGTTTTGCTAATTCCAGAATCCAGGATCAAAAACGTTTATACCCGAAAAATCATAGAAAATCAAACGTCCATCAGATGGAAAGACTTAGGTTTATTGTAGGCCTAATACAGAAGTTGAGCAATATAAACATTAATTGCGGTTAAAAGGTGCAGCACGTGACTAGCTTCTTTACCTGTGCAGAATGGCAGCGCAGTGTAAAGTTGCTTTAAAAAGTTGTGAAGAAAAATGTCATTTTAAGCTACTAAAGTAAAAATTTTTTGCTACATTTCAAAAAAGATTTTACAAGATTAGTTAAACTTTGGGTTGTGGCAATTTCACATCTGAAAACTTAAATCAAGACAAGTAAATTTCGGTTTTAGATTGAACTTTTTCAAATAATGGAGGCATATGGGACCACAGAGACAGTGCTGTGTTCTTACGAGATAAAATTCTTACAGCGCTCAAGAAAACTTAAAAATTGCTTCTGTATCAGAAAACGATATTGTTCGAGTGTTACCGCAACCGAGCCCGGCAGCTCAGACTCAGACCAAACGACTGAGTTCAGTATTAAACTTTGCAGTAGACCTAACATATTTGTAAACTCGCTTTTTATGCCATACTTGCTGAACATTCGTTTACATTAGCGCTTTTTTGTCATTGAAGCAAGCTTTCACACATGATCATTTGCAGCTTTTTTAATATGTCTCATAGGACCCCAGGGTGGGGGAGCAAAGAGACAAAATGTCGTTTTTTATATTTTCAATGTTGTTTTTTAATGCAATGTCTGGAAGAAAATTCAAGCACACTATGGTGAGGTCAATATAGTTGATATTTTAACAAAGTAAAAATAGCCTATTGTGAATTTGGTTTAACGATTTCGTGAAAAACGAAAAAGAATTTTTTTATCTCATCGGTCCCACACTTCCCCTACTGATGCACATCAGCGGTTTTTACGTAACCTGCAATAAAGCAGCAGCCTAAGCCTATATAAGAACGAGAAAAAAGATGATTAACAGCAAAATTATTGGATTAAGGTGGAACAACCTAAGCGGAACAGAGATCTTTGATGATATTGTAGCAACCGCTACAAACGAAAACAAGAAAGTGCAGGATCAATCGTCAGAAAAGACGGCTGCAATTGTGACGTCATAGATTAGCAATGTAAACGGCCGGTACGAAACATTGCCCCAATGACATACAGCTAGGCCCAAAAAGTTGAACAGAGTGGAATCAAGCTGTATGACATTAGGTAAAAGGTTTATTCAGATTCAAACGTTCTACCGATGCAAGTTTCTTTATTTTTGACGTTTCGCCTTCCATTGGGAAGGCTTCTTCAGAAATAACCAGCGCACACTCTAAACGTTTTTGGAAATGAATATGTCAGACCCGATGAACGCAAACTTGTCTTCTATTTTCATTGAATAATATATCTTATTTTGCAGTTTTGTGTCTGTAGAAGTTTGTAAATACTTGTTAATACGTGGGCCTATACATAAAAATTTAGGGAGAGAGGAACCTGAGCCCCTTTTTGAATAAATAAAATACAAACCTTCGGTAATTTCAGTCATTTTCAAAAACGTTTAGAGTGCGCGCTTGTTATTTCTGAAGAAGCTTTCCCAATGGAAGGCGAAACGTCAAAAATAAAGAAACTTGCATCGGTAGAACGTTTGAATCTGAATATGTCAGACCCGATGAACGCAAACTTGTCTTTTGTTTTCAAAAGGTTTGTTGTCCAAGATTAAGCAGTGAGCAATGAGCAAAGCTTGTTCGACAAAAAGAATTTGAAAACGCAGCCAGATAGCCACATACAGGTACCAAAAGAAAACAAATTGAAAATAATACAACACTGATTTAAAAATGTTTAACACCATATTGTTCAGTCGGATCGACTTATTTTCAGTTAACTTTGCTGTCAGTAACCCTGACCAACTTGCTGCCTTGCAAACAAATCGATCTAAAACTTCCAACAATTCTGGTTTAGGTCGCATTTCGAAACCTGAAAACTGTAGAAGCGAGTTAAACTTCAATATTGTCGTACTCCTCCTCTTTTTGCTCGATGATAGCTTCCAGGTCGGTGTCTTCAAACGAAGTTTGCGGTTTGAATGGAGAACGATTTTTTGGCTTTGTCCACAGCCACAGGTCGCTGAGCTTCTCTTCACTTCTGGAAGTGCTGGCTAGCATTTCATAGCGGAGACTGCTGATATCGTGTTTAATTTCTTGTAGTTCAGCTGGAAAAAAAGTTATTTAAGTTAGCCCTTATTTTTGATTGTTTTTGTGTGCGTTAAAAAGGCCCAGTTACTTTCAGGGAGGGATAGCATCAGAAGAATACCACAATAAATGAATTTTATCGACCAATATTTTTTAAGGAAGAGGACAATGATTTCAGGGGCAGTACGAGAGGTTTTTTGAAAGGGAAGCAGAGCCGGCGCCAGAGCAGTCGACTTAGGGGGGCCAAGCGTTTATCAGAGGGGGCCAAAATTTGAAATTAAGCACAAAAGCCGCTGTCTTTAAAAGAGAAAGTTTATAATTGGGGGGGCCAGGCCCCCCCTTGGCGCCGGCCCTGAAGGTAAGGCTGAGAATAGTGGAACAATCTTATTTTGCAGTTTTGTGCTCGTAGAAGTTTGTAAATACTTGTTAATACGTGGGCCTACATATAAAAATTTTGAGAGAATCCTGAGCCCCCTTTTGAATAAAATACAAACCTTCGGTAATTTCAGCTTCTTTGCTTTTATCCACTTGTGCTTTTAATATATATCTCTTCACAATTCGAGCCATAACCAACTCAAACCGCATCGCCTAGAAATGAAGAAATGTTTGTTAAATATTGTCAACATATTAGGGTATTCTCGATTATTACAGTTGGGTCTACTCGCGCCTATTGGACAACTCCGTTTACTTCTCAAAAACAGTGCGCCATAAAAATCAAATAAATAAGCAAATCTTCTCATGCTGTCGGTATGACGCTGAAGTGTGTAACGTTAGCTGGTCAGCTCCGTGGCTTAGTCCCTTGGCCGCGCAGATCCAAAGTCTGAAGAAACACCGCGGCGATGGCGAGCCGTTGGCGACACTGCGTCTAATTCACCTGGCGATAAATCAAATCCCGACTTCCCGCATTAATAACGATGCCGCTTCCATAACGCCAGGGGCGTGCCCAGAAATTTGAAAAGGGGGAGGGGCCGCAATTTCCTGTTTCCACTGAAAATATCGTTGAAAACCAAAAAGAAGGTCTTCACGCCTTCCGACGTCCAATTTACCCCCCAAAATCAAGTGAAGACAAAAAAAAGGTCATCGCGTCCTCGGATGTCTTGTTTACGCTGTTCCGCTGACTGGAGATATATATCAGCTTATATTTCAGCAGGGGGGGCGCAGAACCAGCGCCCCCCCCCTGGGTATGCCCCTGATAACGCTACATTGAATTGATTTCATTATTGAAGCTATTCATTCATGAAATTGTCTGCTGATAAATAGCCTACTAAAACCCTTGATGAAAATTACCTTAAACTTTTTGACCGAAGAACTTTCTGCAGTTTCTATTCGTTCAAAAGATTCACTCTAAAATGTTAAACGATGGTTATTATTATTATTTTTTGTTAGCAGCATGCGTGCATGGCATAGACAAGTTTAAACGTGTAAACTTGTAAATTAATGGTAGCAGCACAGGTCAATAGAGCTTTGGGAATTTATCGGAGAAAAGAAACTCCGTTCGCAAAGTTTTGACTTCCGTAATTAACACGAAGTTATCGAGAAAACTCCTCTTTCATGATTTTTTTGCTCTACATAAGGCCCAGAGTGTTGTCAACGAAACCCGAACCCGACTTTTTCAGCGTGAACCCGAATCCTAATTTATCGGCTGGTCTGAGTCCGATTTAAACCCGAAATAAAAAAACGTACCTTTTAAATTTTGGAGAAATTTTAACAAAAAAGAAAATGAGTTTTACCCATTTAGTCACAGCAGTTGCGAACAGCAACATTTATTGAATCCGCAACCGCGGAATCCCTATCACTCACTGAAAATCTCAATTTTGCTCCGGCATCCGGTCCGAAGCCCGACAATTTTTCAACATCCAAGCCTGAACCCGACCCGAAACGCCCGAGCCCGATTGACAACTCTGCACTGGCCCGAATCTGTGCATCTGTTGCACATGTCAGCGCCCATTTAGTATACAGTGACTAAGATTCAGCGCATGATTGCAACCGGACTTTCTTATGCTACGGTGTCCTACATTTTGGGGTATTACGGTGACGTTGGTTTACAGTGCAGCTCCTTCACTACTCAAGTACTTTTCTACGCGCGAGATTCTCTTTTCGTTTTCAAAATGAAGAAATCGTAATTGAATATTGATGAATCTCTACTTCCATGACGGTTGACGATCATTGGTTTTATAATATATACAAAATAAAAATCAAATCCTCAAAATACTCGCGCCGTATTACGCCGAAGCGTGAGTCAAATGGCGGTGCCAATCTATGCTGCTTCGCGCCAACGCACCTCAACTCCGAAGAAATATCGCAGCTGTACCAAGGTTTTGGCGACACTGACTCTGATTTGAACGCCCGAGAATCGAGCCCAGACCTCCCGCGCCATTAATCACTATGCTGCCACGTAATATGTACAGTTGTACACGACTCTTAAGAGCATGTTGATAGTCTCAAGTACACCGAAAAGTCTGCATTAGTTACTGTACTCTTACATTTTTGTCGAGAGGCGGTGGATGTCTGGTTGATGTTTTCCCGTATAATTCTCCGGCTCTTTTATATCTGGGAACACAAACCATTAACCTGCGCCGTAAATACCATTGCAATATTTGGAAAGACTGAAATTTACTCTGAACGATTATAATTTTTCCACTGTAGATAGTGGTAGTTATTTGTTTGTTTGTCACGCGTATATTAGACACAGGGTTTTGCTAATTCCAGAATCCAGGATCGAAAACGTTTATACCCGAAAAATCATAAAAAATCAAACGTCCATCAGATGGAAAGACTTAGGTTTATTGTAGGCCTAATGCAGAAGTTGAGCAATAAAAACATTAATTATGGTTACGGATAATTTTGCAAGCATTATGCCTCAAAACTTACGTTCTACTGTTATTATAGTAGGCCCATTGCTACACCATCAAAGTAACAATATACCATTGTAAAAAGTTACCGGTAGGTAAAATATTTCACCTGAATTTTTCGAAAAACCCGACAATCGTATCAAATATAACTTTGGGCACCGGCAATAAGTTGTAAGGAACCGGTAAAGTGTTTCCCTTTTCAAAATAGGAAAGCATCATTTCTGCTCTCGCAAACTTCCATTCAACATCTGAATCTCCCTGCAAAGGAATTTTTGCAGAAAATGCAGTTAACATTAATTAAACAACAACTCCAACGTTTATTTTCCGATTTTGTATTCTTTTTATAAAAGCAAAAATGATTCACGTCATTCCTGCAGGTTAGTAGCAGGTGTGGCAGCAACATATCAATCTCTTTTTATCAAGAAGTAGGCTAATCTAAAACTTCTAAATTACTTGAAAGTGCTGCTCATTTTATATCATGTGAGCAAGCGCTTGTTGATCCGTCCTCGGTTGGTTGTAACTTGAGAGTTCAGGTTTAATTCTGGAGCGTGTCAACCAAGCCCAGTGATTTGAGTAATAATCATCAAATAACAAAAGCCGTTTAAAGAGGAAAATAAAGCGATAGTGATGCTTGTAACTGCACGTAGGTTCCGCTGACATCAGCAGCTCATGCAAGGCGTGTAAAGAAACATATGAAGAAAACTGACAAGAATTGCTTTGGCTTGATTTTTCCTCTTAACCTCAAGCTATTTTTGTTTCATATTTACAGCGTTCCGAAGTTTTCGGTAGTTTACCTCCACTTCTGAATAGGAACTGTTGATCATCGCAATGAGCATGTTAAGCATGATGACCACCGTGATGATACTGTAAGCACCATACAACCAGTAACCAGTGATGCGTGTCAGTTGATGATTGTAGCTTACTTCGACCACTCGGAAATCAGAAAGACCAAATAAGGACCAGAATAGTGTTATAAACGTTTCTTCAACTCTGAGATGCAAATCAAAGTTGACATGTTAGCGTTTCTTTGTGGCCTATCAAAACTTCATTTTACTCACGGTATCACGCCGAAGCGTGTAACGAGTGGCGGGCATATCTCCGCGATGTAGCGCCTGGGCAACACAGCTCTGAAGAAACGTCGCAACGGTGGCGAGCCATTGGCGATACTGTGTCCGACTTGACCGGCCCGGGAATCGAACCCCAGACCTTCCGCTAACTAGGTGGCGTGATTCTCAGTAGGCCTCTATGGTTGACAATGGTGTCGTCCCGTAGGGGTGGATTCAAAAATTCTTTTAAAAAAGGAGGCGCTATAACAATCAAAAAACTACTTAACTTGTAGTTTTGTGCGTCTAAAAGCAGCCGTTACGAATGTATGAATTCGCATAACTAAAAATTTGAGGTTGGTTCAATTCCCCTTAGCCCCTTCCTTGGGTCGGCAAATGTCCTCGTGTATTGGTTAAAGGCAGGAGCGTATTTAGGGAGTCACCATGCCCTGCCACCCCCTCCCACTTTTGACTTCGCTTTTCAGTAAAAAAGAACAAATGTCGCTAAGTGATAGAAATCTGCCAGACTCTTTTGATGTTTTTTGTAACTTAGTTTATGCGCCATCACACTTTAAAATTTCTCGCTATTCCACTGGTTAAGTACTTCCGCTTGGTAGTTGGGAGACTACCAAGAACTAACAGGTTTAAATAGAACAGTGCCGCATACGCTACATCTTTAGCTTTTCAAAACGAGTCCTTGCATGGCATTACTTACGTAGTAAAAGACTTGGTCTTTTTAGCACCAGGTTCGCTGTAATAGGAATACAAGTTGAAGAGACCCATCACAAATGATCCAAATATCATGATGAATATTCCACACCATTTCAAAATATCGCCGACTGTTCTGCAAATACATCACAGGTTGGCGGTAAATATAAACAACAAATATTGATTTCGTCATTTTTATCCTCCTATCACGAGAAAGCGACAGAGGCGCTATACATAGGACGAATCCAGACTCGCATAGGAGTTGCCTTTGTTCCCGAGTTTCCCCGTTGAGTTGTGCTTCTGACTTCTTTAATTTGCTGCTTGTTACATTCCACCAAGCAAAGGTAATGATTGTGAAGGATCTTATCCAAGTAGGCGACAACGAGGTTTGTGTGGAAGTTCAACCATCAACCTTGCGATCGTGGCCGTCGTAAAAACAACGCTCCAAAACACTCGGCCATGCGGCCAACCAAAAACTGGCTTGAATGCAGAACAGTGCTTTAGTAAAAACTTTTTATAATTAACTAAAGGTCTTAGTTTAATTTGAACATTTGCCCATGATCTCACCTTGCCAAAGATATTTGTAATGGTCCAAATTTATCGTTAACTTCGAGAATGTATGAAATTCTTGAGAAACTAAGAACTATTCCCAGCGAATATAGAGCTTCAGCCACCAATTGGGGATCGCTACCAGGCCAAAACGCGCGATCTAAAATCAATATGTACCCATTTATGCTTTCAGAGCAGCCTAATACCATCACTGCCACACTATCACTGAATTAAATTGAAATGCAAGCAGCTGGTCCGGTTCCACACTGAGCAGAAGCTAAAATAAGAAAAGATGTGCATTTGCAAGTTTGAAATTGCACAGAGCGCTTATATATTGGCCTTGGAAGAACGATGTAACGTGTATTTTTGATCATTTAAAACTCTGGCTAAATTGTGTCCCTGCTCGTTTTGATGAACTGGATTTTGTTCCCAGCCGTGTCACACTAAACAAATTTGAAAATGCATTCGCAGCTCCCTTACTAGTGGCTCGGTATAAGTTACAGTAGTGCGATAGAATGTATAAGTAAACAACTTAGTTCAAAACTCAGTTAGGTTGTACAAAAACGTTGAAAAGAGTTAATTTAAACACTTCAATAACTACAAAACTTTTGTTTTACGAATCAATCAGTTCTAGAGCTTTGCACATTGGTTAAGCAACTCAACAAGACTTACTTGCTTTGCAAAATGAATATTGAGCGGCCCAGGAAGGAACTTCATGCGTTATATTATCCCCAAAAAGGGTATAATTACCACTTGATGAATTGGCACATTCAATTAGAGTAGCGTTCTCACCAAATTGCTCCCTCCACCATGCTTGTCCCAAACTCGCCTACAAAAACAAGCGTAATGAGCTTTACAGTTAACCCATAAGCAGGTTCCTAAGCCGATGGTATAATCTCAAAGATGCTTCTAAGGGTCTGCAAACGCAAATAATAGCACAAATACAGCATTAATATGTAGTATGGCTACTGGATATTAATCGTTACAACATGCAGTTTGAATAAGAATCTATAGGTTTTATGATTGTTCAAAGTTTTTAGGCTTAAGAAAAGTTAAAAAACTGGTTTGTTATTTTAATCTCACGCCAAAAACATTTTAAGTGTTACACCAGCAGCAGCCACGTTGCAAAGAAATGCACAACTCAAACACAAACTTCACTTGTTTGGGAATCAAACTCGAGTCTTACGTAGTTGTAAGCGGCTGCTCTGGCAGAGAATGACGTAATTAAGATAATGAGCATTAGTGAATCCACAACATTCCATAATTTGAACATGTACTCTCGAGGTCCATCTGCCCACATTTCTTTGATTTCATTCCAAAGCAAACCTGGAAAACTCGTAATGTCAAAGAAGATCTAATCTTTTAAATCGGCGTAAAAAACTGCACAAGAGCAGCGCCCAATGCAAGTCAAGCAGCCCATAAAAAATTCGCACGGGAACAAATTACAACAGATCAAAGGTTACAAAAATTAAGGTAATTGTGTAAAAATGTCTTCATCAAACCGGTACTTAAGTTTGGATCAAAAAAGGGGGAATCAGAACCCCGGTGCCTCCTGCATACGTCACTACTCATTGTTTCAAGAGTATAAAAAGTGTTTCTACGCACAATAGATTTTTATCAGATGAATGACGATAAACTACTTTGAACATTTGACAAAACCGATTCTAACTTATAAAAGAATTGAAGATGAAACGGTCGAAATCTAAGGCAGCAATAAATTGCTTACACGGTTAAAAACAAAGTACTGGCAGGTCTACTATTTTGCCGGCACACTAGTGTATTTCACATGTAACACTACATGTATATTTTTTACAACGTTATGAAATATTTTAATTTTAGCACTGACTGGTATATTTTTAACTACCGTAAATGGTAAAAACGCTTATTGTTTCAAAGCACCAGCCTCACCTGTTACAAAAATCATTATGGTGATTTCGCACCAGTTAAATCTGGTGTAACGACCATCCGGGTCGGACTGGTGTGTCAGAAAGAAATGAGGTGAATAGGTTCGAAACCCTTCCATTCTAAAAACGTTGTTGAAAGGGTAAAGAAATGTAAGCAGGAAAATTAGAGTGGCTGTGTCCCGTACGTTAGAAAAATAAATTTGGCAAGAAGAAATAGTGTGGATAGTCAGAGCAAAACTACATAGCATGCAACTTAGGGAACAATTAAATTTTAGTTATTTGAATCTTAATCTGGAGACCAGCCGGCTGGTGTAGCGGTTAAAGATGTCGGTGTGGGAGGTCTTGTGTTCAATTCCAGACCCAATCAAAATATGACACAGTGTCGCGAACGTCTCGCCACCGCAGCGTTATTTCTTCGGAACTGCATGCTGTACAGGCGCTAAGTCGCGGGGATAAGCACCACCACTCGTCATACATGTTGTAACGCCGCAACTTCGCAAACTTAGGCCAAGCCTGATAAAGAGTTGCTTTTTTTTTTGGCTTAATCTGACAGAAGATTCATTAACGAAGATTAGTAATGGAACAAGCACCAAAGGCAATTCAGCAACCTTTGCAAACACAGCCGTCATAAAAATGGAGCAGTAAGTTTCGACAAGCTCGAAAGTGACAAAAAACATTGTGTGTTTCGCGATCCACTTATCTTACCTGTCCATGCAATTAATGACGAGCAACAGAACAAACTGCACGTAGGCAAGAGCTTGTGTGACAAACTTGCAATAAGGACTTTGAAGAGTTCTACCAATCTGTAAAAAAACATAAAATTTTCAGTTATATTTTTATGGCAAGAATGCGACCTAGGCTATACGGCAAACTAATTGAGAAGTCACTGGAAAACTGTAAACGCCGTTTCCGACAAATTGAAAAAAGATATCAGAACGAATTTTCCTTTAGATGAAAAAACGATTGCTTCTTTTCAAGGGAAATTATGCTGGAGGATGACGCACCTTTTCTTGAGTAGCCTACAGCTAATGAGAGCTGGATAGCCCGAATCAGCTCTGAGAAACCGTTTACCATTCAACAGTAAGTTGCGGAAAACAAGTGCATCCCAAACTTACAGAAAGAAAAGATATAAATTTTGAAGTAGGAAGTCCTCATTTACAAAATACTCTATAGGCCTACACTTTTTGGATTGATGATAAAAAGCCTCCACCTTTCCCCTCCCCCTCAACCAAAAAGAAAAAGAGTTTTAATACTCACTTTACTACACGGAGCAACGAGATACGTTAGTGCAAAGACGGGCATTAGAAAACTTAGTAGAGTACCAGCAAGAACTTTTTGAATAATCGGGCGTTGAGTGAAATTTTCAGAGTTTTTGTACCAAATCTCGATGAGTTTTTGCTGGCAATATGGATGAGCAACAAACTAAAAAATGTCAACAAAATAATGGATTAGTTGCTCAGCTTGTGTACGCCTTGCTTGCAGTCTTTTGTTTGCTTTTTTTCACACAGGTCGTCAAATTTCTACATTAAGTTTTTCCTGTAAAAATGATGCAATCCACTATTTTTAGCGGCATATTTGTTTTTTCATATTACAAGAAAGCAGTCAAGAAATCAGTTTTAAAAACTGCCGGCTACTTTTCCGTCATAGTTTAAAAATCCCGACGAATGCCTTGAGCAGCGGCCCAAGTAAAGTTGTTAATATTAAATAAAGTCTCTTCAGTGGTGCTTAAAACTTCAAATCCATGAAGTAAATCCATCAACATACAATGCATTCTACCTAGCACCTTTAAAGGTTACTTCTATATCAAACTCAAGTTTTTGGCCCCAAACAACGATACCCAATGAAAGAACCTATAACCACTAACCCACAACTAAGTTCCCGGTAGCCTAACTAGCCCACATCACTAGAACCCCTATGGCAACCCACTCATTTGCAGCTGCAGACGCGTTTCGACCTTACTATGGTCTCATCAGTGCAGCATAGCAACCTCCCACCTTCCTGAAAAAAAAAAAAATTCTAACCTTCAAAAGAACTACACGCTCCAAATCTAAGCCTCTACTCGCTCTGCTAAAGGTAGAAAATTTGAAATAAAACCTTCAAGAAAATAATACTGGCTAGATTATGATGTCACAGATTCCGTGTAAACAATCAAGGATTGTAACGTCATGCTGATGTTGCAGTACAGTCAATCTCCATTAAACGAATTGCTGAATTCAGATAGGCATGTGGACCATGACAGGCACTTGCAAAGCCAGCCAACGTCAGGGGGCGCTTACACTATGCTTTCTCTAAAAATTCCTCAGATCCTTGTGGACCGTGACAGGCACTTGCATAGCCAGCCATCGTCAGAGGGCGCTTACACAAAGGAACCTTGGAACAATCCATCTAAAGAAGGCATGGATCTGTGGATGTAGCCAGGCGATTGTAGTTGTGTAGCCAGGCGATTGTAGTTGTGTAGCCAGTTGTAGTTGTGTAGCCAGGCGATTGTAGATTGTAGCCAGGCGATTGTAGCGAGTAGAGGCTTAGATTTGGAGCGTGTAGTTCTTTTGAAGGTTAGAATTTTTTTTTTTTTTTTTTCAGGAAGGTGGGAGGTTGCTATGCTGCACGGATGAGACCATAGTAAGGTCGAAACGCGTCTGCAGCTGCAAATGAGTGGGTTGCCATAGGGGTTCTAGTGATGTGGGCTAGTTAGGCTACCGGGAACTTAGTTGTGGGTTAGTGGTTATAGGTTCTTTCATTGGGTATCGTTGTTTGGGGCCAAAAACTTGAGTTTGATATAGAAGTAACCTTTAAAGGTGCTAGGTAGAATGCATTGTATATTGATGGATTTACTTCATGGATTTGAAGTTTTAAGTACCACTGAAGAGACTTTATTTAATAGTCGAAACGTATCCCGTCTGGTGCAAAATAAAGTTGTTAATGTTTTCTTCACACTTCCTTTAAAACTGAACTTCAAGCATGAAAGTTGAGAATAACAAGTTTGAAATCTGTGCTTCTATCCGATGCGGAATTGAACCCAGAGGCTACCGGTTCAAAGACAGAAGCTCAATCCATTTGGCGGGTCCTACTAAACACCGCAAAGGAGCGACAAAGGACTTACTAAACACCGCAAAGTACGACAAAGAACCTAATAACCCCAAGCTTAACCCTAATTTAAAGTCCTTTGTCGTTTTTGTTATGGTATGATTCCAAGTTCTGTGTCGTTCTTTGCGGTGCTTAGTAGATCAATTTGAAGTCCTTTGTCGTACTTTGCGAAGTTTAGTAAGTCCTTTGTCGTTCTTTGTCGCTCCTTTGCGATGTTTAGTAGGACCGGCCTAGCATTAACAATTGATAAACCATTTACCAATCAAACAAACAGAAAAACTGTAGCTACAAAGTTAATATTTTCACCAATTTCATGGCTAGTTTGGTATTTAAGGGGTTTAATTGTCAATAAAAACATTTTAGCTGCAGTGTAGCATCAACATTTTTCACCTTTTTAACTTTATACTTTATTGCCATTCTGAGTTGCCGTAACTTGGGGTTACTTTCTGTATCTCCAGTGCATTTGATGCTTCTGTAATAAAATAAAAACAACAAGGCGTATTGCGTGTTTTGTATCATCAAAATCAGTATTGTAAATCGGGATGGGGTTTTTTAGTAGGATTTGGACCAGGCCAGCTCATCTTTTCGACTTCGGGATTCAACTAATCGGCGCGTTTACTACTAGCCCATGCCCCGGTAGAAAAAACTTTACACGTTTAGTATTTCAAAAGCAAAGCTTAGCCTGATGTAGAAGTCAAAAAATATAACTCGCAAAAAATTTCAAATTAAAACAACGTAAAATTCACATTTAAGAATCAATATCGTGTTTTTGAAAAACGATTAAAGATTGATCCAACATCTGCGAGGATTTGACTTTGATAGTCAATATTGATCGATTGAATACTTTTGCTTATGGTTTTTAAAAAAGCGATGCAAATATTATGAATAAAATAAATAATAGCAAACTTGATTACAAACACAGGCGAGCTAGTTTTACAGTTGCATTTTGCTTCTTGTTTTTCCATGTTTTTGCGTATATTCGCCAAGTTGAAATAATAGGAAATAATTGTATAATTAATTATAATTAGCAGAAAAAGCAGGAGCAAAAGTTCGATCAAGAGTTATATCTGCAACCTTAGCCATAGCGGTCGCTTTTAAGTTGAGTTGACCCATAACCAAGCCTGTGTTGTAGTAGTAGTATATTTTATTTAACGACCAGAAAAACACCTAACAAAAACAAGGAACAAAAACAATGGCCGAAAAACAGGTTACAGCGACAAAACGATTTGTGGATTGATTGATTGATTTCTTCATTTTTATCATCCTCCTATCACGAGAAAGCGACGGAGGCGTTATGCGTAGGACGAATCCAGACTCGCTTAGGAGTTGCCTTTGTTTCCAAGTTTTCCGGTTGAATTTTGCTTCTGACTTCTTTAATTTGCTGCTTGCCAGGTTCAACCAAGCAGAGGTAATCATCGTGAAGCATCTTATCCAAGGACGCAATAACGAGGCTAGGTTGGAAGTTGAACCATTAACCTTGCGATCAAGGTCGTCGTAAAAACGACGCTCCAAACGACTCCGCCACGCTGCCGCCGAGAAGCGTGTAGGTTGCAAAATGCAGATTCCTTCGAGACTGGTTTGGTTCTCTGTTGAAATTAGGTGAGCTCACATGTAGAGTGGCTGCTGAATCAAAAACTATGGTGAGACGGTCTGCCACTTATTTTGCTCCAGACAATTACGTAACTTTTGCCATTCTTTTTACCCTAGAAAACTTTGTATAACTTACAAAAGAACCATGCATTGCAAGGACGAGACTCATAGGCTGTTTTCGTACGCTGGAATGCAAAAAATATGGGGTCGCTGGAGATAATGATACAGAATGACTTACTTTAAACTATGATCCCAGCGGCCCAATTACTAACTCAAGCGTTATGAAGGACTGCTGACAATAAGGACTGAGGTTCAACATTGCACTTGGTGTATTCTCAAAACGATTGTATTTTCGAGTTTAGCAAGGAAAAGAATAGCAAAAATAAAAAATAGAACAAAGAATATCACCGTCCGGTTAGCTCAGCTGCTAAGCACACGATATCAGTGCGTAAGGTGTGGAGTTTGGGTCCCGGGCCGGTCAAACCGCGCATTGCTGCCAACGGTTTGCCGCCATTGTGACTTTTCTTCTGAGCTGTGTTGCTCAGGTGCAAAGCCGCGGAGATGGACCGCGCCACTCGTTACACGCTTCGGTGTAATACAACGAGTATAACGAAGATTTGATTTTGGTAAGGCACCCGACAATGCCATGAAAATAAGCACTCAAGTGCTACCTGTAAAGATTGATTGAATTGAGGTTTTATATTGCGAAGTATCACTGAAAACAGCGTCACCTTGCTTTATAATAAAAACGAGTAGATGAAAATATTTGGGCCGCATGCTGAGCCCCATCAAAAATTTTAGCTCTCACGCAAAACCTTGCTGAGCATAAAGCGTCGAAATCTTATTTTCGAAACTGACCTTGCCCGCCTCCCTTCGTCCTCGTCAGGGTTTTCGCTCTTCAGTGTTTGGTCATGCCCATTCAACATGGCATTCACTTCCTCTGTATTGTGGCAAGCATCGAGTAACCGCTCAACGAAATCATTGCATTGTTGCCCCAGTTTCAAATAGTCGTTCTAAAGCCAAAAAGACCACGCACTCAATAAGCTGATAAAAAAGTGAGCCACCCAAATAAAACATCACCAACCAATATGTATAATGAATTAAATCCCCCCTTTTAAAATAATGTTGTCAATGAACCGCACCTGCCGCACCCAGGGTCGAACAAAGAGTGGAGGGAGCTATGGGGGGTATCGCCGCGAAGCCCTCAGTTCAGGGTGTTCCGCGTAACGTAGGCCTACTTAAAAGAAGGTTGTTAAATTGTCTTCCGGAAAAAGATCTGTCGCTGGGGTCAAAATCAAGAAAAGCATGAGGCTCCCATCACGTCTTTGACAAAATGCTAACCTGCAAATTAAATCAGCAAGAAAGCATGGAACACCCCCAAAAGTAGCCCTGGAGCCATCCAAGGTCTTAATACGATCCTGGCCGCACCCTTTTATTGCTTCAGTGGATATATGTTACACGTTTTAAGAACAATTTGGACAAGCCAACAAATCATGCAAGCATTAGGAGAAAGCAAAACAACTTTACGTACGCTTTACATCTTATACAAGATAAAATTAAATTTTTATTGATTATACTGCCGACCAATTAGCCTACAGCTTAAATTCTTGAAAGTTGAAAGCTTTAAAAGTCTTTAATTTCTGAAGAAGCTGAATTTGCGCTGCTTGAAATTGGTGTCTGTGACATGCAGCTAATTAAAAAGAGTAAAACTCGTCAATCAATTCTAGTTTTTGTGACCCTTAAATGAGCTTCATTTTCTTGAGGGAGGCCTACGTGACCTCACCGAATTATCTCTAACGATGAATATCGAGAAATATTGGTTGTATGCTTCAAAATAAATTGACAAGCCTCCGCACTAATTTCTTATTGATCCAAAGAGTGCAATAATTATTTTATAAGGTATTTGCCTCGGCAACAAACAAAAAAAAAAAAAACGAAAACCTTACAACAAAAAATGTCGTAGTTATAATTCTTATAAAGTTTTCTCCGCCACCGTTGTGAAGTTTTTGTTTAACGCATTTTCGGCTCGGTGGGATCCCACATCAAGAAACAATTAAAAAATAAAACTATGAAAAATGGTCTTGGAAAACCCATAAAAACTTTGAACCTTACAAAAAAATTTATTCTCACCTTGAATTCTTTTTCTTGTGTGGCAAGTTTCTTCAGTTCGTGGCTTAGTTTAAACGCTTGTCTGGCAGGATAGGGTGTGGAGAGAGCAAGATAGGCAGGGCTTGCAAGACCTTTGTAAGCGTTCAAACGTGATAGGCAGTATGTCAGTGAGTCGCTAGTTCTCCTTAATACAGGTAGAAGTTTAATAGTTGGAATCTATAGTTTTCTAAAATAAAAATCATAATTTATAATTTCTTACTCCATCAAAAAATTGTAAACGTGTCATGCATTCTCAAATGTCAAACGTTGTTGAATGCTTAATATAGTAAAAAAACGCCATTTCAAAGCCTGAGGCAGAAAGAGCACTATACGCAGTAGTCTTTTAAATGAAAAATGATAACCATAACTTTTTTTTCACTTTTACTTTGCCCTTTTAAATTTTTCCCACTTCGTTGTCCTTTTATTTTTTTAACACGTTCCAGCAAAAGCTTTTATCTCCTTTTACCCAAATTAAAGCCAGGGTATACTAGGAAATAGTTTTTCCTCCAATGATTAGATTTTTGTACAAAAAATTGCAGCTGCAGTGAGAAAAAACTACTTGTTAACGCTTTTTTACCCTTTTATTAATTTCTGACCACGCTCTAGCGAAAGCGTTCTATTACCTCTTCACACAGGCATCGCACTGGCATCGGAGGTGATGAGGATGTTCAATTTTTGCTCCTCTTCTCAGCAGTTCGTGAACAATATCAAACTCCTGGCACTGAGCAGCTAGGATAATGGGAGTGATGTCGGGTGAAAATCGCGTTCCATTGTCATCGTACGCATAAAAATCACTTCCATTCTATCAATGCAAAAAAATCAATAACGTCCAAAACTCAAAATCGAATCTTCATTATTTTCGCGGTAACACACCGAAGCGTCTAAGGAGTAGCGGGGCCCGTCTTCGCAACTGATCGCCTTGGCACCGCAGAAACGTCGCAGCAGTAGCGAGCTGTTGGCGTCATTGTCCGCTTTGACCGGCCCAGGAATCGAACCCAAGACCTTCCGCCCCGACAGCGGTGTCTTTAACCACTGGACCAACCGATGCCGATCTAAATTTGAAAACATCCGGGACATTGAAGAAACTTTATTTGCAACCAATTTTGGGTACACAATTTGACAAAACCAGAAGTACGTAAAATTTTGTACCAAAATATGTTATGGATTGTGGTATACGGCATAGGCAAGCACTCTGGCAGTACCACGAGTAGGTTATGAATCTTCCTAACGGGTTCCATTCCCACCTAAAGCCAATAGCATTTTACATTGGCTGCTGACTCGAAGAACGCAAGATTTCTTCGTGGTCTATCTCAATGAATTATTGTATCTGCTGCGCAATCGATTCACCATAATTGCTGTGTGGTGAAAAGGTGGAACGAAGATGGCGTTCGATTTTTCAGCATAATTGTATTTTTTTGAATTTAGGAGCATATTTACCCTCCTGTCACGAAAAAGCGATTAAAGCGCTGTAATAACTCGTTTGAGAGTTGCTGGCACACCAAGGTGGGGGAATTCCGCTAAGTGCTTTTCCCAACGACACTAGAAAACTTGACGTTTTGTTCTCCACACTGTCCCTATAATGCTCAGCGTCAAGCAGGGAAGCTGTGAATACCAATCTTACAGTAAAGTCATGGGTTTGACTCGACTCGGAATCAAACCCGAGTCTACAGCCCCAGAAGCGGACCCACTTACCACTTGGACATCTGAGCAGTTGGTAAGCAATTTAAATATCTGCTCTTCTTGAAGCAGTGAAATTTATAGTGAATCAAAATGTAGGCCTGTAACAACAGAATAGTTCAAAATAACATCGTCTTTCCGTACCTCGTCCGAATTTTTTTGCTCACTCGGACTTCTAGTCAATCGTCCACGCATTTTAAATGATGAATGGTTTAAAATTGCTTCTGTAATCCGTAAAAATCCTCTACTTATTGCTAAAAGCAAAGCATCTCCAATCCGGGACATGGAAGGTTGCTTCAGCAGTAGTTCTACAATCTGAAAACATGGGAATGTAAAAACTTCGCTCGATCTCTGCCGGTCGTACGCGGAGCACTGAGAGTCTCAAACTACAACCAGCTTTGTTGCAGCAGCTTCAAGAGTAGTTTACTGTATATTGGAAAAGTTCTTGCTTTTTTGCTTCTACTATATACAGGAACAACCAGTGCTGCGAACTCGAAAACAAGTTCAAGTTCACTAAAAATAAAAATGAGTTCGAGTTTTTCATTTTTAATTTTATGAGTTCAAGTTCGAGTTGAGTAATTTTCATCGAGTTTATGCTATAAGTTCAAGTAGGCTAGTTTTTATTGGGTTTACGCTCAGATGAAACAATTTTTGCCCAGTGTAGGATAGGTTCAAAACTCAATCAGCTTTTTTCGATATCGAGTTCGAGTTCAGGGATTTTTTGTCCGTCGAGTTCAAGTGCGAGTTTGGCAAAAAAGACCAAGTTCAGCGAGTTCGAGTTATCAAGCCTGGAAGCAACGTTATCGAGTGACATTAATTTGCTGATACGCCGACGCTGTATTTTGTGCAGATGGCACTTTATGGTTAGCTGGTGTTGCAGCAGGCGCATGTGAATTTGTTAGAATTTTATTGATGTCACAGAAATGGCAGGATGCCGCTTCTCTCGGTAATCCGCTGAAACTTAATTTTGGGACAAAATCCAACTTCTATCTAGTGAAAATTATATAGAGCGGGTTGTGATGGCAAAAATGTTGTCAAAATTTATAAGATTTCGCTGGATTTCATGGACTTCTGTGGTTTCTTGATACAAAACGATAGACAAAGTATTTCGTAAATATGACATCTTTTTGCACTTAAATTCGAAAGTGCAAAAATGCATAATTCATAAATGATAAATTTTTTCTAATGCACAGCCCGCCGCAATTTTAAATTTTAATCATAAAAAAAAAAAATATTAGGAGCAAGTATTAGAATAGCTTGCAATCATCATACTATGAACTAGGTTTTCATAGCAATGGTGTAAACTGGGTTTGTCAGCAATATGGTGCGACAGCAACGCGCGTGTTTGGCAAATCTTGTGTCGCAGGTTCGATTCACGGCTGGATCCCATCGCTATTGACGTCACTATGCCAGAAAACAAGACTGCACATTATATTTCTAAAGTTCAAGAATTTTTATATTAAACTTGACCATCGGAAATATGATGAATTATTGGGAGGTGCAAAAATGAACAAAATTACCAAATTACTAAAATATGGTGATAGTGTAAAACTTTTTAAAATAGGTTACTACAAAAATGATAGCACGATAATAATAGAAATAAATTGCTGAAGAAATAAAGTTTACTAACAAGATAAAAATACCACATAAAGTAAGTCTAAAGTCTAAAGCGATAAGTTTTTTAACGAGTGGTTGGAAGTTCTCACGTTTCATTTCGTCAGTGACTCGGCCCAGCAGTACCGGGCGCAGGTGACAGATCCTAGTATGAGACAGGTTCGCTTCGCGGCTGGAGCCGATCGTGTTTGACGTATTTACCGGGTGGCTGTTGATTCGAAAAACGCAAGCTCACTTTGCAGTCTCCCTCAATTACTTTTTATCATTTCAATATAATTTGAAAATAACCTCAGTTATTATTATTATTTCAGCGTAAAAATAAAACGAAGTCTAAGACGTAGTAAAGATTTATAGGCCGAGCTATGATAATAATACCAATTTCCTTCCCCATTTTTCACCCTGCTACTGCTGGTCTGCGATGTTTGCTGTAGTAAATTTAGAGCTTATCTTTAATTAATAAGGGAGTTAAAATCCCATAAATCATCCAAACTGTCTGCGACATGGCCAAGCGGTTCCGCGCGCAGGTGACAGATCCTACGTGATGGGTTCGATTCACGGCTGGAGCCGATCGCATTTGACATATCCTGGCTGGCTGCTGACTCGAAGAGCACAAGTTCACTTCGCAGCCTCTCTCAATTGCTGTTGAATTTTCAGTTTAATATAATTTGAAAACAACCTCATTTATTTTATCTATATATTTACCTCTAAATGTTCATTGCCGCAAGCCAGCTGAAGAGCATTCTGACCCATATAATCCACACAATTGACATTTAAAGTTTTTGATTCCGCCAGTAATTTTCCAATTGTCGGTATGTCTCCATACTCAGCAGCCTCTAGATACTGAATTTCTTCCGACGTCGGTTGATACGTTGCACCAGGCATGAAGCAAGCTCCTTTGTTGCCTCGAGGACCATTTCGTCTGGCTAAACACCAAAAAAAAGCGTGGTTAAAATCTTTTAACAAGATTAACGAATTAGTATTAAATTTAAAAATCATGTCCGGGTTGGAATTTGTCTGTTTTAAACTTTTAAGCTCGTCACTAAAAAAATTTGATTGATTTTGATGCTAAAAAAACAATCGCTGTGGTTAGGCCAGGTCAAAAATGATTAATAATATTACTTTTTTGATAAGAATATGACGTATACGTAACATTTGTAATCTACAGTACATAGTGTACATGCATTTCAAATGCAATATATTCCTAAGCGCATAAAAACATAGATCATGCGTAAAGCATATTTTTGTAACAATAGGTGATGTATTCATTTGGAAAAAATAAATTAAACTGTATTGACAATCTTAACGCTAAAGCATAATAGCCGCGGTACCTACAACTTTTTGCTTTAGACTTCAAGAGCATTTACTGTATGTTTGCAGAAAAAGTTTTGTATTTTGTAATCGAAATGAGTTTTGTGAAAAAAACAATTGAGGAAAGGGCTATCTTGAGTTTTTGAAATGCTAGTACTACCCCAATCTCCAAGAAAAAGTTCGTCAAAAAAAAAAAGTAAAACAAAGCATTTGAAGGCAATAAAGGTGTACTACACCAAGAATTTTATACAAAGAAAAAAATACAAAAAAAAAACAATAAATTCTTCATTATAAGCGCGGTATTACACCCAAGCGTGTGACGACGAGTGGCAGGGCCCATCTCCGCGGCTTAGCGCCTGGTAGCAACACAGCTGCGAAAAAACGTCGAAGCGGTGGCGAGCCGTTGGCGACACTGTGTCCGATTCGACCGATCCGGGATTGGAACCGCAGACCTCCCGTACCGATAGCAATGTCTAATTGACCTAATCGGTCGGTGAGATTTACACAAACGCATTAAATTTTCAAGCAATCCTTCAGGAATAAACTTTTAAGGTGGTTGTCACTGGGGTAAGGGACGAAGTCGCGGATGCTGGCGTACTTTTTGACAAAAATGTTTGGTAGAGTTGAGAATCAAAGCAAAAGTGTAATTGAGAACCAAGAAGCATAGGTGTAGTTTACAAGAGAAAAAAATTTTGAAAGCAAAAAACGATGGAAGTCGAAGCCTAGGCAATAGGGTGAATCTAAACAACATCTCCACTGACTGTAAATAAGACTCACAACAATTTTTAAGTTATTTTCCAAAAATAGTTTTAACTTTTATTTATAAAAATGACGGTGCCGTGTAGCCATTATCAAAGAGAAAAATTAAGACTTATATCTCGTAAAAATAACACTCACGTTATATAATAAAATAAGACTTGGGCTATATCTTTACACACCGGTACCAAATAGCTTCAAAAACCGGCTAGCTATCCAATATCAACCGGCATTTCAACAATTTAGTTAAAGTTTCGCTTCTCTAATCGACTCACCGCTTTTTCTGCTACTTCGTAATGACATAGGCTTGCTGTACAGATAACCTGCTTTATTGTTTATTGTCATGTCTCACATTCAGTCTTATTTATTTTCCCACATTTTAGATACTGTATTGAAGTTATTTAGAAATATTTTCTCCCAAAAATCATTTTCTCTCTATACTGGAGTATAGTAGCATTTTTTTCTTCATTTCTATCCCTTTCAAAAAGCTTCAAAATAAATCATCTCCAATGAATTATTAAAGCATATAGCCTATAGAAGGATAAGAAATAAGCTTTCCGATTGCAATTTTTAATGCTGGCATTCTTTTATTTCGGAAGCTTCATCCCAAAATACTTTGGATTGGCAAGCCAAAAAACCTGAGCTGAGGGCAGAAAGTAATCAGATTAAAGTAAAAAGCAATTTTTGAAACGAATGTCACTGGATATGAACTACTTAAAATGCATTTTGAATGATTGAAAAATAGAGCAAAATGAACTGATTATAATAAACCGTCAAATGCTACCAAGATTTTGAAAACTTTTTGTAGCTGGCCCACTTTTATGATTTTGGTACATGGAAGTTCCCAAATAATTTCAACATACAAAATTGTATTGATAAGGAGGGTAAATAAAGCCTCCGTAATTTTCAAAATCGAATGTTTTGACAACATAGATTTAGCTGTCATCATCAGCAATGTAAGCAAGGCAATACAAAAGTGAAAGAACTGTCAGCTTTAAGAATTACTATGGTTTTATTTTAACTCCTTAAGCTATTTTCGTTCAATATTTACTTTATTCCGAAATTGTATTGGTAAGTTTGATCTACGAACCCACATACAGCACTTTATATCCACCCGTTCGAATTTTCGCTTTTTAGTTGGATTTCACATTAGCTATTGTGCTTACACCATAAATAGCAACGAATGCCATGTTATGAATTACCAAAACTTTTGAAAAATTACGACTTGTTTTTTTATTCAATAAGCTTTAATACATTTTACATTGATCTGAATTGTGCTGTGCATTCATCGTAATGCAGTTACTGACGTAGGTTACTAAAAGTGTGCGTCTTTGTCAACGTGATGCTATTTGACAATACAACAATATGAAATACTCAATTAACTGAATAAGACATACACATTAGGGTGGAGTGAAAAAATTTTTTTCGGAAATCGAAACAGGTGTAGTTTTCAAATCCTGGCAAATGGTCGAAAACTTGTTTAAAATTTGTTTTTTGGGAGTTGCCACCATTTTCCAGCCGGCTACCCCCCAAAATGTTATCGCGACTGATGACGCAGGGGTAATTCCTATATAATTTGGTAACCACTAGTCGGAGAGTAATGACATACCGGTATGGCTCAAAATTTGCGGAAATACCATGTTCCTGTCTATGCTAAGAAGAAACTTTTCTCTATTTTCAACATAAAAAAAGTTACAGCAGAAAAACAAAAATTGCAACCATTTTTGGTAATTTTTTTTGAAATTTCACCAACGAGTAATTGTGTCAAGAAGCACAGTCGTTAAATTTTGACAGTAAAACTGATTCCTCTCATATAAGTAACTCGGTTTGTGATTTGATGCATCAATAAATGAACGGATGGTAACTTCCTTACTTGCTGAAACAGGATGAGTAGTAACAATTGCCTCCAATCAGCAAGGACATATGCACCAAGTAAAAGTCTTCAGAGTAGGTGTTAAGCAAATTTAGTGATTTTAGTAAATTGATTTTAATTTGATGCGAGATTGTTTTTAAATTAAACACGAAAAAAATTGCACATATATGAAGGCTGGGTGGTGTCAAGACTGACTTTACGACAGAATAATATAATACAAGATGAAATACATGGTTGTTTTTACAGTCAAAAAATGCTGTCAACCTCCTAAGGCATAGCTGTGACAAATTCGAGAAGTTTGGTGCGGAGGCGCTTCCATGTGTTATAGTAAGAGCAAAAACATCTGCTATGAGATCTATTCTGACCCATCCGGCTTACAGAAGAGGTCACACATTTACTAAAGCTCTTTATTTGAACTGCTTTTTGGTGTCAAACGTTTTCGTAAGTTTGCGAGATTTAATTTTTTTGTCGAAAGACTCGATCATCTCGTTGTTGATCGAATCTTTCAACTTGTGCAGACGCTTGCGCAACAAACTTGACGTGCCGCTCTACAGATTGGCTATGACTTATAGGTAGTGTAATACCAAAGGTTTCTTCAGACACTGTTTTATTTCTGTATGTGCAAGGCTTGCAATTGTTGGAGGCTTTTGCTGGTAAGAATCAAAATTGGTAAATTCGTATTAAGCATTTGCTTTCAAGTTCAGCGTTGGTACATCAAACAAGCGAATCGAACTGCTGTTCAGTACAAGGGGCAGTCATTGTTATTTGCACTTTCTTCGACTACTTGCTTCCAACGTTCTAGCATTTTCACCACTTTTACATTATCATCCCTTAATATCGCCATCAAAGCATAATCTTGTTGTGCAAAATAACCATGCCGTTGCACCAAACTCAAAGAACCGTATTTCTTTAACACGTTTGTTTGAAAAATTCTTAATCCTCTGAACTAAGTTAAAAAAGTTGCTGGATCCATGGGTTACCTGATAATATGATGGTGTTAGGGGATGATAATAAAAATGTAAAAAGTGCAGGAAAGCCAAAAGTGCTAGCACATCGGAAACAAGCAGCTGAAGAAAGTGCAAATAACGATGACTGCTCCCATGTACCGAACAGCAGTTTGATTCGCTTGTTCAATGTACCAACTCTGAACTTGGAAGCAAATGCTTTCTACGAATTAACCCATTTTGATTCTGACCAGCAACAACTTCCAGCAACTGCAAACCACTAAATTTGCTTGACGCCTACTCTGAAGACTTTCTCTTGATGCATATGTCCTTGCTGATTGGAGGCAATTGTTACTACTCATCCTGTTTCAGCAAGTAAGGAAGTTACCATCCGTTCATTTATTGATGCATCAAATCACAAACCGAGTTACTTATATGAGAGGAATCAGTTTTACTGTCAAAATTTAACGACTGCGCTTCTTGACACAATTACTCGTTGGTGAAATTTCAAAAAAAATTACCAAAAATGGTTGCAATTTTTGTTTTTCTGCCATAACTTTTTTTATGTTGAAAATAGAGAAAAGTTTCTTCTTAGCATAGATAGGAACATGGTATTTCCGCAAATTTTGAGCCATACCGGTAGGTCATTACTCTCCGACTAGTGGTTACCAAATTATAGGCCTATAGGAATTACCCCTGCGTCATCAGTCGCGATAACATTTTGGGGGGTAGCCGGCTGGAAAATGGTGGCAACTCCCAAAAAACAAATTTTAAACAAGTTTTCGACCATTTGCCAGGATTTGAAAACTACACCTGTTTCGATTTCCGAAAAAAATTTTTTTCACTCCACCCTAGTACGCATCACATGGTTCAGACTGCTGTAAGAAACCTCTATTTTTACTGAATTATCACTGAAATATATCAAAATTATCAAATTAGCCAATTGAAATCTCTTGAAATAACCTTTATGTCATACTAAACTTGTTCAAGATTTTCAGTGTATATCTGCTTACTGCAGCTTGAAAAGAAAAAGCGATTTTGATTCACTTGAAATCATCAAAAAAACTGAAGAAAAAATCGATTTAATTAATTGCATTTCGACTAGTCAGCAAGAATAAACCTCGTTTGTTTATTTGAAATGCAATTTGAAGTAACATCGTGTTTTTACATTACTTGCCATTGTTTTTGACATACCTGTATGTCGTTTCCGATAATTTTCAACGCATGTTTTAGCCATTTTGATTGTCCATTCTAGACCTTTGTAGACACAACCCCTTGCAACTACTCAACCTCAGCTTTATCGATCTCTACTCTGCTCTTACATTTACTATAAATGTTGTCTTTCCGCCTAACATCAGGCGAAGCACAAAAAATACTGATAGGTGGTAAAAAATAAACTTTCAAGTCAAGGTCACGCGGTTTAGATCGTATAAAAAATGTCAAAGGCTTTGATTATTTACCACGCACTTACTTAAAGCTTAAAAATAAATTAAAAATTGGTTATTTTGAGGATAGAAGACTTTGAAACTAACTTTGCCAACCTCAAGCCAATTGCTTTAGACCAGTGGTTTTTAACAGAGCCTCCAGGACCCCCAGGGATTCTTCATGAAATCAATCTCTAGGTTACCCGGTCTTATATTGCTTGTTCTTTCAATATGCACCTCATGTGCAGGTTTAGCAGACAAAGGGTTACCAGGCCAATCTCTGTAAGAATAGAAGTCTCACGGAGTGGAAAGGTTAAAAACTACTGCTTTTAGACGCTTATTATGTGCAGTTTGTGCGCTGTAATCGAAACAGAAATAGAAGAAACAAACATAAAAATTAAAAAATAAGCAAAAACCTAATATGCTAGGGCGGATACACAATTTGTGTTTTTTTTAGGTCTGGGAAAAGGAGATTTTTTGATAATTTTATGGAAAGTGATTCAGCGTGCTGGTTAATTAACATTTCAACTCGGATGGTTCCGCAAACAGCACATATACAGATGTTTGTAGCTGTAGACGTTTTTAGGGGGTATCGCCTCCTCCAAATGCGCGTGCTACTGATAGCAAAAATATAACACTCACCAAAAGTAGATTTCTTTCGTAGCTGGATAGCTTTTTGCACAGTTTGAGCCGCCATTAGGTATAGTTTTTAAAACTTTATCATTCTAGGGCTACATTGGTAGCTTACCCCCAATGTTGGGTCCCTCGGGATTGACGTGATTCTAAGATTACGCAATTTTTAAAGGTGCAGACTTCAACCCCGGAAATAAAACTTCATTAATCTGCCTCCAAACTACTTCCTCTGCAACTGGTTTTTAATTCGAATTAAATTTTACGGGTTATTATTGATTGCCGGTAAAAAAAACTGACTTTTGTGTATATTGACTTTAACCATCTAAGCACAACTTAAAATTTCGCCATCTCCAAATCTTTTTGACTAGATTTTTCAATAATGCCACTTAATTTATCGATACATTGAAAATTTGGCTCCGATCTTAGTCTCAAGAAATTCAGAAAAAATAATTTTAATCTTTCATTGTCCAGATACTATCATGCATTATTCACATTTTTTAAATGTTTCTTTTCAAATTAAACTCATTAAACTATAAGGCTTAGAGCAGCATCAAAAAGTACTGAATGCTAATTACTTTTAACGTTATACCTCTCAGTCGAAGATAAAATATAGTTTTGCCTAGCAAAAGTGAATACTTTAAGAAACCGATCAAAAAGTAAAGAAAAGTATTAAAAAAAAAGACAAAACAATCAATTTTCGATCAATAAAGCAATACAATAAAGAAGAACTTGCTTACTTGCATAGTGATTTTTTTGAACTGCATCAGAAATTTTAGATAGGGTTCTGGCAACGTTTCCCAAAGCATCAAATTTTGACATGTGATCCATTCCAATAAAAATAATTACAAAATAAAGATCTGATAAACTAGCTAGAAGAGATTTTCCTGGAACATCGTAAACATGATGCAGTGATAGCTTTAAAAGGAAAAACAAAACCAGAGTAATTCTTGGAACTGAACGTTTCAACAACATAAATATATCTGTCATCATCAGCACTGCATGCAAGGCAGTACAAAAAGAGATGATGACAGGTGAATCAATGTAGTCAAAACGTGTAGTTGCAAAATTTGCTGTTTTTTTTCCTATTCAAAATATTTGATTTATACTGTTTTGTTTCATTAGAAATCGACCAGGCGTCGAGACAATACTCAGACTTATTAAAGGATGATCATTGTGTTCAGGTTTTATTTCGATTGCTTTCTTATCCTTTTAATTTGAATGACGACCTAAAACAAGAAATTGTCAATGAGAAGCGTAATTTGTTTAAGACTTAGCAAGAAAGCTTGAGTAGTGTTTGAACCACGACCTTTCAACTTGTACCATCATCTGATTAAAGTTCCATCCCATGCGCTACTTGTCACCGAACCGAATGTTTTCTGAGCGCCCAGTTTTCGCAACCAGACACAAAACTTAATTTTAGCTGAACGTATTTGTAAGATATGAACTTGTTTCAACGATAGAAGGTACACAAACCATCTTTGTTTATTATTCGTCGAAGTAGATAGAATTTGCGGAACAAAATTAGCTTTCGTGGTAATCACAGAAACCGCTCGTGGCCAACGTAGCCCACGAAAAATTTGGCGAGTGGCCAACAAAAATTTAAGAGGAGGGTGTAGCCATTGAAAAATTTGAGAGGGAGAAGGGGCGACCTAGATTTAGAAAAATAGAGACCAAGTTTTTATTTTCCCTTATTGAGTGATCCCTAACATCAAAAAGAGGTGGGTCCTTGGGGGCTTCCCCTGGCCCCACCACTACTGTTCAGGGAGCTTTAAATCATTCTAATCTTTACAAAAACAATTTCTATTGCAAATTAAAAGCGCTGGCAAAGTTAACTTTAAAATTCAAACTACTGCACTTGTTTTTACATGACTTATGATGGCTGTGCTCTGACACCATCCTCTACTGCTAATCTGTTACTAAATGAAAACTGCAGCAATTTCAACAGACGCATGAAATACATACAGTGGTATCGAATTTGAACTA
This sequence comes from Trididemnum miniatum, assembly GCA_964006365.1. Classification (NCBI taxonomy): domain Eukaryota; kingdom Metazoa; phylum Chordata; class Ascidiacea; order Aplousobranchia; family Didemnidae; genus Trididemnum; species Trididemnum miniatum. The sequence goes on along the minus strand of OZ023238.1, from coordinate 21,702,566 downwards.
TAGCCAGCTATTGTTCTAATGAAAGGAATTATTTATAAGCAGCTAAATATGTCCACAAATTTTGACGGGATCGTATAATATTACAGTTTCACGCAAATTTTAGATGTTGATTATTTTAAATGCTTGGTTTCGACTTACCGAGCTGGTAATTTTAATGATGATGATGCACCAATATTGCCGTTCATTACGACAATAGTCAGACACTCTAAAAACTGTCTGAGCTCCAATGAAAAAAATACTTGGCTCCGACATGACTGAAGCCTCTCTTAGCTTAATTATTTTGGATTATTGTCAAGGTTGTAGGAGCTCTACTATTTTAAGATGATTTTTATCGTCGAAAATGAAGCAAAATAAACTAAAGACAGACGAAGTAACGACATAAACGATGCAAAATAAAATAAACATAAGCGCAAACTGGAACATTCCAAAATTTTGAACACCCCAAAAAGAGGAGAACAGTTTTGTGCAGGCCTAAGCCAATAAATACAAAAAAGGAATAAACTAATTAATTAGTTACCCTGGAGAAGCAACAAAACAATCTTAACAAACTCTGATTAAGTAACACAAGACATTCTTTGCTAAAACTACAGCCTTGGCTCTACATTGCAAATTAAAACTTGGCGTAACACACAGCGACAGCAATTATAAATTTCTGCAGATTGCTTCAACATTTCACAGCAGTTTGGCTGTCTGTGTGCGGCTGTGTGGGGTCAATTAAGTTGGGATCTAATTGCCCCAGAAAATTACCTTCGGTCTTTAAATAATTAATTTGTTTTTTTACCTTTTGTTTTAAGAGCTTTAGACCAATTCAGACTAAACAGCCATTGTTTATTTCTTTCATGTTTTATTTACTGTTGGTTGAGAAACCAATAAATAAAGAAAATCGTAAATCAACTTATTCTAGGGCATAGCAAGGAAACTATAGGGGGTGAATGCAGCTGAAAACTATGTAATATTACCACCGTCTGTTGAGCATGCTACAGTATAATACGGTGCTGATGGGTTACAAACGCTTAGTGCATTGGTTACAGAAGAGCGTCTGCTTAATAATCGGGATTCCAGGCGTTATTAAAATAAAGACTTTAAAAGTACATGTAGTTTACGCTGCTTCCTCGCCCAGTGCTCGGCGCAAGTGGGAAGAATGTAAGTGCGCTGGTCGGCATGCACGTCTAGTAATGAGGTTCAATCAATCAGGTTAATACTTGTACTGAGCCGTCATTTGAGAATTAACCTACTCTATGGGTGCTTAAATCTTTACCCAGGGTCGAATCAAGAGGAGGGGTTATAGCGGAGCCAACCAACATGATAGGGCTGCCTTAATCCGTCCTCTAAAAAACGAAAAAAGGTCTGCAGCCTGCTTCAAAATCAGACCTGCAAAAAGCATGATGGCCCTTGAAGTTTTAACACAACCCGTACCTTTATCTTCTACGGGTTTTGGGGTAAACCTGTTTTTGATCGAAAAACGATTGCTGCCTTGTTCCTCCACATATTACTAGAGACGTGAAGTACATCTTCAGCCAATAAGAAACATCTTCTCTCATTTAAAAAAAACTAAGAAAATGTACGACTAATCGATAAAAAATCTCTTCACGTCAACGAAAATTGTAAAGACAAATCCACGACCTTGAAATTGAAGAAGATCGCTGTGAATATTACTGTAATCGCCAAAGCTTCTTGTCTCGTTGGTCTTTTCACAATTACTATAAAATAATCAATTGGCCATCAAGAGGCCCTCAGGCGGTTTTGCGAAATACTGTAGGCCTATGTTGACGAGCAACGACTTTTTTAAAGATTTTTTAAAGAATAAACGTACGTTTGAATGTCTCTTTGAATATGACTTACGATGGACATGAGCCGAAGTTGTTCAGTATTTTAAGAGTTTGTTCAGACAAGTGCGTAATCCGCTCAAGACAAAAGCCATCATTAATTGTGAATCGCGGTAGAATCTAAGCGTAGAGCTGGGATGACTCGCAGCGTTGTAAACCCGCGATCACGAGAACGTGGTTCCATTCCCTCCCAAACCTCAAGCTTGATATCTGTGATAAGACGTATATCATGATTATATATGCCAAGAAGGTTTTAATCCCAGGAATTTTAGGTACCGGTAATTAACCAGCTCATAATGGAGTTGGCCAAATGATTGGTGCAATGGGCTTCGAAACTTTCGCGAGTTTTTTGCCCAACTTGGTCATCTTCCATGATGCATGTAATTCACTCTAATAAAAACTTAAGTTGCAATCATGTGGGTTAAAAAAAAAAAAATAAATAAGAAATTGACCAAAAGCATAAAGAGTGTACTGCGTACAACTGTTGCGGTTTTATTGCACTTTATTCAGCCTGTTGCAACAGAAAAAGAAACAAATCAGGCCCAGCAACTGTTCCTTTTTGCGAAAAGCGTTAAAAAGTAGCCAGATAAAAAATATGTATTATGGTGGGCAGGACATAGCTCGCGAAAAAATTGCGGAGGGTTAGGGGCAGATTTAGATGCTCTTAGGACTGCGAACTCGATCGAATTTAATTCGAGTTCAAGTTCGAGTTCAGGCAGACGAATATCCAAAATCGAGACAACTTTTTCAGCGCAGGTGCTCATGCAATTAAAAAGATAAAATATTTCGCTCGTGCAGTAGGTTCATGACTATGTTTCAGTTGTTTAGTACAATCGAAATTGTCAGTGTTGGGTCACAATTGAACAACAAACTATATTTCGTTGTGATCTTTTATTTCTTTTCAACAATTTGAGTATCTTTCTGATGAACTCGAACAGTTTTATTCGAGTTCAAGTTCGAGTTCGGCAAAATGATTGAGTTCTTTTGAGTTCGAGTTCGCAGCCCAGGATGCTCCGTTTTCGTTTGCTGTTAATGATCGTTTAAAAAAGGTTTTCAATCGTCAAAAAGAGGGGAGTAGGCAGTTCTCCGGTGGGCAGGAGCGTATGTAAGGGGGGCATTGGGCCATGGCCCCCCTTTTGACTCTGCTTTTTAGTAAAAAAGAAAAAAATTAATGGTGCTAAGTGACTGAAGAATCCAGACTCTTTTGATGGTTTCTGAAGCTCATAGCCAGGGGCGGATCCAGGGGGGGAGAATGAGGGGTATGCATCCTCCCACCAGCCATTTTCAAAAAGTTTTTGTTGTAGGCCTATACAATTTTTCCATTTTTTCGAACCACTTTGATAGCAATAAGCCTTACGCCTTTGTGGCGATTACGTGCTCGTTGGACGTTGCTGGACGTCGCGCAATCTATTTAATCTATTTCCCATACGAAAGCTGGCTGTTTCTCAACATGTTTCATCGATTGGGTGATTTTTTTTAATCTTTTTCCAATCGTTTCACACGTTTTTCGTTATTTTTTATCTTCTCCTCTTCCGTCCTGGAACAGGCAGGTTTTTCCGAAATAGAGAGTGCAATTTCCAGCAATCCAACGTGGCAATGCTTGTATTTTTTTTTTGCATCCATATAAATTCGCGTGCTAGCTAAAAATATACGACTCACTCTCTTTCTGGCTCTTACATCGGTGTGCCAACTTGAGATCAAGACTCAGTATCGCGCTACAACGTAAAACAAACCCGAGCTCCAACACCTTAATCGAAAATGTGCAAACAAAGTGCAAATTATTTGACGAAGCGCTCAGAATTAAGGTCAAAAAGTTTAAACAAAATTTGCCTGAAAATTATTCAAAAAGCACTAAATTAGCCATTACAGCATGCAAATTTTCAAATTTTTTCCAGGGCAGCATGCCCCCGGACCCTCCTACAGTTTTTCTTGTTTTTCAAACACTTCAAATTTGTTCTGCCGAAAAAAAAATACGCTGAAAAAAAATATGGAAATTATGACCCCCCTTTTAAAATTTCTCGCTACGCCACTGCCAGTGCGCTACTAATGGTGTGAGCTTGAAGTGCAAACATCGGCCTATCATAAATGCATAACACCAAACAAGGCAGACTGAAAACGTAGCGCTGTTAAAATCAATATACGAAACTGCTCAGCATTAAGCGGACAGTGTGGAAAACAAGCGGACAAGTTTACATGTTGTGCCATTGGGAAAGGCATTTAGCGGGATTCCCCCATCTTGGTGCGGTAAACAGATGGCCGGCAACTTCTTAGCGAGCTTGTTACAACGCTGTGATCGCTTTCTCGTAATATGACGATAAACATATTCACCTAAAAACTAGACTTCTTCTGTCTATTAAAGTTCCAATGGACCATTTCCCACTTCGTAAACTACTATAATACCGTTTCAAATAAAGTCTGAAATTCTGCGATGGCTGACCGATTGACCAAACACCATTGCACATATCTTAAAGTTTATTATGAATATTTTATGCAATTGATTTTGGACTAGAGCCGTAATAATATTATTCTTGACGATTTCAAATTATTACGAATTAAGCAATTTTTTCATGCAACTCTATTGGCCGGTTGAAAATTGCTCTCTTATGTAGGAGAGCTATCTTGCGAAAGCCTGCCAATTCTTTCACTTTTTTTACCAATACTAATGTTATAAGCACGTCTAAACGATGTTTCCCATTACTTGCCTTGCTGTCGTGTGTTGTTGATGTATGTAACTTCATGGCCAAAAATGAAAATTCACTACTAGGCCTACTATTACCGACGCTGGACCTTCGTTGAATTTGGATTTAAACGGACCGGATTTCGGAATTTTTGCGGACGTGGACAGGATTTGGATTTTTATGTGTTTCTTCGTTTTGATTTAAACCGAATTTGGATGCATAGGCAATGTTTTTGAAAGAAAATTACATGTTATGATGGATTATTTAGGGTTTGAATTTTATATTAATAAAACTTCGGGCTTAGGCTTGGATTTATGATCGCAGAATTAGATCGAATTTGGATTTTGAAATATTAAACCCGGATATTTTTGCTACCTAGACCTACCGTAATCTTTCAAATACAAACTGGAACGTCTCACAAGAAAAAATATTATTGTTCAGTTCCAAATTCAGCTGCAAACCGGCCGCTTAGCTCTATTGTTGAGCGCGCGCTATCGGTGCTGGATGTCTGGGGTTCAATTCCCGGGCCGGTCAAATCGACACAGTGTCGCCATCGGCTCGCCACCATAGCGATGTTTCTTCGGAGCTATGTTGCCCAGGCGCTAAGCAGCGGAGATGAACCCGTCACTCGTTACACGCTTCGACGTATGAAGATTTGATTTTTGATATGAAGGTTCTCGGTAGCAAAATTCCGGGGCATTTCCTTAATCTGGACCAGAAGCCGGGACAGGCGTATTTTCCGGGACTGTACAGGCCTAATCGGGACGAACGGGAGGTTTACTGATACGGCCATATCATTAATTGATGTGTTTTTATTAAGACGTCGAAAATGGAAAACTATAATCGCATAAGAAAAATTATAACACCTGCATTTAGCGGGACTAAACAGCGTTGAATTTCAGCAGCAAAACAAGTGTTAAAATATAGTTTATTTCAAAATGCAACAGAGTGGTACAAATTCTAAACGCACAAAAACTTTATCACAGGAGGTGTTTTTTTAAGAAAAATTTACAGCAACATTGACTGACATTTCACTTGCAAAACGTTGACTTCATTCAGTACAAAAAAGCTCAAACACTCGGACACTTATAAAACAATAACGAACTGTTACAAAACTCAACTCAAAACTGCATCATTAAAAAAAGAAACTTCAACATAAAGCGATAAATAGCAACGAAAAAACGCACAAAAAAACTTTCAGAAAATTCAAACATGCACCATTCTTTCTTTCGGTTTATTTTTTCTTGAATGAGAGCGAATTACACTTCTAAGATCAGAAGAGGAATTACCGTTCAAAAACGTTTTGTGATTGGCTGATTGAAGAGAGGAGTGCGTAGTGAGAGGAGTAAGAGAAGGAGATAAACTTGGAGACATAGCAGGGGAAGTTAAACTTGAATCGTGGCTATGGGAGGTATGAGATAGGGAGGGGGCGGCTGAAATTGAAGGGGGGAGAGAAAAGGGGAGAGGGGCACGATTTTGGCTGTGTTGAGATGAACGTGACTTAACACTTCCCCCACTACTTGAACGGGAAGACATCACTAATGAATATGCAGGAGGAGCAAGTTGGGGGTTCGATCGAACTGGGGGGAAAGCATCTTGAGAATGGTGATAGTGAGACATGGGGCGAGGGTAAAAACCTCTTAAAGGCAAATGAGCCTCGGGATTTGAAAATTGCTTGGGCAGAGGAATGGGGGCAGTTAATTTGTCAGTTTTGGGCGGCATTGATGTTAATAAGGGGGGAGGGCCAGAAGACCTTTCCAAAAAGTTACTCCTTGGAGGTCTAACTTCCGAATGTTTTTGCACAGGAGGCTCCTCCTCAATTGACTCCCCTCGTAATCGTGCAATTTCGGAAAACACGCTTGAAAGAGGCTGAAAATCCGGAGTCCATTCCTTGCTTCCGGACTTTCCAGAAGCAGAATCTCCGCTGGCTAAATTGCCAGAGTAAGAAGGAAGTCCGGAACGAGGAGGATTCAATCTTGTTCTAAGAGCTCCTAAACTAGGAGCCATGTCTTCACCTGCTCCACTGTGGATTTTATGTAAAGGAGGAGGGAGGCCGGGAAGATCAAATACGTCTTCTTCCTCTTGAACACTAAACTTATGGATGCTTTCAACACTTTGCGTACCAAGATGTGGAGGACGTGATGACGTAACCGTGACGTCAGACACTTTATCCATGTCCTGAAAAGCACAGCAACAAACAATCTAATGAAAGTGTTTTGCTCAACTCTTAGTATATCACATCAGCAATAGTTAATAAATGTTATAAACTTGGCTTAGGTGATAAAGCCAAAGTCAAGTCTTGATTATGATCGCGCAATTACGCCGGAGCGTGTGACAAGTGGTGGGGCCTATCTCCCCGACTTAGCGTCTGGGCAATACAGCAGCGAAAAAACGTCGCAGCGGCGGCGAGCCATTGGCGACAATGTGTCCGTTTTCGCCGACCCGAAAATTGATATCCAGACCTACCGCACCGACAGTGAAGGCTTTATTGTGCTAACACGCCGTTGGCTTACGTGATAGCATGACTCAAATAAGGCATTCGCCCATTACTTGTGAGCACTAGCAACAAGCTTCCGAAAATTTTAAATAGAAAAGTAAAAAGGAAATGAAGGAGGTTTTCAACCTATGAGCCATGGCCTAAATATGGGCCACGGCACTGTTTTCAGTGGGTCACCGAGCTTGACTAGAGAGCAACATCATCTTCCCTAAAAATGTTGTTACGCTCATTTCATGTTGTTTAATAAAAGTAAATGAGCCACCGCCATGTTTTATCAATTTAGTGGGCCATGAGCAAAAAAAGGTTGAAAAAACAAATCCTTGGGACAACCTTTTGGCTGCATGTTTATAGTGAGCACTTGCACTGCACCAACTTAAGAGACGGAATTCAAATAGCTTCGAAACTTGTTCCTACTATAATAGATTTTAGATTGAAGCTCATACGTCCAGTTTCAAAACTGCGGAGTCATTCGTTACCTCTCCCGCAAAACAACAAAAGCAAGGCAAAAAATCAAGTACAGGCCTAGGACTTACTTGTTGTATACCGGAATCTGAGACCCGTCGCGGATTCGCTGAGATGAGAGATGGAGTAGATAATGGTCCGTCAGATGAAGACGGAGTTGAAGTGATCCTATTTACTTCTTCATCTTCTGCTGACACGTCAGTTTCTGCGTCCACGTGATCTCCTGACGTCATCACACGATGTCCATAATTAGAATCAAACCCATTACCTATAAAACAAAAACCAATGTCAAAGGAACAATGAAACATACCGCTATACCCGAAAATAAGAAAAAGCTTTAGGTAGTATGTGTGGTGTGTACAGTACTATACAACTTTTTTGCGTTTCCTGTTGGCTAAAGTTCATCAATATGCCGATGACAATTTTATTTTCTTTTAACAAGGGAACATAACGGGGAAAAAAGATTTGGGGACAAAGAAAATTCGCAAATGGTAACCGCAGTATCTACACAGCACCTAGACCAAGTGGCAAGAAAGTTTCGAAACAAACTGCAAGCATTTTGTAGAAAAGCCTGGATTGCTCAATGATCAAATTAGTGGATAATAAATCTACACAGCGAATTTTGAACTTGTACTAACAGCGAAATGTAAGATACAAGCAAGAAAGTAAAAAATGGTTGGCGAAGTGGTCAAAAACACCGCCGACGGTGGGGGAGGTCTGGGGTACGATTCTCGGGCCGATCAAGTCAAACACAGTGCTGCCAACGGCTCGCCACCGCTGGTTGCCCAGGAGCTAAGCCGCGGAGATAGGCCCGCCACTCGTGACACGCTTCGCAGTAATACCGCGAGTATAATGAAGAAATGATTTTGATTTAGCAAGAAACGAACGTTATCTTCTCACCTTGCTTGGTCGAAACATTTCCGCTTTTTGGCACTGCTCCGTTCTTTCCTTCCATTTTTTGCTTTAGTGAAGAGATTGTGTGAAGCTGAAAACAAAAAAACAGAAGTTGAGATCAAAAATCAAATCTCCATTATATTCGCAACAATGCACCGAAGCGTGTAACGAGTGGTGGGGCTCATCTCCGCGGTTTAGCGCCTGGGTAACACAGGTCCGAAGAAACGTCAAAGCGGTGGCCAGTCGTTGGCGACACTGCGACCGATTTGACTAGCCCGGAAATCGAACCCCAGATCTGCTACACCGTTAGCGGTGTCTTCAACCAGTACAAAAACCCGACGACTTTTTTAAAATTAAAAATAAAAGAGCAAAATGCTATCTGCTTCAAACCAAAATACCTCATCAGGGATTACCTGAAAATCTCCTGCTGCTCCGTTTCTTAATTTCTTTGGTTTTTGGTTATTTTTGCGCGTTACTCCGTTAGCAGGACTCAATTGCGCCACCGCATGTGCGTTCGCAACGCCGTAGTAATCCTGGCTGTTAGATTTTCGCATGGTGGCGCCGTTGTCACCTTTGGCATGATTAGTACCTGAACCAGCATCAGTTGCTTCGGACGACCTGAAAAAATCATTATAAACTTAAACCTTCAATTAAAAACAACGTTAATCTACTGACTCCAATATTTTACAACGCTTTATAATATTTACAACTTGCCTACGGCTTAGGTCAATATTTTACCTGAATTAACTCATTGCAGAATCTAAAGTGAATCTATTCTTATTTCTTCAACTATTTGCACCCCGTTGAAAACTTTAACATCCCAAATTCTTATGTTACTTCTACGATGTTGATTAATGGTTAAAGACCAGCAGGTTTGCGCAGAGGTCAAAACATCGCTATCGGTACGAAAGGTCGTAGGTTCGGTTCACATATCGGACACAATGTCGCCAACGGCCCGCGTTTTTCCAACACTGTGTTACCCATGCTTTAAGCCGCGTAGATGGGCCCCGTCGCTCGTTACACACTTTAATGTAATACCGCAAGTATGATGGCGATTTGATTTTGATTACCATAAAATCAAACGCTCTACTCTATCAAAATCAATATCTCAAACAAGCTTTTCTAAATATTGCGTTTACACAAAGCACTACTATCACTTACTTGGAAGTCTTAATCCTTCTTCTCCAACACAATATAATTACAATCAGCACAGCTATGGCTGCTATAAGACCAAAAACAATGGCAAGTATAACAGCTTCCTGAGCCATGGCCGGAGCATCTATCACAGAAACAATGAAAGCAAATTTCCATTAAATTATCTCAAAACTACGTAATGAGAAATATCCTATTTATTGAATTAGGGGTATTAGTGTCTACAAAAAATTAGCTTTAAGTACCGGTAATTTTAGATTTAGGGACAAGCACTATAAACATCTAACGATAACTTCAACAATGGGCAGAAACATCACCGGAAAATACCAGGCTGTTTCACCACACTGGACATGCTAAGTGTGCCTGTTTTACGTAACAAAATAAGCAAATCTGATGTCTCAGGAAGAAAAGCAATAACTTACCAAAATAAGTTTCAGACACAAATACTAAAATTCAATTTCATGAAAGGTGGTGTGACAACTAATCACAATGCTTCATGAAACAGGAAATGACGTCACAAACTACCTGTGATGGCTACAGTCACGTGAGTTATACTCTTCCTGTTTCTGGATGCGGCAGTAAGAGTCAAGACATGGGCGTTGCCGTTATCAATAAACCGAGATAAACTGATGGCTCCGGATGTCTCGTTGATAATAAAGATGCTCTGGAGGACAGATGAGCTTTCTTCCAGAGAATACAGAACTTTTCCATCTTCTCCTGAGTCCTCATCCACAGCATTCACCTGTAATATCACGGATAGCATGAAAAATAGAGCACTAACTTCTTGAAGTTTTTAAGAAGTGATTCTTGTTGCAGAATCTAGGTATTTATGATGCTCAATCGCTATTTCAATGCAAGGTTGATGAATTAATTTTCTTCGCAGATTGCGAAATTGCTTACGGCATAATCCAAAGTTGGTGCATTAGGAAACAGCGGATTTCAAATACAGTAAAAATTAAAATTGCTTTAAAAAATAACACGAATATCGAATCAATCCACTTTTTTTGATTATTAAGCTGTGAGTAGAGTCCAATTATTACATCCGTTTGGAGTAAAAACAAACAAAATCCAATACTCCCTATGGACATTGCAGCAAAAACATCACAATTACAAGTGGAAAATGGCTTTAACATTTTTTAGTGCTTCTCTAAACCATTAAAGCTATTTTCAAAAATTTTGCGTATAGAAATAGAAATAATGTATTAAAGTAAAGATCTAGAAATAAAGACAAAATAAATGATCTTACCACTCCAACCACGAATCCGGGTGGAGATCCATATGGAACAAAAAATTGAAATCCTAGATCCGGATCAGCTCCCACAAATTGTGGAGGAAATTCATCCACCGGAAGCACATTGACTTCAACAGCGGAAGTGACGCAATAATCAGGGTCACACACACTAACTCCAAAATAGAAACGTCTACATTCCTCAAAATTGAAACTGAAAAAAGAGAAAAGTTTTCAAAAATTAATAAAAAGTAAGTTTTACGGCACTATTGCATATTAGCATAATACAATTTTGTTCCTTTGTTATTTTTGTCTATTTCCATAACTTAAAATCTGAGCAACGGAATCACAAAACGAAAAAAACTGCCCCACGTTGGAAGGTTACTAGTACTACTGTGGTAAGTTTAAGACTCTGACTGCTCTGATGGCCGAGGTGGTGAGAGCGACTGCTTCTGGAGCTGTAGACATGGCTTTAATTCCGAGTCGGGTCAAACTAATGACTTGAAAATCGGTATTCACAGCTTCCCTGCTTGACGCTCAGAATCAAAGGGACAGTGTGGAGAACAAACCTGCAAGTTTACTAGTAGTGCCGTTGGGAAACGCACTTAGAAGGATTCCTCCATCTTGGTGCAGTACAGACGGCCGGCAACTCCTAAGCGAGCTCAACGTAGAGCTTTGATCGCTTTCACGTGGTAGGATAAAAGAAGCAACTAAATACAAAAAATTCGAAAATTGACCTCATGCCTGGGGTTTTGGAAGCAGAGCTTACATAATCAAGCTGTGTGCATCAAATACTAACTTTTTAGTCGCCGATACGGCTCCGGTCATATTTTCAATGACAAACATGTTTTGCGGAGGCGGACATGATGTTCCAACTCCGCTCGATCCATTCCTCAATATTGAGAAAAAAATACGCCCATAATATCCAGCATCTTTGTCGTTTGCAGCAATATGAAGAAATGTTTGGTCGGCTTGCAACGTCTCCTCAACCTCGACCTACGTCATAGCAAAATCACACTCTTTTTAACAAAGCAATACATTCTGTTCTTTCAAAAAGCAATCTCATAAAATCCTTAATAAAAAATCCCTAGGATTAAAATTTGGGAATTCTATTGCTATTTTTCGCCATGCAACTAAAATCTTCTCTGTAACTAAACAGAATAAAGCAAATCAAAATCAAATCTTCACCATACAAATACAGTAATACACAGGGTATTACGCCGAAGCGTGTAGCAAGCGGCAGGGCCCACATCCGCTGCTTAGCGCCTGGGCAACACGATTTCGAAGAAACGTCGCAGCAGTGGCGAGCCGTTGGCGACACTGTGGCAAATTTGACCAGCCTCGGAATCGAACTCAGGACCTTCCGCGGCGATAAACATGTCTTTATCCACTACGCGAAGCGGTGGAGAAATCTCAGTTAATGTAAGAGAAAACCCTGTGAAGTCACACACTCCAATTTTCAACTATCTTCTTGACTTACTCTTACAAATGGTTGAACGGTTGGTGGGTACTCATTGACATTCTGTACGAATACAATCACTTCTGTGACATCAGTGCGACGTAATAATGGGTCGCTATTGTCGTCAACTTTAATGGTGAGGTGATGCATAGGCTTGGCCTCAAAATTAAGGAACTGAAAATGATTTCAAATTTTACGAAGATTTTGGTAAAAATTAATCATAAAAAGTAAAATAATGATACCAAATAGTGTTTTGTTGCATTTTACGACAACATGTATTAAAAGATGGATAAGGGGGGTGTATATTCTGAAGTTGCATTAGCAAGGCCATTTACTATATTCTAAAAAGTCGTAACATGAACATTCTGTCCTAAGTTACAGCTGATTCGCCCATGACGCAAACTAAAGCGAGGCTCAACTTCCTCTGGCAGAATGCTCGATAACTGTCAACAGCTAAAGCTTGTATTATAAAAGAAAGTAAAAATCATTAACTTATAAAAAAACACTGCAGCCTGTTTTGCCGCTGTCGGCTCTTCAGGTGATTACCTCGATAAATAACCCGTAAAAAAACTTAAATAAATACTTCATATGTTAATGCGAAATAACAAAAAATGCGAAAACACTTGGCAACACTAACCTTAGCAAGCACGCTGGCACATGAGGGCGCTGGTAGGTTACAATCCCCCAGTTCAAACTGACCGTCGTCGTTGCCAGATATGATTGAAAACTTGAAATTCGACGCAGTATCATCATCAGAGTCGGAAGCATAAACCTAAACATCGTATTATTTCACACAATATTCAACTCAGAAACTAAATTGTAAATTGACTTAAACGAAAAACTGAACAAACTACACAAAAGCGAGATTATTACTAAATCAAAACATCAAATCTTCCGTATACTCGCGGTATTATACCGAAGCGTGTAACAAGTGGCGGGGCCCATCTCCGCGGCTTAACGCCTGGCCAGCACAACTTTAAAGAAACAATGCAGCAGTGTTGATCTACTGGCAACACTGTATCCTGTATGAACGGCCCGGTAATCGAACCCTAGACCTACGGCGCTAATAGTCTTTTACCACTACACTAAATAAGCAAAAATTTACACAACATTTATTTTGATGCGGCGTCGTTCGATTTCAGGGGCTTCACTAATATTGAAATATGCAACGAGAATTTGAAAAAAAGCGACCACCGAAAGAATCTGTCTTTGTCATAGGCCTGTTTGCACTGGCACGGATTATTAGTTAATTCCAAGCGCAAGAAGCTCGATCTAATCGCATTCTTTCCATCAGGACTTTGAGTTACAATTAACGGTATTTTAATATTGCTAAACGATACTTATAACCATATAAGGTGACCTACCGATACGACAGATATCGGAACACGAGGCTCACTTTCTTCATTGTTTTCCGTCACGTTGCCATAGTAACGTGACGCAGTAAACCGTGGTCTATTATCGTTTACGTCTAGAAGATGAATGCGAATTGTCGCGTTGCTGAAAATAAAATGAAGCGTTGATAATCTTAATGAAAATCCTCAATAACATCTACGTTCGCTTTTCCCATCAACCGAATTCGATCCTCGTTATACTCGCGGCATTACGTCGAAGCGTGTTACGAGTGGCGAAACTCTATCCGCAGCTTACCGCCTGGGCAACACAGCTCAAAAGAAACGTCGCAGTAGTGGCGAGCCGTTGGCGACACTGTGCCGATTTAACCGGCCTGGGGATCGAATCCATGACCTACAGGACCGCTAGCGATGTCTTTTACCACTAGTCCAACCGGACAGGAAAAAGTAATCGATTTTGTATTTAATTCAGGTGAGTCACAGCCATAAACGAGATTTAATTGCATTGCTAAAACTAGATTAATCACGAAACCAATCGGTTGTCGCATCGTAGATAGCGACTGTTTGTCGTCCATTACAACTAACCAGTAGCAGCAATAAGGACACTCCAAAAGGGAGATAGCAAACTGCCTTTAAGACGCCAATAAATAGCAGGAATTCCATAAACTGTGTGTCTATGTTCCTGGTTGTTTCCTATGCTTATCTTAAGCTATATCATTACCTAGCTCACTTATTAGAGCATGACTACCGGCACAGCCGAGACATCAAAGCCAAAACAAGGATTACTGGCACTCTTTTCCGCAGTAATATCAGTAATATACAAAGACTAATGATGAAGAAGACATCAAAATCATAAAAATCGTCAAAAACCGACATAAAAATTGAAAAGAACATTTTTAACCTATTTAAACTCGATTTTAGTACCTGCTAAGCTGTGGTTGACCTCTATCAAATGCCGTCACTGTTAATTCAAACATTTGCTGCATCTCCCGGTCTAATTTAAAAGCAGTACGTATTTCGCCAACGGCACCACTTCCTGTCCTGCTACTACTCAGAATCTTGAAAGCTCCGCCCACATTTCCCGATACAATTCTAAAACAAAAAATAATAAATCATTCAAACAATAGAGTTAAAAGATATCAGCAAACATGAAGAAATAGTTCAAACTTGTAGGTAAATTCACTTAAGTGACACTTAAAGCATTCAGTGTTAAGAATACAACAATTAACCAACTTAAGACTCGGTAGAATAAACCTCTTTTTAGTAATGTATTTTCGTATTTAGTCGCATATTTTTCCTCCTATCACGAGAAAGCGATCAAAGCGCAACAACGAGCTCGCTTAGGTGTTGCCGGCACTGTCAACCGCGCCAACATGGGGGAATACCGCTAAGCGTCTTCCCAACGGCACAACAAGTAATCTTGCCGGCTTGTTCTCCACACTGTCCCTTCAATGCTGAGCGTCAAGCAGGGAAGCTGTGAATGCCAATTTTAAAGTCGTTGGTTTGACCCGACTCGGAATCAAACCAGAGTCTAGAACTCTAGAACTCCAGAAACGGATGCTCTTACCACTCGGCCATCGTAGCAGTATATTACATGTCACTAAACAACAACTTTATTGTGAAAACATCACGAAGGTCTCAAAATCATGCTTCGAAAATTCAGCAAATTTTGCAAAATATTGCTTGCTGCGACCACTAGAAATATAACACAACAAACGGTCAGCTAAAAAATTTCTAAACAATATTCAAGCAAACACAAATACAAAAGTGGAAGTACGTGCACATAGAGAGGGTTTTCGTGTAACTAGCATAGTTACAAACCACACGCAAAATATCCTTCTCAGGCATATATTGCCTTGAGTAAATGTCAGTCACACCAACTGCACTGATGAGACCTAAAAGGTCGAAACAGTGTTTACTGTCGCGAAGTTATATATAAACATTCAAGCTTTTATCCGACAAAAAATACAAGTTTTACTTCAACTTACACTTATAAAGTTGGTATTTTGCATATTTTTACCATAAATTTAATGTGTATTTGCGATTACTTACTCGTAATATACATTCTTGTTCTCATTTGCGTAATCTGCGTCAGTTGCAGTTACGTTGATTACAGCGAAGTCACGTGGTACGGATTCAAAAATGTTGACGTCATAGATTAATTGGTCGAATTCAGGTCGATGATCATTTATGTCTAGAATCTATTAAACACCAGCAGTGATGAAAAGTTTAAATGTCAAAAACAAAGCCGCAAAAATCTTAAAAACTGGACGGTTCAAAACCACAGATTCAGCTGTCATAGACTCAACATAGTTCACGACTTAGTGCCTGGGCAACACAGCTCCGAAGAAACGTCGGGGCAAAGAAGAGCTATTGGCGACACTGTGCCAATTTGACCGGCCCGGGAATCGGACCCCAGACTTCCACACTGATAGTGATGTCTTTAATCCCTACGCCAACGGGGCGTGTTTTTTAATTAATATTTTTCACCTTTATTCTAACAGCAATAGATTGTGTCATGGATGGGTTGCCATGGTCATAAGCTTCAACTTCTAAATTGAATGTGGAGGTGTGGGGACTAAATGGCTCACTCTGATTGGTTGAAATAAGACCTGCAAAGATCACGGGGTGAAATAAGTTCAAATTGAAGCAATGAAAAATATACCTGTCTCGTCATCAATAACAAACACAGGTTGATATGGAATGATGTTCAAAATTCGATACGAAATTCTTCCGTTTTCTCCGGAGTCAAAATCAGTTGCTTCAACAGTCACTACTGGTGTACCCACTGCTGATAATTCCTCCACACTAGCCTGAAATCACAAAAATAGGACAAAGTGATTACTATTGAAAAATCTATCAAATTATCATCAAACGTTCTATGCCCCGCGTAGTATACCTCCAACAGCTACGTTACAACAGCTTTGGAGAAAACCGTAAGTGTTGTGGCAGTATTTGAGTATCGTTATCATCAGGCCATCACGGCATTTCGAAGCATCACTTACGTAATATGAAGACCGACTGAACACTGGTCGGTTGTCATTGACGTCACCAATGACGATTTCCAGCGACGATGACGTAGTGTATATTCCATCAGACGTTTCTACCAGCAACGTCAAGTTGCGTCGTTTTTCGTAATCAAGAGGAGACGACAGAAAGATTTGGCCTTCGTGACTAAAAAAATAAATGAGTAAACCTACTGATGAACGAACCAATTTTATTCGAAATCTTGCAAAATGTTAGAATTACTAAAAAAAAATCCCCAAAAAAACAAATCTTCATCACACTTGCGGTATTACGCCGAAGCGTGTAGCGAGTGGCGGGGCCCATTTCCGCGATTTATCGCCTGGGCAATACAGTGTCTGATTTGACCGACCCAGGACTTGAACCCCAGACCTCCCGCACTGATAGCAATGTGCTTAACAGCTGAGTCAACTGACTGGTTACAACTAATTAGCAATCAGTGATTAGTCTAGTAATTAGCACAATTCTAGCAATTTCGAAACTTACCGGTCAATGCTGAAATAACTTTCAGAGTTGCCATTTGGTAACGAAAACGTCAAAATTGGATTGGCGTCTACATCATTTGCCGTTGCTCTAGCAACCATCGTGCCTACGGCAGTGTTTTCAGGAATCAACAGGGGGCCGGTCGGGACCACAAGTGTGGGCTCATGGTCATTGATGTCCACTACATCCACATTGACAGTGCATGTCCCGGTTTTTCGTAAGTCGCCCTGGTCTGTGGCCCGCACAACTAACTCGTATTTATCATGGATCTGTGACAATCACAAATTAAATAAATCAATACCTTAAGTGATATTGAACCGATAATCCAACACTCAACAGTAATTGACGGAAACTGCGAAATGAGTTTGCGCTCTTCCGAGTCAGCAGCCTCCAGATAAATATGTCAAATGCGATCGGCTCCAGCCGTGAATCGAACCCGTCACTTAGGATCTGTCACCTGCGCGCGGAACCGCAAGCCATGTTACTGACAAATTCATCAATTTCGTTATAAACGAAACTAGAGACGAGGGTAGGAGATTGGGAAAACACTTCGACTTGGAAAGCTTCCTTACTTTACTCATGATTTTTCACTGCCCTAATCTTAACAAACCTTACAGCATTTGTAAATTTGAGCTTATACTTGAGCAGTTTTTACCACTTTACGGGATAGCCTGCCTGCTTCCATATTTTACCTCTCTATCAAGTGAACGAGTCGTTTGTAGAAATCCGGTTACGGAGTCAATAGAAAATGCATTAAAATCCGCTTCAAGATCAAAACGAATTTCTCCGTTCGCTTCTGAATCCGCATCAGTCGCAAAAACCTGCAACAAAATTAAAAAAGGCTAAATTACGCAGCGCTTCCGAAACTATTGATCGCAAATCTATTTAGGATGACGTAGCAAAACTGAGCTGCAACGAGCAAAAATTAAGGGAAAATTTAGCAAATTTATTTAGAAAAACTCCGAAGTGAGCTATGCTTGAGTCAGCAGCAGCCCGGTGTTCATACCACAAATGATCGGCTTGAGCCGCGAATCAAACCCGTCACGTAAGATCTGTAACTCGCGAGCGAAAAGGCTGGGCCAGTTGTTGCTTGATAACACCAAGCGCACTTAAACCTGAAAATTTTGATAAAGGTGTCGCATAAAATATTATTTTTCTAAAACTGGGTCGCAGAACATATGAGGTTTGAGAAGCCCTGTTTTATGCTAATGTTAACCCTTGAATCATCAAAATCACAAACCTGCATTACAAACGAGGGATTTTGTTCTTCCCTCACTTGGGTGTAATAATTTTTTTGTGAAAATTTCGGTGTGTTATCGTTGTCATCACGAATTGTGATATTGACTGTTGCAAATGCGTACAGAGTGTCCTGGTTTGTTGTATCAATTGCAGAAGCAGAAACAAGAAGAGAAATTCTGCAAAAAATTTACGAATAGTAAAAGAAAAACATAAAAATATTATTAATAAACACATG
This sequence comes from Trididemnum miniatum, assembly GCA_964006365.1. Taxonomy (NCBI): domain Eukaryota; kingdom Metazoa; phylum Chordata; class Ascidiacea; order Aplousobranchia; family Didemnidae; genus Trididemnum; species Trididemnum miniatum. Next base: position 21,684,040 of record OZ023238.1, on the reverse strand, counting down.
TGATTCAAGGTATGTTTAAGGAAAATATGAGATGCCTAAAATTATCCTGTTGGGACCTAAAACGAATCCCTAAAGAACATTTTTTCTGCATCAAAAAATTACATCATCATTATACTCCCGCTATTACGCCGAAACGTGTAACGAGTGGCGGGGTCCATCTTCGCGGTTTAGCGCTTATGCAGCACAGCTCCGACGAAACATCGCAGCGGTGGCTAGTCGTTGGCGACACTGCATCTAATTTGAACCTCACCCTCACGCGCCCACAACGGAGTCCTTAACCACCAAGCTGAACAACCGGTTAATATTCCGAATTCTAACGATCCGATTTTTGTGTTTAGGACTCCAATTAAGTCCTTAAAAAGTCTTAAAAAACTCGTTCAATAAATGTTTACATTCATTTACCTATTTTCTTACCTTTGGTTTTTAAAGTCAGTGCACATAAACTGAAACAATCGATTCGTTAATCAAAAAAATTGCAAATTGAATTAATTATCTAACCTCGGTTTTGTTTCAAAATCTAGCAAAGATGGGTCTGAAACAGTAATAGCGCCATCTTGTGATATTGAGAACAATTTCTTCTCCTCATTTCCAGATAATATCTCATAAGAGACGTCACTGATGTCGTCAGAACTTCCAACGACATTAGCTTTGACCTAAGTATGACAGAAAATACAACTTCATCACGCATGTAAAGGGAAAAATAGCATAATATTCACATACTTCTACAAAATGGATAAAGGATAAAAATACTAGCACCAGGCGCTGCTAAATTAACAAGAAAACTCCAGACAAAGCATTCAGATTCAGTTTGGATACAACGAAATTTTATGTGCTAGCTGACAGATACCAACAAATCATAACTCACAGAGGTAAGTCTCAATCCTTTTTGAGATGTCTCCCACAAACTTCCTTGATATTCTTGCAGTTCAAATTGCAACTGTGCCCGAAATGCAGGGCCCCCCGCTAAACCCCAAAACAATAAAAATGGGTTAATTGATAAACTGGAATAAATCCCAGCGTGGGTTTATTACCCACACATTACACTGGTTGCACTGAAGGGTTACGCAAACAGTCGCCTACATAAGCACTTATACCATATGGAAATAAAGAATTTCATGAAATCATGTTTAAGCTACAGGTAATTTCTAACGAAAGACTCAAATTTTTTATTAACTGCAAGCGTTGGAAACCACATAGAAGCATCGTATCACTTTAATCATGACTGTAAAATCTTGGTTCGAATCCTTGCCAAGCTTCATTATTGATAGGTTTTGAATAATTTTTTTCTCCGTAGTTATCCCTTTAGCGGGATTTTTGCCAAACAACAAATTCGAAGATGCAAGTAGAAAAATAAAAACAAAGCAAAACATAGCAACCTCCCTAAGCAAGTTTGAATACATCCTGCCGGTATAGTGTAACAGAGTGTTTTTTAAGATTTGGCTTGAGGAGCTATTAAGCAATTTTGAAAGACGCAGATATATTCTACACTACACTATTGTAGAAGCAGATTTGGAGAGACCGCTGGACAATTTTAAGACCATTTAGGTTCTTCAAAACGCTTTAGAAAAGCACTGGTGTAGCATCTTCATCGTATTTCTGACAGCAGAACAATAATGAAGGAATAAATCAATGTATCAGCGTGTTTTCGCGCGTCAAAAAATTCAACAGTTTATAAAAGCATTTATATCATTTAAAACGAGCATTAGCACCTGCTGTAACTATAACCACAGCTTGGGATTTCTTGAGGGGATTTCCCTGATCGGATGCTGATATGATTAAATAGTATGGGGATCGCAGAGCAGTTAAAGATCGCTGAACTGCTACATCTCCTGAACTGGCATCCACGCTGAAGAAGGAATCTGCATCGCTTGCGTTTGTAACGCTGAAATAAATAATTGCAATATATCAAAATATGGACAGATTGGATGTAGTGGTAAAAGACATCGCTATCGGTGCCGGATGTCTGGGGTTCAATTCCGGGCCGGTCAAATCCGACGAAGTGCCGCCAACGGTTCGCCACCGATGCGATGTTTCTTCGTACCTATGCTGCTCAGGTGCTAAACCTCGGAGATGGTCCCCGCCACTCGTTACACGCTTCGGCATAATAGCGCGGCTTTAATGAAGATTTGGTCTAATTAAAGCATCACCAACAGCCGTAAAGTAGAAAGGATAAAACGATTAGGTTGAACGAAAAAATTGCGAAAGATTATTCAAATAGTTACACACATATCGTACTCACTTGTAGACGATTAGTGCGTTGTTTCCAATGTCCTCATCAGAAGCAGTCACATGACCAACTACCGCCCCAACTAGCTCTGTACGTGAAACATCGATTCGGACTTCACTGAGATTAAACACAGGAGAATTGTCGTTTACATCGTTAACTGAAAAATAAAACAAATTTCCAATGGTTGCAATTTTATTAAGAATTAATTGATTTCTAAGTTCCATCTTCTCCTCAGGAAAAGTGGCAAAAGTTGTTCACATATTTTCCTTGTTTTTGTGTAAGGGTTGTTTTGTAATCTGCTGTTACATAAGATTCACCATATTTTTAGAGCCAATTATCGTGGAGCACGTAAAATTTTAAATACTATAAGAATACCTAAACTTCAAAAAAAAAATTGAATCTTCATTATACTCGAGGTATTACGTCGAAGTGTGTAACAAGTGTCGGAGCCCATTTCCGCGGCTTCGCGCCTGGGCAACACAGCTTCCAAAAAAACGTCGCTGCGATGGCGAGCCGTTGGTGATACTTACCCTGTTCACATGTTCGGTTCCTGGGCCGGTCAAACTGGACCCAGTTACCCTGTTCACATGTCCAATTGATGTGGGCTTGATGTCATAATCACATTTTTAAATTATGACATCAAAAATTTAATTGCGATGCAGAAAGAACACAGCATCAAGCCCACATATATTGGACATGTGAACAGGGTAACTGGGTCCAGTTTGACCGGCCCAGGAACCGAACCCAAGATCTCCATATTCAAAAAATCTGTATTAATTTACGTTTGGTTCTACAAAACGATCTTACCGTTTACTACCAACATCACAGATGAGTTTCTTGGGTTAGTTGGAGAGCAATCCACCGCGGTGACAATAAAGCGGTATACCGATATCGATTCTCGATCGATTACCGCAGTCGTTGTAATAACGCCAGTGTTGATATCGATATCGAAAAATCCTCCATGTTGAGAGGATTCAGGCGCAAGAAAATATCGTACCGCACCATTAACCCCCTCATCAGCGTCAGTAGCCCGCACTGTCGTTACATATTGACCCCTAAAAAAGAAAAGGTCAAAGAAAATAGGCTAAAGCACGGTATTTGGCCATGTAGTTTAGAAATACTGTAAAATAATAATAATCTTTGGCAGTAGCTATATCTAACCTTGTCAACTTTAAAAAATTGTTTAAAACCGCGGCAAACCGTACAACTGCGACTTAATTTGCGATTTAATTACAAATATCACAGACAAAAAACAGATAAAACAATTGGGCAGGCGTTCTGGATTACTTCTGATGCTATTGCCAATGCTATACGCCCATGCTGAGCTAGTTCTTACGCCATGGTGCAAAACGCTAAAACCTTCCAATTCAAAATATAACGAGTTAAAAAGATTATCTGAAAATTCTACGGGCAATAAATTAACCTATACGGTTTTGTGTTCAACCACTGACAAAAAACACCAAAAACTTCCAAGAACTAGGTTTGGTAGCAATATTTTTCAAATTCCATTAGTCAACAACTTCAAATACATAGTTAGTTTCTAGCAAACCTTGACACTTCTTCTGTAACATTAGCAACGTATGCACTGCTCTCAAATTGGGGATCATTGTCATTCCAATCTAAAACTATCACTTCCACAATGCCATATGTGGAAAGTTCTGGTTGGCCATGATCAGTAGCAGCCACTTCTAACCGGTATGAACCGAAACGTTCTCGATCAAGCTGCCGAGTAGTCCATAATGCTCCAGAGCTCGAGTTGACAAAAAAATCACCATTTTCGTCTCCCCCTGAAGTAATAAAATGTAAATGAAAGAGAAGTCTCCTGCACTTCTTCTTTCCTTAAGAAAAAAGAATTTTTTTATCAGGTACAGAATTAAGTTTACACCTAGAAACTATGACACCCCACAGAAAATATTCTTCGGCGAGTTTTTTTTGTGAAAATGATGGAGACAGACCAAGAAAACATTACTTACAATTTATTAAAAATCAGCGATGTACAAGCATACTTTGTACAGTGTACACACATTTTAATACAACTTTATCGGTAATTTACCGGTTATTGAATAGCTTATTTTCCCGTTTTCATTTTCATCACTGTCATATGCTGATAGCACATGAACCAACGTCGGCACGTCTAACTGCTCAGGGATTTCGAGGCGAACCAACAAAGGAGGGTCAGTAGAGTCGTCCATGGGGGTTAATTGGGGAAAATTGTCATTGATATCGACAACAGTAACGTCAACAATAGTCCAATCATATTGGCAAGGTACGAAGTTGTCTTCAGCAAAAACTGTTTTAGGAAAATATAATTTAGAAACTATTCAACTAATAGGTGATACTGGGCTAGGCGTAAATGCCCTGAGTCGCGAGTTCGCTTCCTACTCCGATCCTACGACATTTACGTGTTGAAGGTGGGTGTTGCTCAAAGAGCGCAATTTAATTGGCGGTCTCGCTTTTTTGTTCTGTTTTCAGGTCATTCCTTTATAAAAAACTTCAGTCATTAATCTATCACAGAAACTTAAATCCACGCTAAACAATAATCGCTCAATTTGAACACACCAACCCTTAATGTACTGGCGTAATAAGTCAATCAATTTTGACGGCAGCAATAACTGGATTAGATTTTGCTTTAGTCGATAAGATTATTGATCAATTTAAGTAAATTTAGTATGTTTTTGCCACTTGCGTAATAGTCACAAACCAACTAACCAGTCAAAATGTAGAAGGACTTTTCTTCTCGATCTAGAGTAGCTAAAGTTGTGATCACACCGCTACTGGAGTCGATTGTAAAGTTTTCAGAATCGGAGCTGTTTTGGAGGTAATACGTCACTTCACCTTTGACTCCTGCAGCAAAACGTAAATAAATTACGTGATTTATTTAAAAAACTAAAAAACATAAAACAATAACACAAACCTGCATCAGCATCAAAGGCAGTGACCCTTGTCACTATGACCCCTGAACTTTGACCTTCAGTGACCTCTGCTTCGTACAGAAGTCGTTCAAATCGGGGTGATTGATCATTAACGTTGATCACGTGGATAGTGAAGTCCTGAACATAACGCAATTAAAATTTTATTCATATGATCTCGCAGAATGGCTATTACACTAACTTCCTTCATTTTTGCATAAATAAAAATACTGGGCCTACCTCTAGATAAAACAAAAAACTAAAATCGCAGAACATTATTACGATGCTAAGCTACTGGCTGTACCAATTACACCCATTTAAGTTTGAGACATTAACCCAATATGTCTCTTATCTCTGCAGTATTTGCTATTCAGCATATGAACCAGCCTAAATCAAACATTTAGAGTAAACACAACTTTATTTTCACAATTTAGCTTCACGAGGTGCCGCAATACTATCGTGCATCGAAAATTTTTGGAAAAAAGAATTCTCACCAGACATGAGTAAAACAAAGTGCTTTAACACACCTACCTGGTTCGAACTGAGTGGACGATGAGAAGATCCATCAGTTGCAAGTACACTGAGAAAGTAAGAAGAGGCAAGCTCGTGATCAAGATTGCTGGTCAGGGTCAGGACGCCTGCGTGAAACAAAGTTCAAAAATAATGCCACATTACTTTTCTCAGTGATTTTGAACGTTACGATGGTACGTAATTAAAGAGCAAAAGAAGAACATCTTCTAATCAATAGACACCGGCAACACTGAGAAATAGAGAGATATATGAATATTGAATAGTGTATGTGCTATAAAACTTTGAGATGTTGGCAAGTAACCTACACTGATGAGGCGTCACACCCCAAAACAGTGTACACCAATCGAAGTACAGTAACTGTCGATATCGTTTAGAATTTGACACGAGACACACACAGCACTTACCTGACACAGGATGCAGAAAAAATAAATCTTCAAATCCGCTTCCCATGTTACTCCGTACAGACGCGAGAGAATAAATCACGTGACCGTTCGCGCCAGCATCCGAATCGTGTGCACTGAATCGGAACACTGGATAACCAATCGGTGCATCTTCCATCACGTACGTCATATTAGCACTCACAAATTGGGGAGGATTGTCGTTGACGTCACGTAACGTTATGACGCAAGCAACAGTTGAAAAACGAGGTGACGTAATTGAAAGATCAGTCGCCTGAAATACAAACAGATAAACAAAAAACACAAAATACACAATAATGAAATACAAATCGATAACCAAAAAACACAAAATACATAATCAAAGCGCAAACAATTCAAAAAACAAGCTATAATATATGTGTAGCAAAAATAATTAAAAAATATGCCAGGTTACACCTCCGTACTTTGATTAAATACCCGTACCTTTCTCAGCGCATTCAAATACTAGCTGCACACACTTTAAAAAATCAAATCTTCATTATCCTCGCGCTATTACGCCGAAGCGTGTAACGAATGGAGGGGTTCATCTGCGAGGTTTAGCACCCTGGCAACACAGCTCAGAAGAAACATCGCCGCGGTTGACGACACTGTGTCCCATTTGAACGGCTCGGCGCCTTTCACCACTACATCGACCGGCCAATCGGCTGCACACATTACTAACCAACAGCGGAGTCAATATAGTAAAACATTTCCGCAAAAATAGGTAAATTAGTTACATTAATCACTAGCAAGTATTCCGATATATTTTCTCTATCCAACAATGCGTCCACTATAAGTGCTCCGGATTCGGAATGGATTGTAAAAGCAGGTAACGGGTCCTGAAGAGCAAGGCTGTAGCGGATTTCCCCATCCAACCCAGAATCACCATCAGTTGCTTTAAAACGATGAACCTATACAGCAAATTAAGATAAAACCAATTTTTGAACAATTTTTCAAGAATTTTGCTGCGTACCAATTTATTATTTTGTCGGCTTTCCAAGACCGATAAAGTCTAAAACACTGTAGAAATTAGCTTAGTTCAAACCCCTTTCGTGTTTTCAATGGGAATTTATCACCAGTTAGCATTACAAAGGTAGAATTTAAACCTGTTTGTGGAATGCTACTGGACGCAGGAAATATGTAAAAAGCATCTTTTTTACAATAAAAGTACAATGACAAGACCAATCAGTTTTTACCGACAACAAAATAGTGCTTTTGCTAATTCCAAAAAAATCATTATTTTGTTAATTTGTAAATGCTGCAACCTCCCAAGAGCCACACGCATGAAAGCGTTAATTTGAAAAACACATCAAATCAACGTAGAGAGATTTTATGGTAGGCTTGTAGGACTTACTGGTAAGTATTCTGCGTACTTATTTAGCAAGTCTTTTCAGGGCTACCATAATACCTCTCTCTTCGTCAAATACATATTCACTTACATCGGCTGCACAGTACACATACTACAAAACATCAAATCAAGCAAAGTATTTTTGTGAAAAATTAAAAAACTACAAACTTCTGTTCCAATTTGTGAGTTCTCATCCACTCCTATGTTGAAAAACCCGGATGTAAAAGTAGGAGTGTGATCATTAACATCCCGAATGTTAATTTGAGCGCTTAGTGTTGTCACGTCATCATTTTGGCGTTTCTCAACCTAAGTACATAAAATTGCAAATTCTGAAGAAGATAATTGAGTGAGCCGTTTAAACGTCGGAGCAAAAACATTGTAAGGATGAAGATTATGTAGTACGACTTGAAGCGTCAAGGTTTTTATCCGAAAGTTGCTTATTCCAGGTTTGATTCCCGAACTGGTAGTCGATTGGTTCTCGTGAAAGGCACTTTTGTCCTACTTCTCAAAAAAAAAAGCTATCTGTCGTAAGTCCAATGTAAAAGACAAAGAAGGAGTCCAATAACGGGAATACATAAACATAGTAGTCTACTGCGGTAACCTAAACTATCTATTAGCAACAGAATCGGCAGTGAGGGAAGCTAACTCATCCCTGCGATGTTTCATCGGAGCTGTGCTGCTCAGGCGCAACACCGCAGAGGTGGCCCCACAACTTATTACACGCTTTGGCGTAATATCGAGACTAAATGAAGACTTGATTTTGATACCCGTTTTTTTTTTTTTTTGGTGCGCATCGTTCAATGCAGCCGCAATTAAACTGCTTAAATTAAAATTTACTTACTGTGATGGCATATTGGGGAGAAATTTCGTAATTTAATTTTCGTCTAAGAATAAGATCTCCAGTGGTTTCGTTGGTTGCGAATGTGCCAGCGTCATTTCCGGATACGATTCGGTACGACGGAAGTGACGTAACACGTCGACGAGAGCGAAGCGAGGTCACATCAAAACTAAAATAAGAAAAAAGAAAGGGCTAAGCACCAGGCAAGCAACTGCATTGCAGCCTCAACTATTTTCAAAAAGTTACGTCGCTGCAGTGTCTGTGTCTCCATAAAAAAATCACACAAAGAGCAAGTACGTAAAAAAATTTTTGAAGTTGTTAAGTAGATTGTTATCGGTGTGGGAGGTCTGAGTTCGATTACAGACCGGTCAAATTGGACACAGTGTCGCCAACATCTCGTCGCCGCTGCGACGTTTCTTCGAAGCTGTGTTGCCTAGGCGCTAAACCGCGGAGATAAGCCTCGCCACTCATTACACGTCTCGACGTAATACCGCGAGTATATATTAAGATTTTAATTTTTTTTAATTTTTAGCAGCATACAATACAAGATTTTTGTTCGAATTCGGACCAGATAAATTTTGATCACATTTGCACACTGTACTAACCTTCCAAGTACGTCACCAATCTCCATTATCTCAAGAGGAGTAAACACAAACTGATTATCGCTGAACTGAGCAGGGTTGCTAGATGAAGAACGAACTTTAATCTGCATCATCAAAAACTTTTGCTTTTATAAATGCTGTATCACTAAAGAAACAAAATACATGGGAGATATGTTGACCAATGTCTAACTTAGTCCTCGCTTAGCTATTGAAAAACAATACAAAAAAACAGAATAATATTTGAAACAAACAAAGCAAAAAAAGCGAAAGCGAAATCCCTAATCAACCCTGATAAAAAAGTTATCTGATAAAATTCAAGGCCTCAAATCAAAAATACATTCCAAGTTTTCAAACTGAACGTTGTTAGGAATATCGCGCAACTAATAAAAGTTCAAAACTGCAAAAAATACCAATAAACTCCTTGATGCAGAATGAGATGGAATCCCTTGATCTTCAGCAAGCACAGTTAAATTGTGGATTCCAATGTCACTCTAGCAAATAAACAACAACTAAAGTTATCTACTACTGAACTGAAAATTTAACAGTGCGAGATGGGAGAATGCGAAGTTGGCTTGCGTGCTTTTCAAGGCAACCGACAGAAAAAAATTTGCAACTTATTTTAGCGCTTATTTTTGGGTCACTTCTGATGGCTTCGCGGACCGCATTCGTAGGCTGGGCAGTAGGTTCTCTTGATTCAAATTACACGATAAGTCATCGAAAAGTAGCCTATATACATTCTATGTTTCAACAACGAGTACTTTCAAAACTGAACGGTGGTGAAAATTTTTCAAATTTCTGTAAATATTTATAGTGCTATTGAAAAGTCATCATTCCGTAAATTGCCAAAACATAACTTGATGAGAGCCCTTGGAAAGTCAAAACGATGTGAAACAAAGAAAACTTGCTTGTGTTAGCTGAGAGAAGGTCTCCACAACTCCAGAACTTTGGTCAACCTTAAACAATGTGGAATCACTCATAGAGTACGTAATATCACCGTTTGCTAAGCTGTCCGAGTCAATGGCCTTCATCTCGGCAACAAAAGTATCTAAAAATAGTAATTTTGTGGCACACTTTAATGATATTAAGCAACTATCTCGCAAAAACATAAAGACTAAGGAATTTCACGATACTGTAGTTTGCTTGCGTAGCATCCATTCAGCTTAACCGTGAAAATAAAAAATTTAACTTAATGAAGCTAAATATCAAAATGTAGCATGGTGGATATAATAATGCATATGCAAACACCACGATTGATTTTTTTACATAAAACAAGTTTGTCACATCTTTTCGTTACATCAATGGTATACCTGGATCACTATCAACGGACACCACGGCTATGTGCGTCGTCTCAGTTACAAACTCAGGTGGATTGTCATTAACATCCACTACGTTAATATGGACCATCACTTGAGCCAAATTTACTCCATCGGCTGCTTCTAATAATAAGTTAAATCGAGGAGTTGATTCGAAGTCCAAAGCCACCAAGGTAGTAATAATACCTGAAATAAAAATTAAAAATGACTAAAAATTTATTGTTAAACCAGCAGCCGTATAAAATAACTCTATTTCGAAATAATCAGAAAGAATAATATATTTTGAAAGTTCAATCTAAAAAAATCAAATCTTCATTATACTCGCGGCATGGAGCTAAATGTGTGAACGAGTGGGGGGGTCCATCTCCGCAGCTTATCGTCTGGGCAACAAAGCTCCGAAAAAACGTCGCAGCGGCAGCGAGCTGTTGGCGACACTGCATCCGATTTGATCGGCCCGGGAATCGAACCCCACACCTCCTGTGATGTTCCGACCGACTGAGTTAATATTTGGCCGGTTTTAAAAAAGTTAAGTCACTTAAATACAAATAATTGGTATAAATCACAAACTTTTAGCATTACTAGTTCAAATATTCTTTCATGACTCAGATACACGAGAATTAAACATTAGAATCGCCAAGTCGAAGTAAACGCATTTCAATCAAAAATTAATAATAATAACTGAGGTTGTTTTCAAATTATATTCCACTGAAAATTCAACAGTAAGTGAGCTTGCGCTCTTCGAGTCAGCAGCCACCCGTTACAAATGCGATCGGCCCCAGCCGCGAATCGAACCCGTCACGTAGAATCTGTCACCTGCGCGGTAACGCTAGGCCATGTCGCTGATTAGATGCTTTAGTAATTTTTTACATGCTAATTTTAGAAATGTGCGTCTACTGACCAGTACTAGGATGTACTTCAAAGAAGGAATTGATAACAGCGAATTGATACGTAACTATATTCATCATTTCTTGGTCGCTAGCGAATACTGATCCCACTTCTGTATCTGCGGACAAAAATTCGTCATGCACGCAGGAATAGTAAAAAATACTTATTACCCCGGGAAAACGGTTATCAAAACCAAATCTTCATTATACTCGCCGTATTACGCCGAAGCGTGTAATAAGAGACAGGGAGCATCTCCGCGGCTGAACGCTTAGCTACAGTAATATAGATGCAAATTGCACAGAAGAACGAACAATTTCAAGCCATCAAATTTTCAAAAAAAAAAAAATCAAGAAAGTGGACTAGCGCACTAAAATATCACAGCTTTCCACTTGGTTTTAAATCGTCTCAACTCAATCATGTTTCACCTTTCAGCTGAATACAATTTCTACAGAATGCAATGTGCCTTAACCACGCAAAAGCGGTAAGTATAACAGGACAAAATTGTCCACTTCATCCACGAAGTGCAATGAACATTTTCAGAGAAAAATTTTCAACTGAAATCACGAGTGAGCTCTTACCTGCTGAAACATTTTCTTCAATGCTAAAAACATAGACTGACTGGTTAAACTGCGGTGGATTATCATTAACGTCATCAATTGTAACGATGACTTTAGTTGAGGCAGTGCAAAACTGTTGATACTCAGGCAATATTGGAATTCCCTCAGCAAAAACCTAGCAACAAAAAACTTTAGCTTGCTGGCAGAGGTTTAGCTAAAATATATAAAAAGAAAAAATGCAAATATATCATCGCACCGGAGCAAAGTGAGAGACTCGAGGTGTCTTTTTCAAGACGATCATGCTGGCAAAGATTAGGCTTAATTTCCAACCGAGTTTTGCTACTGCATTCTTGGACGGAAAAAATTTGCAGTTGTTTCTAGTTAACTGATCCTAGCAGTTAATGGAAAGAAGAAAACAATGCCCTAAGTCTTAACAAAAAAACTTAGAATGAGTTGAGATTTGTCTTTCACTTATCGCTTTTCTTTCTCGCTGTAGAAAAAAAAAAAAGTGATAAAATCACTTATCTAGTTAGTAATTGCAATAGTGCCATGAACTATGTAATGAATGGAAAGTTCAAATAGGTTTTACCCATTCTTACCGCAAATTGAAAACTGTCTTTCAGCTCTCTGTCAACCATATAGTTCAAGTACAAAGATCCATTTGAATACATGGCAAATGGAACTGAATATTGGCCCATCACTTTCAACACAGGTCTGCTTTCAGAAGCAGAAAAGTTCAGAGTGCCAAACCTAAAGAGATACTTCATTTACAAAATTTAGTAATTAAAACGATCGAAAGGTTAACGCATTTGCTAAAGACATCGGTATCGGCGCGGTAGGTCTGGGGTTCGATTCGCGGGCCGGTCAAATCGGTCACATTCGCGAACGGCTAACCACCGTTGCGATGTTGCTTCAGACGTGGGCCCCGCCACTCGTTACACGCTTCGGCGTAATACTATTTTAAGCTATTTTTGGCAAATTCAAACTACATAAAAGCATAGAAGCTTCATTGCAGACTGCCGTTAGAATTCTTCCCACTGCGATAAAGTTTCATCGATGCTACAGTCAGTAAACGTTAAGCCAGCTCAATTAATTTTTCATCAAGAGCCTGTACTTACGAAGTAAATAATGGGTAGTTTTCTGGTATACGAAAAGCGAAACTCGATTGAGCAAAAACTGGACAATTGTCATCAGGGTGACGGGCTTGGACAGTTAGTGACGTCACTGTTGAACGGGGTGGTACACCATGATCCCGTGATTCGATAGTGAGACTAAAACAGCAACATTTGAAATGAAAATGAATTAAAACGTTTGATATTCAACGTGTAAAACTGATAATTCCAAAGCTTTTTTGCCAAACACACAGACAGAAAATAAAACAATAACATAGTCAGCAATGCATTTCAAAAACGCAAAAACCGAAGTTTTTAGTTCGATTACCAATTCGAGCTTGACCAATCGCTTGGTATAGTTGTTAAATACATCGCAATCCACCCGGAAATCTTTACGTTCGATTCCCGGGTCGGTCAAATCGAGCACTGTCGCCAACGTCCCTCCACCGCTGCGACGTTTCTGTGTTGCCCAGGCGCTAAGCCGCAGAGATGGGCCCCGCCACTAGTTCCACGCTTCGGCGTAATACCGTGAGCAAAATGAAAATTTGATTTTTTTATTACGAGTTTTTTTGAGCGGGAAGACCTGCTTTGATCGATTGGCAGTATTTTAAGCTATTTTTGGCAACGACCTGTACTACAGTCTGTTTAAGTCCGCAACGCAGCCACAAATTCTTAATTTAAGCAGATTTTTTTTGAGGCACACTGAAAACTGTTACATAAAATTAAAATTACTTACACAAAGTCTACGGTAAAGACTCGCCGCAACCACTGGGCTGGTGATACGTCACTGGTCGGTGCGGGCGTGGGTTCAAATCCCACTCGTAATCACATTTTTCTGATTATCTTTAATTTAGCCTAAGATCTTGGAGGGTTAGATTCAAGTTAAATTCTTTAGGTGAAAATTCTTTATATTGATTTATAAGCTTGAATCACTTTCTAAGATTTGTTGCTAGACTGTATAGACTTCGGTACAAGCCTTCATTGGTCATTGATACTCACACAAAGTCATTATTTCGTTGAGGAAGAGGAGAGATAATCTGAAGATGGCCGGAAGTTGCGTTGATATCAAAGTAAGCTGATGATAATAAATACTCCACCTGTAACAAAATCACACAAAACACGTTATTAAGCTACAATTTACTCCAAATATTTCACAATTTTTCACCTCCATAAGTCGGTCGATCTGCATTCAATTTTGAACAGCACAAAAATACGGTAAAATAACGAACAATGCTTACAGTAAAATTTATTCAATATGAAATCACCTTGCTTGATAAATTGCAAGCATTCACCGTTAACGATTTCAATTTCGCTTCCTTATACTCGTGTCGCGGTGCTATAAAGTACCTAACATTCGATTTTTAAATGATAAAACGTTTGTCATCTAACCAATGGTAGGATTCAAAATTTTCGTCAGCTAGTTATATCACAAAAGTTGCATCTTCAGCCGTTTTTGTTTCAACAATGGCACAAGTATAAAGCCAACCGGTTCGCTGATCTAATAAAATTCCGAGAGACTGTTCAATAGAAATGGTGGAAACCGGCTGAATCCCACCGCTGTTGCTACCGAGCAAGGGCTCTGGCATTTTCATAAAACTATCCAAAAGCTGCGGTTGCTTCGAATATCAGTATCATGTGAAAGCTAAAAGTCAAAAAGTTAACTAAAAATCAACCAAACACCCACGTTGCCATTATCTTGAGCGTCAGGGTCTATGGCTTGAATTGTACGGAGGACAGTCCCAACCGGTAGGGAATACGGTATGGTCAAGGGCGGTAGCACCCCATTAACACTGCCGTAAAAATGGGGAGAATTGTCGTTGACGTCATTCAGTTCAACAGTAACAGAAACGAATGAATATAAAGGGGAAATACCCGACGATGCAATCACCTTAAAAATGAAATTTATAATAATTGTACGAAATAAAATTTTTTGTTTTTAACAACAAATATTCAAGAACCATTAAATCCGTTAATTTTTAACAAAAATTAAAAGCTGTATATCTGAAACATCGTTCCAATATCATCAAAAACAAGTACATCATTTTAAAGAAATGCATAAAAACAATAGACTGCAAAAAAAAAAAAAAAAAACAAGAGTAGCTATTTCCGCTAAAAACAAATTCAAAAATGGGAAGATTGGAAAACATATTTAGCAACACTACTTACTTCAAAAGTTACATTCGAAAAAACTTCTCTGTCCATTTCAGCAGCCACAAATATCTCGCCAGTAGCTGCAACGGAAAACCAACTGGTATTCGGCGGATCATGACGTAACTGATATGATACAATGCTGCCATCTGTAAAAGTACATATACAGTGCTAATTTCACCCATGAAGAGAATTAAGCAATTTTAAGACTAAAAAATCAAAAGTCAATGGCAGCATTAAAAACTAATTTGAATTGGCTCGTTCAAATCAAATCTTCATTATACTCGCAGTATTTACACACGCAATATACACGCCGAAGCGTGTATGAGTGGCGAGGTCCATCTCCGCGGTTTGACACCTGGGCAACACAGAAACGTCGCAGCGGTGGCGAGCCGTTGGCGACATGTCCTATTAGACTGGCCCGGGAATCGAACTCCAGACCTCCCCCTCCGACAGGGATGTCCTTAACCACTAGGCCAACCGGTCGATGAATTGGCTTGTTTTGACGCAAATTTTGGGGTTCCGTTCTTACATGAAATCCTTCATGATACTTCTGTTTGGTAAATTTAACCTTGAAGAGGCCAGAAGTACAAACCTATAAAGAGAGATTTGGAAAAGAAAAGTTTTAGGTGCGCTTGAATTTGTTTCACGCTTAGTGTCTCAGCCTCTTGTTCGTGACAAGATTACAGATAAAAATATCAGTCCACCAATTTAATGTATGCTGGTAGTAAAGCTAAAAATTGTTTATACAAGTAACTACTTCAGCTAGAGAACTCAGTAGCCATTCTATTTCTCTCACTTCAATCAAATCACTAGTACAATCAAATCACTTGACGCAAAGCTAATTAAAAGACAGACCAATCTAACCTCTTGAAAGTGCAGATACATTTCCAATGTGCGTCGAAACAGAAGCATTTTCATCAACAATAAAATGGTAATCCCGTTGCGTAAATACAGGTCCTTCACTTGATGCATCATGGTCAACAATAGACACAGTGACATTGGCAGGATGGAGAGATACCAACCCTCTTTCATCAGTAGCAGAAATAATAATGTGGTAAATAGTTCCAATATGTAGGCCTTCTAAAGATCTAGCCACGGAGAGTTGTCCTAAGCAAAATGAAAAGTTGACGCAAACTAAAAAAAAAAAAAACTGAAAAACCGTCGAGTCATTTTAATATTTATAAACCTGACACTCTGATCCCAATATACGGGAGTTCGAGAGAGGAATAGAAATTTGAACATAACACCTGCCTGAACTGATCACCCAAAAATTCAATGCAGAGCTTGCCCGTTAGAGATAAAAGAATGAACCAATCATCTACCTGAAGCACTGTCCAGTTTAAAAAAGCCGTCTCGATTCCCTGACGTCAGCGTGTACGTTATCCGAACGAAAGCGACGTCATCATCGTCAGTAGCAGAGACTTTAGTAATTGGAAAATCAAGACTGGAATTTTTATCCACATTTGCCATGTATATGACTGGGTGGAACACGGGCGCAAATTCATTGACGTCATCCACGATGACGTGGATAACAGCCCGACCGTAACGACCACTCTAAAATATAAAGATAATCTGAACTTGGCAAATTTCCAAAAAAGACACGCTTTGCAATTGAAACAATTGCTGTTTCGGAAGTCTCATAGTGCTGAATCATGCTATGCAGCTGTGATAGACAACGCGATTGGTTAATATTTGCAGACGTAAGCAAAATCGCAGGAAAACATTGCTAATAGTTGTTTAGTGTGGATTATTTCTTGATTAGACAATCTTTTAGATTAGGTATTATTTCTGAGGAAATATTTAACACTAGATGGTGCTCTCAATACAGATGCAACGAAAAATCAGTAGTAAGTCAACGGGTCTAAATATCACAAAATTAATCCACGACTAAAAATAAAAATCAGTGCATAAATCTGTAACAAAAAAAAAAAACTGAAACAGGCCACGATAAATTTCCATAACGACTGTTAGTCTACAGTGGTCCAGCCTGATTACAGTAAACGGATAATGCAGATAAAATAAAACACAAATTTAACGATTTAAAAGCTTGCTGGTAATACTGCACCTGTTCAGCTGCTCGTACTTCAAGATCATATCGTGACGTTGCTTCTCTGTTCAAAGATGACGTCACACATACGTCACCGGTAGAGGCATTGATCCGAAACTGATTGATGGTAAGCGGAGGTAGAGTAGCACTCGCAAGAGAATAAGTTAGTACTGATGTAAAAACATCACTACTGGCAGAAACCTGCATAAGAATAAAAGTTGCTTTCGTAAGGCCAATTTGCAGGAATAGTTAGTTTAGTTTTTAGTATTTATCATGCTATCACGAGAAAGCGATCAAAGCGATACAACGAGCTCGCTGAGGAGTTGTCCGCCATCTGTCTACCACACCAAAATGGGGGAATCCCACTAAGTGCCTTTCCCAACGGCACAGCACGTAAACTTGCCGGCTTGTTCTCCACACTGTCCTTTTAATGCTGAACGTCAAACAGGGAAGCTGTGAATATCAATTTCAAAGTCATTGGTTTGACCAGACTAGGAACAAACCCGAGTCCACAGCTTCAGAGGCAGACGCTCTTACCACTCGACCATCTGAGCTGTTAATATACTGTAAAACGTTACTCCAAGCGTTTCTCCAAGTACCCATTAAGTCTCCAATAGGCAACAACTAAACCTATAAATAAACGTTGTCATAAACAAGTAATAAAATAATACGTGTTATTGTGAGTTAAAAGCAATTGCATTGAAGAGAAATGCGTTTTCAAATATGATTTCATACCAATTATTGTATATATGCCGCAAGGTTTAAATTTCAATGAAATCTGATGCTTCAAAATCAGTTTTTGTCCGTTCAAAAAACATGACAATATTAGAAGATAAAGCTGGGAGGAGACAAGCAAATTACAAATCAAATTAGGATCTTAGTTAAATGTCCAAAAATTTTGGTTAAGACGAGAATCAAAAGCCATTTCAAACGCTCATTTTCGCGACGAATGCATAGCGTTTACTTACACCTCACTTCAAAAATTCAAATCAAATCTTCACTAAGCTTGCGGTATTACGCAGAAGCGTGTGACGAGTGGCGAGGACCATCTCCGCGATTAGCATCCGGCCAACACAGCTCCGAAGAAACGTCGCAGCGGTGGCAAACCGATGGCGACATTGCGCCCGATTTGACCAGCCCGGAAATCGAACCCCAGACCTTCCGCACCGATAGCGTTATGCTTAACAACTGAGTTATACGGACGTTCAAGTCATCAACTTGTCACGTCATAAATCAACATGATTAAACATCAGAAGCCCATGGTATGATATTTGACAACCTCGTTTTTTTATTACCAGTAATAATAATTCTCAACTTAGTCTCGAGAGAATAACATTTGATACGGAAGCATATGCTGTCAAATTATGACGAGATTAATAAATCATTTTAATTAGTGATGCATCAAAACTTCTGTCATTTTATATTCATCTGAAAATATGACTGATTAAAATTTAAAATGCAATTTAGTATTGACGGTAATAAATATTGATGGTTCAGCGATGTCTGCAGCCAGGGGGGCATGAAGAAATTTTACTACAAAAAAGCGCAATTTTTCTAAGAGAACCTGAACAGTAATGAGTTCTAACGTACATTGAAAGAGGCTGAAGGCGCTAGCAAAGAAACCTCTGCGCGGCCACTGCCTGCATGTCTGATGACAGCATGTACTTCACTTGACTCGACAAAGCAGAGTTTGAAGGATTGTGTATATAAAATGTGAAGTTTTCGGCACCTCCGACGGATTTAAAAATTTCAAAGCGCTTACGAGCAGTATTTTACAAATTTTAGACACTCAGAAAATGTATTTGTAAGACATGTGACTTGCACAACGTGCATGATCAAAAACTTAAAATATTCTTTTATGTACAAGTTTTATCCTGTACATCAACGACTGTAGGTTAGTCCATTCGCTAATGATGATGTGACACGACACTTGATACAAAGAAAGAAGCCAGCTGTAGATGGAATGATATATGAAATAAATAGAAAATATTGCAGAACAGAATACGCTTTCAAAACAAACAATCGGCAATCAAACAATTCAATAATACGACAATATAGCATTGACAAATGAGAATAAGTCGTATACTTAAACACACACGAAAATATAAAAAGTCCATTGAACCCTGCGGCGAGTTTTCGTTATACCAGCTAGTCTAAGGTCTAATTATGAGCCAAGGTTGGTTTTTTGACTAAATGAAAGTTAAAATCTCACAAAACATTTCGATTGCGTCAATACAATAACAACTAAATATCAGCCTAAACGTGCGTTGACCGATACGCGACAATTTTCTATCTCACCTTGTTCGTTCTATTACTGTTAAGCGATCACGCGAAACCTTCTACATTCACTTACATTATAATTTTTTATCGCGTTGTCGCATGTCGATAAACACAATTTAAATTGTTAGCAAATCAGAAAAAGTGAATAGCTTTGCTTCTTACAATTTTACTATAACCTTCATCAAGTAAGCAAGATTGTTAAAAAAATGTTGAATTTCACCTTTCAAGTCGGCAAAAAACCAATTACCAATACGAGGTTTTCAACCTTTGTGGAGCAGTGGTTTTCAACCTTTGTGGAGGAGTGGAACCCCAATGAAGCATTCCACAGACTCGAGGAATCCCTGTGTATTTACTTGAATTTAATTTACCTGAATCTAGCTCTAAGTCGTAAACTTGCGGAAACCTGGACACAATGGACAGTGCTGACGGAACCAAGGTTGAAAACCGCTGACATACGGTACGTCACACATGCGTAAAAAAATAAAAGCTACTGCGGTGGTCTGTAAAATATCATTCACAAGTGTGAATTACATTTGTCCCAACCATAAAAAAACAAATTTAACTCAAATGTCGCTTGAGTTAGCTGGGCCTGAATTCATTAATATTTGACGAATCAAACTCTGTTCATTTTGGAGTTGAGGAACAAGGAAGTAATAGTAGTAGATGAATTGTAGCGTGGTAAATGATACGGCGTTCAATTGTTAGCAATTTATTGAACATATTTACAAAATAGTTTCATCTACTATTACGATTCACCACACAAACTATTGTATGAAATCTTTCAAAAGGATAAAGAAATTCCGATACAACGGTTAAAATTAATCTATACTGACTTTAATTAACATCGTTCTTCCTAATAACTAGTGATTGTTAAATTGAAAATTACAATAAACTTGCACTTGTCTGCTTGGTTACTTTTATCCCTTCACCCAGACATTTCTGGTGAAATTAGGCGCACAGCAATGGCAACTATCAATGACTGGCTTATGAAATAGCTGTACTACACATTACTCATGGACTTCTAAATAAAAGTCCATGCATTACAAAACAGCAGTATTACTGAATTAGATAAGCTTTCAACAATACCATTTTTTTTTAGCATTTAGCATAATCTTAATGACTCTTGTAGCAATCAAAGTATTGAATGTTAAATAATATTTGTCGACGATATAACCTTAAGGTAAGAACTCACAGTCAACACAATTAAAGGGTATTGAATCAACAGTAAATTGGATGGACTAACGCAATTACTTCTCGGTTAACAATTAGGTTATATTAGGACAAAATAACGATAGGTTGTATTGTAAAATGTTGCTTTAATATCTTATTCCACCATCTTTGTTGTTCTTGACAACTACCTTCAAAGTAAAAAGCCAAAATTATAAACCATTTATTGCTGAAAGTTCCGATAGCATTGTCAAAGCATCATCAGTAACTGCTTCGATGTATTACTCAAACCATCATCAGCTGTAAAAAGACAAGAGGGCAATTGCACAATAATATAATGATGCTCCTCTATTTTTTTCCCTGCTACAGCCCTCTTTGCCCTGTTTGTCATTTCACTGCTGATGATGGATCGAATTAATTCTCGCAAGGTCAAAAACCGTGCCAGCTGCACCTTTGACTCGTTGCTTTATAGTAATATATGTATGGTAAGATGTGAGTTTTTGATTAATCCACAAATACCAAAAGACAGA
This sequence comes from Trididemnum miniatum, assembly GCA_964006365.1. Lineage (NCBI taxonomy): Eukaryota > Metazoa > Chordata > Ascidiacea > Aplousobranchia > Didemnidae > Trididemnum > Trididemnum miniatum. The sequence continues at coordinate 21,663,127 of OZ023238.1, read as the reverse complement.
TGATGTTTAACGGACAATACTGAAGTTTACCATTTTAACAGATGTCTAGTGGTCAAACCGATTTTCAATCCCACAATACGTCAAAAATCTACGAGGCTGAATGGCCACTTAGAAACGGTGCTTGAAACCATTTCACAGCAGACGTATTTAGAAAAAAGTCATTGATTTCATTCAAATGGGTCTCTGAGTAAAAACAACAACTACAAAGCATAAATATTATTGATAAAGATCGCATAAAACTTTCACAAAGTCATATTTATAAGGGTTTTTACAGATCAAAGAATTTTACAACACGATACTGAAACTTTTAACAGAAACAAACAAATTTTTGCTGTATCTACAATTGGAGACAACCACTTTATTGTAGAACAACAAAAAAAGACCAAAATTTAATAATTTCGTTTAACACTGCAAAAGTTTGAGGTAAAAAAGTCGTACCTATTGTAGGCTGTTAAAAAACAAATCAGGAACAAAAAACGAACAAGGCTGGATACTTTTCATTACATATTTTAGCTTTAACAAGGGTGAAATTTAAGTAAAATTTGATTAACTTTTGCTGGTCTTAGTTGTCAGCAACATATTTTTTCTGTAGTGGTAATGTCATTATCACTGTTTGCGACGTCAATACTATTTTTGCAAATCTCAAGTCTACGTTGTTTTTTTTTTAGGTCTACCCTGCAGTGGACCGGAAAAAGCTAGTTCTCACTGGATTAATTAGCTACATTGAGATAAGAGAATTTTGAAGTGCGGAGGGCGTCGCAATTCAATTTGAAGAGGAGATTTTACTTAAAACAAGACACAGAGTGATACGTAACTACATAAATACATTCAGTGACATACCTATGACTCAAAGGGACAACGAGATGTAATGAAATCACCTTTTCAACAAGATCAGATAACTGAGTATTTAAATGCTCAGATTCAACCAACACAAAACATGATTAACAGAACACTAAAGAAGGAAAAATTATCCCGCATTCACTGCTGATCAGTTTAAAACCTTTAATAATAAGATGTTTTCAAAAATATAAGTCAATCTAAACATCAATGTGTCTGTGCCACAATTTTTGAACTAATTATTATTAAACGTAAACTGCGCAATTCAAATCTTCATTGAACTCGCAGTAGCCTAATACGAAGAAACGTGTTACGAGTGGCGGGGCGCATTTTCGCGGCTTAGCGCCGGGGCAACACAGCTCCGAAGGAACGTCCTAGCAGTGGCAAGCCGTTGGCGACAGTGTGTCCGATTTGACCGGCCCGGGAGTCAATCCCATAAACTCCTGTGCCGATACCGATGTCTACAACCACTATCGAACTGGTCGGTGGATATAACTGCGCATCATAATTTTAAAAAGGTTTTATATTACGATAAATTAGAAGTAGACCAGCCGGTTAGTTCAGTTGCCAAGCGTACGCTTTCGGTGCGGGAGGTCTGGGGTTCGATTCCCAGGTCGGTCAAATCGACACAGTGTCGCCAGCGGCTCGCCACCGCTGCGACGTTTCTTCGGAGCTGTGTTGCCCAGGCGCTTAGCCACGGAGATGGGCCCCGTCACTCGTTACACGCTTCGGCGTAATACCGCGAGTATAATGAAGATTTGATTTTTTTAAATTAGAGGTAAACTTTGTTTAAAAAAATGCTGAAAAGTCAAGCTGTATGCACAACGTAAATTTTGCATTTCAAACAACAAAAATAATAAGTCATTGAACCATTTCATCTCCATCATTCGAAGCAAATTTGAAGTAAATCATCCATTAAATTCCATACAGAATCGGGGAGAACTAGATTAAATAACTGACTAACTGATGAGGGACTAACAAATCAGTGACCGATTTAAAAATGAAAAACAAGCATGGATTCATTGGAGAGCAAACTTTGAAGGCATTTATAAACAAGCCTTAAGGTTTTCCGAGCTCCAGTTTCATAAATGGAAGCTTTATTCACGTTCAAATAGCTAGATTGCTGTTGAAAACGAACAAGAAAAGTTAAGACAACAGTGATTTCAATAAAAGTGCGTACTTCATAGCATGAGAGGTTTAAGGCGCTTAGGTTCTGAAATAAAAAGTTTTGAATGATTTTATAACATCCAGTGTTTTGACGACTAAATTCTAAATCACAACATACTTAATGAACAAAAAAACAGCTTATCAAGCCGTAAAGCAAAAAAAACTCTTCCGAAAAAAAAAATAAATAAAAATAAAAACCAAAAAAAAAAAAATTAAAAACAAAAAGAACAGCGACCAGTTTTTATAACACAACGAATTGAACGTTAAAACCTGTAGGAAAGAAGAATACATAGTGAGTTGCCGATCGTCACGCGAAAAGCTGCGCAAGATATATTAATACAAGTTTGTTAGCTTTTCGTAAATCGAGTCCGTCACATACAATTTTTAACCGCGTACCAAATACTAGTTACCGGTACGTAGCTGACCCAACCACACCGGAAACTGATACAGTTCATACGCTATGCTAGCAAACTAGCTGTTGAAGCAAATAAAAGCGACCTCTGGGCATCAAAGTTTTCATACTGAAGTCACAAACGACCTACACGAGAGGCAAGATAAAAAAAAAAATCAAATCTTTATTACACTCGTAGTAATACGCCTCAGCAAGTAACAAGTGGTGGGATCACCTTCGCTGTATAGCTCCTGGGCAACGCAAAAACATCGCAGCGTTGGCGAACCGCTGGCGACAGTGTCCGATTCGACCAGCCCGGGAATCAATCGAGCCTCGACCTCCCGCGCCAAAAGCGATGTTTTAAATTGTTTCACCAACCGCTGGTCAGGAAAAACCGTTTTAATCTAAAAATATCTTTGATTTTTGAAACAATTATGTTTTCAATCAACTTTACTCTAAGTTCACGAAGCCTCAAAGTCCAAAATCAAATAAATCAATAAAAATATTAAAATTACAAAATATGTGCGCAGCAAAATGACAAAATTTAATAAGTGGTTTTTCCGCAACTAAACAGCTTCCGCTACGCAGCGTAGATCCGCAGAAACAAAAAGTGAGTCTGAACTTTTACGTCAATCAATTCATAACAATGTTACAATCGAAAAACTTGCCCATTCTGGCACTGTCACGCAGTAAATCAAATTATTGAATAAACTTTTTATTGACTGATCGGTCTGTGGCTAAACACCAAGCAAATGCAGACTGCAAAGTCTGCTGGACTTGACCATTGGTTTAGCAACTGGGTGCTTTGGTCCCGGGCCCAATTGGGTCATAATAATATCGTAAACTAGGCATCCACGACAGTATAAAGAAACTACCGGTCTATTAGGCGTTTTTTATTACAGCGAAACCAATTTGTTTTCCCGTTCTTAATCTAAGGGTGTTCCAAATGCCTTCGGCACATTTTGGTATGAAATATCTCTGAAACTATAAAGGATACGGTATAAAAACTTACTCAATAGCCAAACAAAAACTTAATGCAATTTTCTTTAAAATGGGACAACTTTTATCTTACTACCAATCATATTTAAGGAGTTATGGGGACTTCAAATGTGCCAAATAAACCTGTGGCTGTAGATAAAAACTTCCATCGCGCTTCAATAGGTTAAAATATAGAATTATGCTGTTAGTAAACTCAAACTCATACGACAGCAAAATTAATGCAATCATGCAAAAATCCGAAAAAAGAAATCGTAATAACAGCATTTTCCGTGATTTAGTCAGTTTCGAAACTTTGGTGAAAAACTGGCACGGAAACGATTCTTCAATCCTTTACCATTCTAAACTGTTTTTTTCAAAAGTTTTTGGTACCGGAACGAATATATCTCGGCGGTTTCTCTCATGTTTAATTTATTTGATCGAGAAAGTTTGATATAGGCATATCACAATATGACATATGCCTAAAATCGTCATTACTAAGTAGCCCCATTATCAACGCGATCAGAACTAACAAATAAAATATTGTTTCGAAAAAGGTTTAAGTGACAAAATAAACAATAAATTCTTTCCAAACAACCACAAAAGGAAAACGATACGACACAGAAAATTAGGCGTCCAATACAAAAGCTATGTCGACAAGTTCGGATGTCAGTATAATAAAAAGACTCTGTTTTATTGAAATTGACTGAAATATTAGCGAGATTTAAAGAATTTAAAGCCCGTCGAAACCCTTTGATCTTTCAGGAGCAATTTAGCATTAAAAAGATTTAGCACGAAAATCAATAAAGACTAAGGATCAAGAGAATTAACGTAAGAGCCGAAGTCACTTTGCTGCACTTAAAAGACAGAGTGATTTAACGTAACCTTGATTTAACATAAACCGTCAAGTCAGCTCAGTTGTAAAGCGCACCCTATCGGTGCGGGAAGTTTGGGGTTTAATTCATGGACCAGTTAAGTCGGCACAGTGTCGCTTGCGGCTCGTCACTGCTGCGACCCCGGTGTGGCCCAGGCGCTAAGCCGTGGAGATTGGCCTCGCCACTCGTCACACACTTCGGCGTAATACCGCGAGTATAATGAAGAATTGATTTGATTTTGTTTTTTGATATACCAAATCATAAAATTTTTTATATCAAAGCTGAAACTACAGCCGACTTGAAATGCAAATCACAACTTTGCTAACAATTAAAAGCACGTAACCTAATTCTTCAATTTATAAACGTATCTATGAACATTTCAATCAAGAGTCGTTTTGGCGCGAGCTAACCCACTCTTGCAGCCATCAGTGCACTCGACTTACGCAACAAGAGATTAGCCGCATCGAATTCTTTAACATTATGAGCAAATTAAATCAAATCTTCATTATACTCGCCATATTACGCCGAAACGTGTAACGAGTCGCAGGGCCCATCTCCGCGACTTAGCGCCTGGGCTACACAGCTCCGAAGATACATCGCAACGGTGGCGAGCTGTTGGCGACACTGTGTCGATTTGACCGGCCCGGGAATCGAACCCCAGACCTCCCGCACCGATAGCGTGCACTTAGCAACTGAGCTAACCGGCCGGTATGAGCAAATTATTGAAACTTAAAAATTCGACTCTTACTAAAAAAGAACAACGGCATAAATGATACAAATTTCATAAATTTACGCTTATTTCAGAACGATAAGTCATGGAATGTCAAATTTAGATGTAAACATTGAATTTGGTCGAAACCTGTGCAATTCGCCCCCAAAGAAGTTGCATTAACGTATTTAAAAAAAAAAAAACTACTGTTATAGTGTATCTATTAAAGAAGCTTGAGAGTCCGTTCTTGTTTCTAAGCAAGAAGATAAGTCTTACATTTAAATATCCAAATTGTAGCGAGGTTAAATAATACTACAATGTTGCAGGTGAATTCAGTCTACACCAATGGAGTGTATTCGTACTGAGCAACGTAGGTGGTAAAAAATATATATCGGCGTTAGGGTTATTTTCACTTGATCCGGAGTGATGCTCGGTTGAACGCTGACCACTGAAGAGTTTCAAAAAGCAAGAAACAAGTTGCAGTGCTGCGCCCAATACATAAAACAGCTTTGCTTTCATGAATTTTTTCGCTCTACTTAAATCAATAGATGAAGACTTGATTTATTTTATGAGGCCTTAAATGAACTAAATGTTGCCGCACATTCGATTATCAAAAAATGTAAAAGTATTGATTTTTTCCGCAAAAATTAAATTGCTTATATGACAGACCAAGTACAAACAGACGAAAACTCTTAGAGAAAACATATCTCAAGGGAACAGAACTTGAATTTATTACCTTTCCGATATATTGTAAATGCACACCAAATCTATTAAATTTTACACTGAGGAGTTACTTAGAACATGCACTTAGAAAAATTCATCAAACTTAGTGCATATGCATGAACAAAAAAGATGAACTCATTAAAAATACCGTGAAACAAAATAATGATGACATTTCAAGGAAAGCGCAAAATGCCTTTATCACTTCAGTTGGTGCAGAAAAATAAATTAAAATTATATATATAAAAATTAAAAAAAAAACAGGAATAACCGTGACGCCATCGAATTCAACCATTTGTTATCGTAAACACCATCTTAGTTTGTTAAGTATACGCGTTGTAATGTAGTAATTTTTGCCAATTTTTAATTATTTTCGGAAATTTAAAAATGTTCATGTTAGTTAAACGTTCTTCTACCGACCGTAAAAGTCTCTAATACAACCAGGAAACCTGAAACATTTTACAATGTAGCTTTCATTATAAGTATCAAAAAAAGATCGTATAGAAGCAGTCGCTATGGTCTTCAAACACAAAATAGTAAACAGCAGGTGTGATGTTAATATATCTAAATCAAAGCTAGGATAATAGAGAACAAAAAACTATTATGCAAGGGTAAACCTAACCGTGCTGTTACCAATTGTATCCAAAATAGATCGAACTAGCACAGAAAACGAGTTTAAAATAATATTTTTATTTCATTTGTAATATTTTAAACTTGTAGCAATAACGCAACTTCTTTACCAGCTCATTAACGACCAATGGTTAAAAAATAAGAACTCACACGATTTCAACAATAGTACCAGTAAAAGCATTATATTTAGGTGTGCCCAGGGATTAAAGCGAAAATGTAAACTTTGGTTGAAACTTAGTCTTAGCCACGTTTCAACACAGTAAAAAGTTTCAAATACTGTGTGCTCGTAATTTGGCGGCACATATATGCGTTATGGTCAATCGATTTGCACAAATTTTACTGATAGCCACGGCGCGCATCACGTTTAGTGTGGCAGTAATAAAAACACCGCTAATAAAATCTAAATTAAAGCGAGGCCAAGGTAAATATCTCGCTTCTTTCGCATAAATTGACCAACTGAAAACCAAAATTGATACCACTACCAAAAATAGGGTGTTTTCAAGTAATTGAAATTTCAATTATTTGCTAGGCTGAGCTACTACTGAATAGCACTCAATGAAAAGAGGTGGGGACAACTTGATGTATTTTAAGCAAATAATCAACTGAATGAGCAAATATGGAAGCGGCGAAAGACAAATAATCACAATAGGGGTCTATTGTTAACTAACTCAGTTTCAACAATAATTGCAAACACATGAAACGCAAAGTAAATGTAACTAAGCAAACGAGTTGTATAGTCAAATATTCAAAAATATTAAAAGCCATAGGCAGATAAAGCAAGTCTTCAAAAGTGCGCTCTTTTTTAATCAAGTAGATTTGGATCATACCAGTGGTCTCTGCTCTGCTCTGCTTTTAGGCAAATACTCTGCTTTTAGCAAAAAATCCCAGTTTTGTCTCTACGTCCATCTATATGTTTAAAGTACAAACTTCACAATTTGGTGGAAGAGTTTGGCGCCGGTCATGTAGGCGCTTATGTAAATTATGTACTCGTACGAAATATAATGGAACAAACCTCAGTAATAACTCTTAACTCCAGCCTTATTACTCCAACAAAAAATAAAAAATAAAACAAATCTTCATTACACTCGCGGTATTACGCTGAAACCTGCAACAAGAGTCGGGAACCGTCTTCAAAGCACAGCGGCTGGGCAACACAGAAACATCGCAGCAGTGGAGAGGCGTTGGCGACAGTGTCCGATTTAACCGACCCGTGAATCGAACCCAAAACCTCCCGCTCCAATAGCGTGTCTTTACCACTGCGCCAAACAGCCCGTGCTTTACTACTGATTATTCGCAATGACAATGAGTTGATAGTTTATTTCAAAACAGTTGAACGTGAGAGTTAGAAATGGGGTGGACAGAAGTGGCGATAAAATCTATTCCCTCTTTGATTTACATGAAATAATTTCCAAAAGTGCAAAAAAACGCTGGATACGCTTTGCCGCTCTTTGAACTCAAAGTTAGACACTGGCAGTAGTTTTAAAATACGCTAAACTAATAGCAAAATAAAAGAAACTTTAATCAGTAAAAACGTAGAGAAAAGTAAGTAAAAACAAATAAGATCGGGAAACAGAAAAACTTCATATATATAAATTAGAAGGCGTTGGTATTGGATTAGTATTGATTTCTTGAAGCATTTGACAAAAAATCGATTTGTAAATTGGGCCACCAAATTAATTCTTTCGAAATTTCTCGAATCGACTGAGCTAAAGCAAAGCTAGCAAATTAGTTAGTACGCAAACTTTCACACGCTCGCTCAATTTTTTTCACAACCACACAGCACAACATGCAGGCTACCTTGCCAACTTTACGCAGAAATTATCTATTTTGTGAGACGGGTATGTGGCCTGAAAATTTCTGAAAGTCAAAAAATATCTCCGTCTTGATGTAAGCTACAGTTTACAGCAATACATTGCAAGGTTGTTTGCAAAAACCAAAATAAATCAGTGACCTTAAGTTCAACAAAGTGTATTTTGTGATTAAACTCTGCTCGAATTCGCGCACTCAGTTTAACCAGAAATTTAAACGGTCCATAGATATTTCAATCGCATATTTATCCTCCTACCATGAGAAAGCGATCAAACCGTTATAAAGAGCTTGCTTAGGAGTAGCCAGCCATCTGTCCACCACGTCAAGATGGGGGACTCCCGCTAAGCGCCTTTCACACGGCACAACAAGTAAACTTGCCGACTTGTTCTCCACTTTGTACCTTCAATGCTGAGCGTCAAGCAGGAAAGTTGTGAATACCAATTTTAAAATCGTTGATTTGACCCGACTCGTAATCAAACCCGGGTCTACAGTTTCAGAGGCAGACGCTCTTAAAAGAAAAAACCCAGTGACAAACCAATCAAGTCTGCGCTAAATATGAACAGCGAATGTGAACAAATTTAGTTGGGATTTTACACCTTGCAGCGATTGAAAATAACGGTCTGAGCTAACAAGAACTTTTAGAGCAACATGTTTACTTGCAAAATACACACACACACTCACGCTTTATAATATGCAAACGGCAAGAACAAAAAACAAACGCACAACACAGTACACACAAATGAAAATACAAAAGTCACTGCGTAGCAATGGACCGCAAATAGGCCTTATGGTCACCCAGTCAAGTAGCCACCCAAGAGTTAACAAAAACTCACACGCTAATGACGCATACATTTCAAGGATTATACCGACACAACGCATGCTTTTAAAACATATTGCTAGCAAAATGCCTACATTTCAAACATCTTACTTGCAAAATACATTCACCAATAGTGACATTTTCCAAAACTGACACGGTATATGACGTCACATCAAATCTTGGGGCGCTGTCGTTCGTACCAGAAAGAATAACCACTAGGGTTGTGTTAGCTGAGAGAGATGGAGTCCCTTTATCGGTTGCAATGACAACTAAACGAGGCGAAGGATTGATGGCAGAATCCAAATTTTGCCTGTAAAAGAAATAATTGTCACAGCACCCAACAAACTGAACCAGATAAACATTTTTACTTCATTATGCAACATCATCATCAGTTCAGCAGTCAAAAATTACAGATTAAATATTTAAAAATTGAACGCATTTTGCATACAGGCAATCGACTTTGGCAAAAAAATAACAAAAATAATTCGCTTTTTAAAACCGGACAGTTAGCTTAGTTGTTGCGCATATCACTATTGGTGCGGGAGGTCAAAGGTTCGATTCCCGGGCCGGTCAAATCAAACCTACTGTCGCCAGCGACTTGCCACTGCTGCGACGTTTTTTCGGAACTGTGCAGCCCAGCCGCAAAGATGGACCCGCCACTCGTTAGACGCTTCCGCCTAATATCGCGAGTATAATGAAGATTTGATTTTTTCATTACTTTTATCGCACGTTATGATGAATAATATACGAGGAGTAAAACATTGGTGCTTTTCAAATTTCTTTCGCTGTAATTCACACACAGAACATGTATACAGCAATTTGATTAAAGCGGATTACTAAAATTAATCAACAAATCTTCAAAAATCAATTGAGTGATTGGAACGACAGACGTGTCAAACCGCACTATCCACTTAATGCACTCAGAAACGTTTTTTCTTTTTTGTACGATAGAACATTGCAAAAAAAATACGCCACCATGAGTGTTGTAGCTCTCAAAAACACCCACAGTGAATTGACTGAGCTTTCAGCACCAAAAATTAGTCAAAAATCAAATTTTTATTATACTCGCGGTATTACGCCGAAGCAAGTAACGAATGGTGGGGCCCATATGCGCTACTGGGCGACAGGGCTGCGAAGAAATATCGAAGCGGTGGCGAGTTGTTGGCGACAGTGTGTCTGATCTTACCAGATTGAGAATCGAACCCCAGACCTCCCGCATCAATGTGCTTAACAACAGCGCTAATTCGTGAAGAATGAAATTACAAAGGAGGCATAATACTGAAAAAATATATATATATATATTCTACGTTTTGTGCGACCTCAGCTATAATGTAAATCGCTACAAAATAAGTCCAATATTTACTTGTTCATTCAGCAATTCTAACGATTTGACAGTCTTAAACAAAGCAGTTTATCAATAAATTTTCTCCCACGATGACGGGAGTACTAACAAAAAAATATATAAATAAATAAAAACTAAACAAATACATAATATCCATCAATTCAACATAGTGGAATAAAGAATCGTAAAAAAATTTTGTGAATGAGATTACTTGATCAACAACGCTTGAATATACGCAAGAAACATATTTGCTAGATCGTTCCATTGACTTAAAGTTGCGATTTTTTAATCTCTTTAGCCGTGATCTGATTTGTAAATAATTCAGGTAGATTTATATGTTTTCACACTCAAAACCACACAATGCTATTGCGGCAAATCAAGTCCTAAAATCAATATATACCGCCGGTAATTCATCACGTTTTCAAATCAATACTAGTACGATCACTGAATAAAACTGAGAGTGTTTTTTTTTTAATATCAAGAAAGTAGTCACAAGTTTCACACAAGATTTAAATTCGGAAGCAGAATAACCTCGCAAAACCTTAAGGTGCACTTTTGGCAAGTATTTACACAAACAGCAAAATAAAACCTTTTAAAAACAAAAACCCTTAACTGCGACTCGGAATTCAGTGAGATTTTTTTTCACTTATGTTTTTCCAACCTACATATTTGCAGCTTAGGTTTATTTAGATATATTTCAGGTTTTACGATGTCATCAGTAAATTTTCATTCATCCACAGCCAAATTTTATAACCTATCAATTTTTTATTCAAATATGTAACGAATTTCGATTTTAATATTTACAATGTTTAAAACCCACATGGTGGTAATTAGTCCTGAGTCTTCGTTGATAGTAAACCAGTTGCTCTGATTGGTGGTTGCGAGAGAGTATGTCACTTCCGCATTAATTCCTTCATCCGGGTCGGTTGCTTGCAATTGCGCCACAAACGCGCCTACATAAATAAAATTAGATTTACATGCCAACAAAATATATAATATTGTAAAAAAACAAGGGATAAACTGTAAGACCCTACATCTTTGAAAAACGCCTAAACGTGCTCTTTCTAAACAAGTCTTCCTTAAAACGCATTAAGCGGCCATCGTTCTGATTGTCTTAGAAAAATTGAGCTTCATGCCAGAAAGCGCGTCCACCTGTTTACGCGTCCACTCAAAAGATTTCTTCGCCCCCGCGTTTTTTGCATTCAAAAAAGTAGTTCCAGCATCAATTTTGCAAGTCATTTTTCTTATATTATTCATCTACCTGATAAATTATCGTCCAAGGAAACTTCATACAAATCTTCCTCAAATTGGGGAGGATTGTCGTTGATATCTCCAACTGATAGCGTATACGAGGCAACGGCTGTAAGCGGGGAACTAAGAACAAAGTAAACGTTATCTCCACAATTAAAAAATGTGAAGAACTTTCGGGCCAATATGATGAAAACAAAGATCTTTCTACGGGAAATACATACTTAGCATAAGCCATAGATCTTAATTTTACTGTTACTCGGCTTTTTGACTAAGAAAAACCACATAACTCACGACTGGCTAATTCTTTTTCACCAAAAGCAAAAATATAGCAAATTCTCGTGGAGGCGTACGCCGACTCAACCCCGACAAGTATCAGTTTACAAAATAGAAGTGTAGTTCACACTGGTTTCATTATTTATAGATGCAACAACTATTAACCAACAGAAAACTAATTCAAACCTTCCAGAGTCAGTAGCATTTAAAGTGATGTGATGAGTAGACTGTAATTCTCTATCCAACCGGTTTTTAACGCTGATTAGATACGTAATGTTGTTCGTTGCCGTCAAAGCAAATCTGTAATTCACGACAAATTCAATTTGGAATAGTGAGCACCATGGAGTTGGCCGAGTGGTCGGTGCATTGGGCTGCGAAACTGGTTTCGCGGATTTGTTGCCCAGCTAGGTCATCTTTCACGTTGCACATACTTCACTAATACACAAGCTTGAAAATGAAAAAAAAAAATTGCAAGGTGATGTGCTAATCAAAAATGCTGAGTCATACTTATCGTCTCCTCCAGACAAAGTCACGTTGAAATTATTGGGTTGAGTCAAGTCAGGGTCTGATACAGAAACACGCGCTATATAATCTCCAGGAAGCGCTGCCTCTGAAATCTAAAACGATTACCAACGTCATACTAGCAAGCTATCATTAAGACGAGTATTACAAACAAATAGTGATTTAAAAACACATATTACCAGAATCGTTTCTTTGCCTTGACCATGTACTAAAAACCGCGAGTCACGAATAGGTTTGGTAACACCCATTACGTCGGTTTAGATTTCTCCATATTTCTTTTCACTATCATTCGAGGAGTTCCAAAACATGCTGCATGATGGCACAGCCCATGTCATTACCACCAAGCACCACTACTAACTAATACAATGCTTGGGCTTTATGGTGAGAGGCCGTTATTAAACAAAGGTTACACATCAGTAGGCCCCACTACCCAATGGCCTTTCTTTCAGGAAAGCAAACCAGGCAATAACATGATGAGCATTGAGCAATTGTTGCTGCGAAAGTTTAGGGAGTTTTGGAGAAGCCAATATTTATTCAATTGCTACTAAACACTTGTGGTCTTGACAAGTCCTAGGTCTAATATTAAGGCATTTCATTACTTACTGTTGATCCTTCGGAGTTTAGAAATATGACATCCAAGACTGGTTTGTTGTCATTTACATCACCCACAGTCACTATAACAACGGTAGATCCAATCAAAGGTTCCGAGCCTTTATCAACTGCTTCTACCACTAACTTGTGTTGAACTTGCTCTTCAAAATCAACTCGACGATTCAAACTTATAAGACCAGTGTTTGAGTCTATCACAAAATACATATCTGGGTCACTTTGTGAACGGTCTATGCGATACATAACCTCGCCGTTTTCATCAAGATCCAAATCGTAGGCTGTCAAAGTAATCACATCTGTACCTTCAATTGCATTTTCATCGATAGTAACAGTGTATCTTGTGAGGTCAAATGTCGGGGCATTGTCATTAACATCAGTGATATTAATGTATAAAACAACAGAGCCATTTCTGGGTGAAATTCCGCCATCAAAAGCTTGCACAGTTAAAGTGAAAAACGGGATTTCTTCTCGATTTAAAGATTTGTTTACAATTAAATCAGCGAAGATAAAGCCGTTTAATGTCCGAGTGCCAATACGAAAAAACTGCTGCGAATTTCCACTGACGATTTCGTATCCTTTCACATTGTTAGGAAAAGAATCATCGTCAGTTGCAGAGCCAATGTCGAATTTTGAACCAACTTGACTCGCTTCTGAGATGAAAAAAGATATGGAAGACTCAGAAAACGTTGGACTGTTGTCGTTTACATCAGTAACATTAATTTCAATCTGAAAAACAACCAATTTTGGATTAATATTGTTACTTCTGCAAACCAAAGGCTGCTCTGAGTAATACCAAGTAATGAACATAGGTTACTGAATTATATTTAACACAGTCTTGCAGCAGTGATGCATATAATGTGGTTATGGTGATCACATCCTTATTTATGTTCCATCTTAAACATGGTCATCTAATGTAGTTTCAAAAATTTGAACTAATTAATGCATCGTTTTATGCATTGTAGCAGATAATCAGACTATAATTTGAAATAAAGATTTACTAAGTTTACTAAACAATCAATCAGTCTTTGTCTTTTTAACTCGTCAAAAAGCCCAATTCTCATAACAACGTTTCATTTAATTAGCATCAAATAACATATCCCAGTTACCTTATAGATGATTCCTTCTCCTTGGTTTACAAAGATTGATGCCTCGAACAATGGATGTGTTTCATGATCAAGAGTATTAATTGTTCTAAGTGCTCCATCTGATTCTAGATAAGCTGCATCAAAAAAACTTCGAAAATTTGTATCATGATTGATGATGGTGCCAGAAAAATTATTTGGTAATCGGCCGACAATTGATCCAATATCGACGTCTTCAACTACAGAAAAAGCAAGTTCAATGGCACTGTCTGATTGACTACATGTCAATTGACTATGGCAAAGCAATATCAAGAATGCAATTTTCCAGAAGCCACACAGAAGACCTTTAATTTTGCAGTCGAGTTTTTGACTCTGCGTTGTATGCATAATGACATCTTTCAAAAAGTTTAGTCAAACAATATGTAATTCATTATCAAAAATCATATTTTATGTCAACACTGTCTAAAACAGTAATAATTTCATTGTAAAAAAGAGATTCTCAATAGGGTGAAACACAACTCATGTAACAAATGCATAAATTGAACAAAACCTAAACCTACTGGTAACAAGTCCAACTAGAACCTAATCTTAACCAAGCTCAATTCAAACTGGCATTTATATGTATAGTGACAGACTTATGCTTTTTATGAGGTGCAAACGCAAGCAATGGGTCACAAATTAATTTTATAGAATTGTCAGTGAAAAGCAGACACTGTTTGATAGAGTTCGTTTCTTTGTTTGTTCATATGAGCATGATCGTTTTATATGTCTGGGCAAGATTCTTGCAGCCAGGTGATTGCGTCATCATCCAGGTGGACCAATCCAGTTATCCCAAGAGGTGGAGAGAACAGGGGACAGTAAGCTAGTGTAGCAAACAGTTCTCCTTTTACAGTAATTTTGCAATATTAAACTTAATTTGGCAACATCTCCAAATTGCGTTACATAACGAATAGTAGTTATGCTTGATGACATAATAATTAGCTACTGAAATTTTGTATTGCAACTACCGTTGTAGGCACTCTTTTTCTGTTTTTCTCACTTTAAGTTAACACATACTGGTATTAGTCAAGAAGTCAAAGATCATCAGCAACTTAATAAACATACTTTCACTGATTCAAAGGCTGTTTCAACCTTTATATCAGGGTAAGCTAGGTGATTGTTGAGAACTGTATTGACCAAGAGTTAATAACTTGTGGCCACTGATTGTCTCATCATTCTGCCTTTCGACCCCGGCTTATTCCTGTTGGACCTGCCCTTCGATTCCCACACTATTATATGCTCAGCTGTTTGATTCTCAGCACCACAGTCGCATGCTGCATGGAACTGAACAGAATAAAATTTGGGAGAGCTGAACTTCACTGAAGCAGTAGGTAAACAAAACCAGTATTTTGAAATACAATAAATATTGGGCAATAGCTCTGAGCTTTAGGCACAAAAATTAAGCTAAGGGTATGTAATTTGTAAACTAAACTGCTAAACGTTTTGACAAAATAGACACAGCGAATTGTTTTTGACAGCTGAATCTATTCTGTCACAATGTCCTGTTTTGCACATTAGTTTGCCTTAACTTTCTTTCCACAAGCAATACTATTTACAATCACAAAATTACGTTGTCCACAATTCTAAAGCTGTTGTAAAAAACTTATACCCACACATTTTTACTTAATAACTCCCTTCAACAAGCACATCAGCTGTCTGCTGATACAACAACAGAAGCACATGTCCAGCGTTGTTAGTGCCCATAGTTTCGAACAAGCGCGTTTATTTAAACCAACAGCGCTCTTTAGCGTATTATAAGATTTATGGAATTAGCGTTAGGTGGCGCTGTGGATGATATAAAAACTAATCAATTTTGGTTGGGCAAGGAAGGTGCCCAGTTGTCCTGGTGCGCAGTTGTCCTGTGCCCAGATTTCCGGTGCCCAGTTGTCCGGTGCCCTGTTCTCCTGGTACCCGATTGTCCGGTGCCCTGTTGTACGTAAACCCTCAAGTTGATGCACGGACGTACCAGTGGGTTAGAGAGCTTAGGGACTAGACTATTATATAGGGTATCGGTAGGTTTGCAGCGTTTTGCATCAAGAAGCTTTTGCTATCGTTTTGGGAAGAATTAAATGTGCTTTGCTTTTAGTAGACAGGTAGACTAGATTATTTTAAAAGCACTGAATTGTAGATGTGTACTTGACCAGTTACCAGCTGCTGGTATTCAGTTTAGGCTATTTCACGTTGCCTGCTGCCAGACTGGTAGGCAGTGAAAAATGTTTTGATTCTTTACAATTATAAGTTGTAAGTTGTTGAATCGTACTGGCCATTCTTGGGCTGTTAAGCATAGAATAGGCTTAGGTACCGTACTACCACGGTTCCAGTCTACCAGTTTCCTACCGTATGCAGGTGTGCTCTGTCTTACAAAAACTTTTTTTTCATTTTAATCTAACCATACTGCCATAGACAGCATTAAATTAGTGACTGTTTTTTTGATAGACTGGTGCGCTGGTATGCTCTACAGCTCTAGTGTTTAAGCAACAGATGCTGAATCATCAGATGATGCATTACCGGTAACAATTCTTTAGTGCTTGCTGTTTCTTGAAATTGAACTATGGTGATGTGACAATGCTTGAAGACTCATGCCCATGGTCATGTCTATCTGTAAAATGTGTTGATGACCTGAACAAGGTCATAACTAAGGCTTCCCTGCACCAAGTCAAGCGTAAGTTTTCTTTTCAGTCGCTTTTGCTGGGGTAGATTTGTGGCAGCTTGTTTGAATTAACTCGCATCTTATAACAGGCGGATATATCACGAGCACAAGGACTGCTAGGGACGCTAGTGAGTTATTAGTAGGGGTTAGCAGGTTAGGGCCTAACCTCAAACCCTAACCCCAAACCCGAACCCCAACTGCCTAAACCACGGCTTAATTCTAACAAGCCTCGTTTTGTGCTTGTCTACTTAATTTTTATGATTGTCTTTGTCCTTTTGTTGTTAAAGATTGCATGTTGATGCTTGGTGAATCTATCATGTGACATTTCACAATGCTATAATTTGCAGAGTATGTTTCTTCCAGCTGTCAAGCAGCATTGTTTCGTTACGATAATTGTGGAAGGCTTCCTTTGCATGTAGCAGCATCTTGTGGCAAGGTTGATATTCTAAACTGGTTGGTTGAGTCAACATGTCAAAGTTCAAAAACATCTGAAAAACTTCACATTGATGCAGTTGATAAAGAATCTGGGTGGTCAGCCCTCCATAGAGCAATTTACTATGGTAGAGTGCCATGTATTCTGTATCTACTAAAGGTAAAATCTCAGCTTAAATGTCAATTGTTAAGTTAGCCAGATTGATATAAATGAGCGAAGTATCTCTCATGTAGGCATAATTCCAAAAAAAAAAAAATGCTACCAACTATTGACAAGACATTAAAAATATATAGAATGTACTTATCTGAGGTTATGAATTGAACCTTGTTGATCGACCAAAATTTGCTAGGAAATAATAATTTACTTATCAAGTTATGCCTGGATAAGTTAATGTTCTTCATTTTTTAACAGTCTCAAGTGCGAGAAACTTCTTTGATACCTTCAAAAATTGTCTATTTATATCATATTTGTTTTTAGAATGGTGCAAACATGTGGCTTCCAGATAAAGATGGCTGCAACATTTTTGATATGATCGTTAATGATGTGTCGCCATGGTTTGAACTACCTGTTAGCAATCGAAATAGCAACAGTTTAGTTAAAAAGTGAGTTTTTAAATTGCTTGCGATTTTGTGTGTTATGTTGTTTGTGATATTAACTCTTAAGCTTTTTTTTATATGTATATAACAGCTGCTTTGTTTGTTTTGTCATATGGTAACCCTGCTCTGATTGCGGAGAGCTTTCCTTAAGTAATGTAAAAGCACAATTTACTTGTTTCGAGTATAAGTTGTTCCCTCAAAGACATTAGCAAGTGCAAATTTGCCCAAATATAAATTTTGATGAAATGTTTGCCAAAAGATTTAGGAGATTCAAAGCTAGCTTGATCCAATTTTTGCCTCAAAGTTGAATTCTGAGGGTACGAAACTTTTGTTTAGCACCAAAATATTGAACACTTTTGTTCAAATTCGGCCATAAATCACCATTCACCATTACAGTTGGTAAGCTTAAAGAAAAATTGAAAAACTTGCCCAAAATTTTTCATTTTTCTCAAATTTCGTACCTTAGAGGGAATAGCGAATATAACCCATTAAACCCTATTTTTAGTTGGACGGATTTGAATAAAAGTGGACCCAATGAAGTATTCACATGGGGCCCAAATGAAAATATGACCCTTGGTAATGCTGGGGCAAAAAGCAAATCTCTTCCAGAAGTTTTGTTGCCTTTTATTAAAAAGAATTTGTCGGTGAAGCAGGTAAGATCTGAGTTTACATGTGAAAGGTGATGGATCAAAAATGTGTTCTATTGTATGATGCAATGTTATTAATTGTGACCTACAAACTAGGGATGTGCCGAGTCGAGTCCGAGTATTAATTGATACTCTGCCGAGTATTAAACCATTATATATGATTTTGACCTTTTTTTTGCTTTTTATCCGAATTTGGGTCGAAATTAGAACTTCTACGGACGTGCTTTTTTTTTGCTCTTCACCTAATTTTGAGTTCATATTTTGACGTCGTAGATACTCGTACTCGGCCGAGTAATGTCGTGAATACTCGTTACTCGGCGAGTCCGAGTAATTTTCCTCGAGACACATCCCTACTACAAACGACACATTTCTTAACCCACTGCAACCAATTTTCCCCTGATATTGTGTACGAAAACCTTATGTAAAATGCAATCGTCACCACACTTGTTAATTTTTGGAAAAACATATCGGTCGGTTAGCTCAGTGTTTAGGCACATCGCTATCAGTGCGGGAGGTCTGGGGTTCAGTTCTCGGGCCGGTCAAATTAAACTGCCGCCAACGGTTTCTGTGTTGCCTTGGCCCTAAGCGGCGATGGGTCCTGCCGCTTATTACATGCTTAGCGAAGGTATCAAAGATTTTACTAAAAATTTTTTTATGAAGTAAAAATAATTTAATTTGCAGGTGGTCATGTGCAAATTTCATAGTATATTTATTACCCACTGCGGTCGTGCTTATACATGTGGAAGTGCCAGAGATGGGCAGCTTGGCTGTGGAAAACGAGACATATTTCTTGAACCTCAGTTGCTTGATTTCGATGACAAAGTGCGTTGTGCGGCAGGTTCAACGTATCATTCTGTGTTTGTGACCGTCAGTGGTCAGGTAAGTTCTACTTTGCTGTGATTCGATGTTGATCTGAATATTGAAGTCGTTTGAGTGTTTTTTGTGACTTGTTTCGATTATACAGGTTTACAAAAAAACGCTTCTTTCGCATTAATAGATTGTGTAAAGTCTACCCTTTTTAACTGTTCGATTTCGTCTAACTAGCATGATTGTTGGGGACTTTGTGGTATCGCACGCAGGTGACAGATCCTACGTGACGGGTTCGATTCACGGCTGCCGCCGATCGCATTTGACATATTTACCTGGAGGCTGCTTACTCGAAAAGCGCAAACTTACTTCGCAGTCTCCCTCAATTACTGTTGAATCTTCATTTCAATGTAATTTGAAAATTACCTCGGTTATTTAATGTTTACTTATTTAAATGTTTTAAATCAAATCAAATCTTCATTATACTCGCGGTATGTTACACGGCAGCGAGCCGTTGCGACGCTGTGCCGATTTGACCGGTCCGGGAATGGAACCCCAGACCTCCCGCACCGATAGCGTACGCTTAGCAACTGAGCTAACGGCCGGTTTCATTTAATTGTTTTCCTAATTAAAATGAAAACTTACTTTTTATAGGTTTGGACTTGCGGCTTGAACCATCATCATGCTTTGGGAATAAACCCACTTCCACAAAGCTGCGTTAAACCAGTTCAAGTAATATCCTTAAAGGGTCACCACATAATTGGCTGCGCAGCTGGTTTGTACCATACTGTGGTGTGGTCAAGAAATTCAGTTTTTACGTGGGGTACTAACGCAGGACAGCTAGGTTGGTCTGACTCTTTGCATATTTTTTTGATAATTCTTTAATAATGAGGACGTATAATTCCAACATTATTAGATGAAGTTAACTTTTTTATATGTTGTCTTTTAAGTGTTGTTATTTTAGCGATTTAGTTGATACCGTTTGTTTATAATTTTGTCTCGAGTTGCTCTTGAATTTTTCAAAATTAAATTATGTCAAGCTGCGTGCTGATGAGGCTGCCTGTTGGGTTGCTTTCATTTACGATTTGTTTCATGCGTTTGTGATTGTTTTGTAAAATTGACCAAGAAAAACTGGAATATTTAGGCCATCCTAAGGGCAACTTATTTATTGATTCTCCTCGAAAAATTTCTACGTTTCAAGGAGAAAGCCGGCAGTTTGTGGATATCCATGCATGCAATGCTGCCACTGTAATTGCCACTACGCAGGTATTGTTCTAGCTTAGCGTTTTTTGGTTGAAACTGCTGTGCTTGACCATAGCATTTTGAACTAAGCTATAAATTTGTGCAGAACTATTTGATTTGCTAATCAAAAGTTTGATTGCGGCAATGCGCTGGACTCCATAAATTTCAATATGACTTTAAGTAAACTTTTTACATTTCCGTTTGCGTAATTTTGTTGAACTTTGAGCTCGCTTAATCCACAAATGAAAAGCAAACCCGACTGTTTAATTAACGCGATAAATGTGATTTAAATACGGATTTTTGCGTGATCGAACACTAACTCGAAACGAAACCGGAATTCTAATCCAAACCCCAAAGACCTTGTGTTAACGCCCAGTTGGGAATTCACGCTGAGTTGTACCACACCGAAAATCCTTTCACGGGTTTTCTGGTCCAGAAACGTGAATAATGCAGACCGTAAATGCTAATCTTATGAATTTGTTGTTACGTGGTAGAAAGCCAGTCAAAACTTATGCTGCGTGTGCAATAAACGATTGTGATGATCAATTTTATAGGGGTCGGTATTTATTTGCCACCAGTACGTTTGTCGCAAGATCCTCTCTCGACACATGGACATCATGAAAATACAAGTTGGAGGTGGAATTTTGGATGAAAGCATCATATCTAAGGTTTGCATTGAGTTGCGGTAGAATCGAATGCGTCAGTGAGCACTTAAATCACAACCTATCGTTGAGATTAAGTTTTGACGTAACCAATAAACCACAACAAAATTTTGATTACTGATTCCATAAACAGATTTTGAAACTATTTTTACAGGTGAGATTTGTGAATACAGTCAAGAAATTGGACAAGAAACAAAGCGAAGAAGCAAATATTATCAAGATTCTAATCCTTAAAAGTTGCGGAGATGTTTTGTCATGGATGACTGCACATGAGACTATTGATCATTGCCATTTTTACTCCAAACAAGTAGGAGCTCTCACTTAATATTTTGCATTTCTTTTCGTATTTATCCCCCATCACGAGAGAACGATCGAAGCGCTATAACGAACTTGCTTAGGAGTACCGGCTATGTATCTAACCACACCAAGATGGGGGAATCCCGCTAAGTGTCTTTCCCAACGGCGCGCTAAGTACACTTGCCGACTTGTTCCCTACACTGTCCCTTTGATGCTGTACGTCAAGCAGGGAAGCTGTGAATACCGATTTTCAAGTCATTGGTTTAACCCGACTCGGAATCAAACCCGAGTCTACAGCTCCAGAGACAGACGCTCTTACCACTCCGCCATCTGAGCTGTTGATTTGTTTCTTGTGATCGATGATGTTTTTTAGTTGGTTATATTTTAAGTTGTTTAAAAATGGTATTGCTGCTGTAGTCTATGCGTTCAACGAGCTTCTAGTTTTTGATGGTTTTAAGCGTTTGTCCACTGCTGATGTGAGACTGCAAATAACAATAGCAATACTGTGACTAAACGTTTGATCTAAATATGAATCGAATCATGGATAGGCTGCTCTAGAAACATCAATACAAAATACACCTTGCATGAGTACCAAATGCGCTCAACTTCAAATATGTGCGCAAAAACATGTAATACGCAGCAAAAATTTATTTTGGCATGGCCTTAACCTAGTAAATAAGTTCTAACACATCACGTTCGCAGTGTAAACGCTTGATATGTTTTGCACTAATAGGCATTGCTACAGATTTGAACTTCCACCTTTAAGTTGCTAATCTATAGAGAAAGCTGCTATAGACAAGTAAAAATCAAACCTTCGATATTCGTGGTGTGTATAACCATCTCCACGGTTTAGCATCTGGGCAACACATCTCCAAGAAACGTAGCAGCGGTGGCGAGCTGTTAGCGGCAATGTTTCCAATTTGACCGGCTCAGAAATCGAACCTATATTCTACCGCATCGATTGCCAATCGAACTCATCAGGGGTGCAAATCTATGTTGAGCATTGGGGGGGAGGGGGGTGATGTAGCAAAATTGATCATTTTTCCATATTGGGGGCATGTAAATTGGCAATTCAAAATTGATCGAATGTGTTGTGCTCTAGTATAGCAAATGAAATCACCTCACGTATGGGGAATTTTTCTGCCCTATACATCGTATGGAGAATATTCCACTTCCATGAAAAATATTGGGGGGATGCTGCCGGATTATTGGGGGTATACATCCCCCCTTGGATTTGCACTCATGGAATCCATGACCTGGCACAGCGGTGACGAGCTGTTAGAGGAAATGTGTCCGATTAGACCGGCTCAGAAATCGAACCCATGATCCACCGCGCCATCTTTAGATACTACGCTAATCGTTGGTTTTTGCTACGGACAAGCACAACGATATTTTGATTTTGTTGTAGTTACGTTGGATACGAGATGTAACGATCAGTGCTAATGGCTCTACTGTTCTGTTCACATCAATTGATGGAACTTCATACTTAGCTCGATATTCAACGTGGTATCCGGGAAAGAAAAGATCGTCGTCACATAAGCATGTAAGTTGTTGAAATGGTTGAGTACCACAAGTAGAATTATAAGTATCGTGCAGAAGTTATGACAGGCATTGTTGAGGATTTATAACAGACATTACATAAATTATAACAGGTATTGCACAGAAGTAGGCAACTGGTTGTAGACTTATAGCTATAATTGTTTTAGCATGTTCAATTATTTCATGTAGTGGTCAAAAATCTCGACTTGGTACTAGGTGCATAACGTTTGAATTCTAAACACGCTTTTATCGAAGATGTTTAAAAAATAACTAGGTTTTTCTTTTGATTAAAGTGTCTGAATAAATCGTTGAATCGATAATTTCTGCTTTCTGTGTATTATGTGCATATGGAAAATTTCACACGACGTATTGTGAAAGAGTGATTGCGTTATCCTTAAAGTCGTATTTCGTACAAGCTGCGGACTACTACTAAAAATTGATCCGTTAGTGTTAAAATTGTGGGTGTTTGTTATTTGTAAATTTCTACGCAGGAGTACTTTTCTTCTCTTCAATTAATCGAATGTGATTCGATTCAAATGTTCAAACTTGATCAAGTTCCATGCGCGTTTCGAACCCACACTGGTGTGCTCGGTCCAAAAGGAAGTAATGCAGCTATATTGCAGTGTTGCCCTCTCAATTTTTTGAACGAGGTATAAATTTTCAACTACTGGAGGATTGCGAGTATTGTAAATGTAGGCTATTGCAATGATGCATTTTCACGAATTGCATACAATGCGTGTTTGCGTTTTTTAGCTACTGACTTGCGTCATTTTATACTGCGAAAAAACAGTGTAACGTAAGCTCGGTTTTGTTATTGTTTAGTTTTGTTGAAAAATTCTTGCGTTATTGGGCCAAATTTTTATGGTGCTAGTTTTCATTGTCCAATCTTCACTATACTCGCGGTATTACGCCGAAGCGTGCAACGAGGGACGGGGCCGATCTCCGCGGCTTAGCGCCTGGGCAACACAGCTTCGAAGAAATGTCGGAGCGGTGCCGAGCTGTTGGTAACACTCGACCTGATTGGACCGGCCCGGGAATCGAACCTAACACCTCCCGCACCGTTAGCGATGTCTTTAACAACTGAGCTACTGTAACTAGTTGCAGTTGTGTTTGTCTAAATTTACAATTTTTAGGTTCCTTACGTCGACCCGCCAAATTTCAACTTTGATTTGTTGAATTTTTTGCGGAACAGTTCAGATTCGGATTTACTACATGATGTCAAAATACGGATAAAACGGAGTGGTTTTCCGGATACAGTTGTTGCGGCTCATTTATTCATACTTGCTTCTCGGTCTCGTTATTTATCAAGGTTAATAGCAACAAAACACAAACAATTAAAAGACAAAAATCAGACGATTACTAAAAATTGTCCTGATTTGATAATGGAGAACGTGCATCCCGAGATACTTCAAGATTGCTTTGAATATATTTATTCTGGCAAGATGGCAACTTATCAGGAAGATTTGATATCGAAAGATCATTTCCATGATCTTGGCCCTCCAGTAATCTACTGGGACGGCGCGGAGAGGACAAAAGCGCTTAAATCCGCAGCACAGGCGAAACTACAAAACAAAGGGAAAAAGACAGAAATTACTCGTCAATTTTTGCTGAACAGTCTGATTGCAAAGCTTGACGTTCATAATGTAGCTGTTACGGAGTTGAAAACGAAAAGAAATAGCGAATCGGATAATTCTGTCTCCGATCCTAATTGTGGATTGGAGCCAACTTCGTTGCCACATTTGTATGATTGCGTAATCAGATGCAACTCTGTTTCATATAGCGCGCACAAGTGTATTCTTGCTGCACGAATTCCATATTTTTCTGGAATGCTTTTTTCACCCTGGTTGAATTTGGAGACAGATATTACGGTATTGAAAGTGAGTGGCAGCAACTCTGAATTATCTGTATTGTTGCTAATTCAAAAATATTTCGGACTAATCTATGGCTTTGAACTCGGCCTTTTTTTCGGAACTCGAAAAGCAAAAATCTTTAAACTCGGTCTCGAGAAAAGTTAAGTTTTGAACCTATCCTATAACTTTACAAAAATTGCTGGAGCTCAGTCTTAACCCGATAAAAATCATCTAAACTTAGCGTAAACTTTGTAAAAATTACTGAACTCGAACTCAATAAATCAAAAATGAAGAATTCGAATTCGGTTTGCATATTGATAGCGAATTCGTTTGAAAATACGAGTTCACAGCCCTAGGCTAATCGGATGATAGTAAACTTGCATGTCAATTTAAGCACCTAAAAACTTGGTAATTTTTTTGTAAAACTCTTCATTATTTTGTTTTTGAAATACAGTAAGTATTGCCACCGGCCATTAGCTCAGTTGTTCAGTGCACACGCTATTGGTGCGGGAGGTCTGGGATTCGCTTCCCGGGCCGGTCAAAAGGGCTCAGTGTCGCCAGCGGCTCGCCACCGCTCCGACATTTCTTTGGAGCTGTGTTGTCCAGGCGCTAAGCTGCGGAGATGGGCCCCGCCACTCGTTACACGCTTCGACGTAATACCGCGAGTATGATGAAGATTTGATTAAATTTTATAAATATTGGCCGAAGATAGGTTACGGAGGAAAATAGACAAAGGAATTTGCAAAACTAGACGTTTCAGCAACCTAATTTCAGCTGTCATTATCAACAGTATGTGCATTGTGCAAGGCAATATAAACTGTTGGTTTGCCAAAAAAATGCTTTTTTTGATTTAAATATCTTTTTAAATTGTGGTATTTTTGATAGACAACTTTTTTAGGTTCCTGTGCCATCGGATATTTTTCGCTATATATTGGAATTTGCTTACCTCGACTCCCCTGCTTGTTTCGTCCGAGCTAAAAACATCGAAACTCGGTGTGAGATCCTTGCTGCTGCCGATCTTTTGTTAATGGATCGGCTGAAACAAGTCGCTGAAGCACAGGTGACACGATTTGTCTGTATTCGTTTTTCTGTCAGTGACATGGCCTAGCGGCACCGCGCGCAGGTGACAGATCCTACGTTACGGGTTCGATTCGCGGCTGGAGCCAATCGCATTTGACACATTTACCAGGTAGCTGCTGACTCAGAGAGCGCGAGCTTACTTCGCGGTCTCCCTCAGTGACTGTTGAATTTTCAGTTCAATATAATTTGAAAATAACCTCAGTTATTTCTGTTATTTTCGATTTTTTTCAGGTTGTTCCTCTTTTGACGTTGAAAAACGTAACAAGCGTCGTTGACGTTGCACTTGCATTCAATGCCAAGTCGCTCTTTGACACGTGCTTGCAGTTTATGTGTCAGCACTTCAACGCTTTGCTGCAAACTCCATTTTTTTATGATCTGGATGATGACACTTTATCAAAACTAGAAGATGCGTACAGGTACGATGACAAAAAGCGCAATAGAATTCTTGTAGCTTCACTCGACTTTTTTAAGTTAAACAAGCGCTTGGACTTGGAAATTATAAATAGTTACCATGCTGGACTGCAGCTTTTTATCTACTCTTGGGCGTTTGTTTTTTAAGTTGAATCTTTGTTCTTACGATTTTAATGTGTGGTTTTTTCGTTTGGCCTTGACCAGGCTTCATTGCAATTGCTGTTCATTATAATTACAACGACTTTCTTTTCAGATCTAATCTTCCTGCAGCCCACATGAGGGCTATGCCTTCTTGTAGCGATGGACCGATCATTGACCATATCCCAATCATAGAGGATGAATCAACTATTGTTAAAAAAGATACTAAACGTCGAAATGTACAAAAATCTACTCCCAAACGTCTCAAAAGCGACGAAGGCTCTCAGACTTTGAGAAGAAAGTCGTCGACGCAAAACTTTGGTGTTTTACTTTCCGATTTACTCAAAAATACTGTTAGAAGTGACGAAGATAAGATTTTAGACAATATTAAGAAGAAACATAAAATTAAATCGAAAAATATCGAAGTAATACCCGAGAAAGAAACAACTGAATGCCAAGAAACTGAAAAGGAATTTGAAAAAATTCGAAAAAATCGAAACAAAAATAAGGCAGCTGTTCCAAAAACAAATAAGCCTGCTGAGCCTGAACGCAAACAAGAAACTAGAAGTGACATAATACCGGCGCCAACTAAGCCAAAGCCCGTTGAGGCTCCAGTAATATCAAAGGAACAGTCGTACGCCAATTACCAGTTGTTTTTCCCAGAACTCGGTAGCTCCCCCACTCCTCCTACTTCTCCGCCTGAGCCTATCTCAGAAAAAAACTCAAACTTAGACAGTCTTCAGCTGAACACTGGTACCTCGGGAATTGAAATAATAAAAGTAAAAAAGAAATCGAAAAAGGAAAGACAGAAAGTAAAAGACAAACCGACTCAAGTCAAATCGGAGCCCATAGAAATTGAACAAAAGAAAACTAACGTTTGGGGAGTTCCGTTGAAGTAAGTGAAATGAAATTGGCAAATTGTGATTTGTACTGTATTTCTATTGGCCCTACCCTGACAGTAAACTTACAAACTGTACGATATTTCGTGAACACCAATCTTCAATGCAATTCCAGCGCAGCATGTACCGAGTTGTGAAAGCTTTCGTCATCCCTCATTTATACACTGATGATTACCTGATGATTACAAAGTTTTTGAAATTGCCTTGTAGCGCGACGGTCAAAAGAACGACGTTCTGTGGTCGAAGTCATTTACCGGGAAGCTTGATGTAGTAGAATGTCGGTTGATATATAGCGCAATGATTTTCGAATTATTTCTCACTTGTGGTACCAACTGCGTTCTTGCTGACGATGTAATTGCGTTGTTATCACGGCTGGGTTGGCGCGTGCACCACAGCCTTTATTTTTAGGACTTCATGTAATTAGCATGGTAAATTTGATCAAATTTTAAAAAAATTTGCAGCACACTGCTCTCTGAAACCAATACATATTAACAGTTATTTTATAATTTAGGAGCCCTGAGGAGTATGCGAATGTTGCAAGTCCTCTGAGTCCTGATCACGTGGTCTGTGAAACTTCGTTCCACTTCACTAAACCGACATCACCGCCTAACCAGTAAGTTTTAGTTGCAGCAAATTGGGGTTGTTCTTAATTGCATTTCCTGTACCACTATGTTTTGTTGATAATTAATGCTATTCTTTAATAACTGCTACAAAAAGTAAACAATTGATCAGTGAGTCGAGTCGCATCAAGTGCCACGCCTTACGGGCGATTTCGAGATCTGTTCTGTCAGAAATTTCCTCCGTAGGCAGTAATACTTAAAATGATAGTTAACCAATCTGTTTTTATTTTGTTTCGCGTTGCTGATTGAATGACTGGAATTATATTGACAAAATCTTCGCCTCGGCCCAGAAAATCAAGGCAATCTGCATTATGTGTGATGCTTTGTTCATTGTTTTGAATCTGCGTGAGTGTTTTTATTTTTTCACGTATTTCTTTTGTTAGTAGTGTGGCATGTAGTTTCTGTGCTGGCCTCCTGTTGGCACTAGGCAGTAAGCTAAGTTTTTATTCGTTGTAGTTTTTTTACTCAAGTTTGTGCTTGATGTAGGGATGGGGTTTGGCAGAACCCTCCTCTTCAAGCTTATGAAAGTCCTCCTCCATCTCAACCTCTTCATAGGAGTGACTCTGTCGCGTCCCCCGAGTCGAAACCCACTATGTTTATGGACATTTTAAATGATGAAATACGAAACAAAGAACATAAGGAAAAAATTAGCAAAAAATCGATGACTACAATTCAGGTAATATTACGCCCTATCAAAATTGTATGTGGTCATTCAGTGTAAACTGCAGTATGTGGAACAATCAACACTTAATGCGACGATTAAACTATCATGGTTTTCTGTAAAAACAAAACCTTAAAGAGGCTGACATTTTAGCGTTAGGGTGAAACTATTTTTGCTGCACTTTTTATTTTTCTGAGTTGCTTTGCTCAAACAATGTAGTTTGGTGAATGCTAGATTGAAAGGGTTTCAAATGATACTGAACTGAAAATTCAACAGTAATTGAGGGAGACTGCGAAGTGAGCTTGCGCTCTTCGAGTCAGCAGCCACCCGTTATGTATGTCAAAATGCGATCGGCTCCAGCCGCGAATCGAACCCGTCACGTAGGATCTGTCGCCTACGCGCGGTACCGCTCGGCCATGTCGCTGGTTTATTTTATTGCTTCTTACATGTTTTTTATATCCAAAACAAATAAAGCTGCAGTATAACATTAACTTTGACAGAGAAGTTTTATAAATTTTTAACAATGTTTTAACAAAGAAATCTTTCAAGCACTGTTTTTCCACATTTGATGAGCAAAAATAATCCACATTTTTTCCTGTCCACTCCGCCTCTTTAACACGCGACTAAACTCAAGCTCCTCCTATCCTACCTCATTTTTTTTGCACCATGGCATATGAACCAACTCAGCGATAATTCCAAATCCTAATTTGGGGCAGCACAGAGCACATATCCAACATGCATTCAAAAACTACAGTGGTTGCAGAATAAAGCCATCAGCGTATAAAATCTAATGCAAGTCGTAAAACTTCCGTTAATCCGCTTTACAAAAAATATGGTGTTTTCAAACTCCCTGACCTATTTAATCATATAATGGCCAAAATTATGTACCAGTTTTCTAAACAAACTCTTCCCTCACATCTTAAGTGCCTATTTGACCCGTTCTCTACGGTGCATGAATGCTGCACAAGATCTAAAACTAAGCAAAATCTATATATTCCTGAATTTTCAACCTCCCAATGTCAAAATTCTTTTAAAATATCTTGGAGCAAAAATTTGGAACTCTGTAAGTGCTGATTTAAAACAATAAACTTTCAGAAAGTTCAAGATCAATTACAAAAATCTACTGCTCGAAAGCTACCATTAAATTTTGCATCTACCAATTATTTTTTTCTTTTTTTGCATTATCAATAATCAATTTTTTTTAGCTTTTAATTTCGAATTGATGCGTCAAACATTAACAAGTTCCAGGGTGACTGCTTGACTTGAAGACCGTAAATGGTCCCTTCGCAGTCTCCCGTCGGTAATAATATTGGCATATCGACAAAATAAACTGTTCTGTCTGTCTGTCCGCGTAGGTTATAATGTTGATAATGGCACCAGGAGTGAGCCGCAATATCCGTCCAAGTGCTTTAACTGTTTATTATTAGAATGCTTATTAACTCCCTGTTGTACCGTTAGCCAATAATAATATACTTTCCTAATTTTTTTTCAGCTTGAGGAAACTGCTATGAACGAGCTTAGACTTTTCTATGAATCTTCCAATCGAAGTGCGAGTACTTTTTATACTGTTTCGAGACTAAATCACGTGTCCGCAAGAGAAATAGCCGATCTTCGAAAAGCTGCAATTAAAAAATGATCTGCAAATGTGTTGTAAAAAAGCGGCTTTTGCCTTGTTTTGAATTTTTTAAAATTCTTGTCTTATGTGCAATATTAAATTAGAGAGTGCTGTAGCTCTTAGGAGTTGGTAGTGTAGTTAATGCTTGGTCTACGAAGCTGGCTTAGCGGAATTGATGCTTCACTTGATCATCTTCCATTATGCATTGTACATCACTATTACAAAATTATAACTATAAGTGAGTGCTTGAGAAAAATTTAAGAGTGCTCTGCTTGTGTGGTGTTGGGTTTAGTTTACTGCGTAGCCAGCTGTAGGCCTAAAAAGTCGTTAAATGCAAGCATAGGGTCCAAGAATGAAATACCGACGATGTTAATGCCTTGGTATGGTGAGCCTACAGGGGATATTAATGAATGCCTTTAAGGTACAGTTTTTACGTGATTCACCAAAGCTTTTTGCAGCCAAAAATTTACACGAATTTGCCTATCGGTTGCACGTCTTCGTAGGGTCTTTGAACTCGTTCTTTTTTGCCATAACTTAAACTCGAAAAATGGTTATTGAGTTTTCAACCCGTCCCAGACTACAAAATTTGCTTGAACTTATCATCATCATCCATCCAGTTTCAATCTGGTTTTTTCCTCGTCACCGAAGTTCACCAGATCCTCATTTCCTCCGCGATCGCTCTCACTCCTTCCCTCCATCTCGTTCGATCTTTAGCTCGACTTTCTTCACACTCTCTTCCACCTGCCTCCTCCATTTCGAAAAAATAAATTTAGCCTTCGATAAAGTCAAATCTTCATTATACTCGCGTTATTAGGCTACACCGAAGCGTGTAACGAGTTGCGGGGCACGTCTCCGCTGCTTAGCGCCTGGACAACGCAGCTCCGAAGAAACGTCCCAACGGTGGACAGCCGTTTGCGACCTTGTGTTGATTTGACCGGCCCGGGACTCAAACTCCAGACCTATCGCACCGATAGCGTGCGCTTAACAACTGAGCTAACTGGCCGGTTTAGCCTTATCTCGATAAAAACTACTTGAACTTCGCTTATTCTCCGTTAAAATTACTGAACTTGAACTCTAAATATGAAATAGGAAGAACTCTAACTCGACTCGTGCATTTTTTGTGAACTCCACCTTGAGAGTTCGCAGCTATGCTTCCTGTATTTGTATTCCTCTTGCAATACAACATTAACCAACGTGGCTTAGGTGTACAGAGAAATCTACAGTTTATCCTTTTAAAACTAAATTATATATGTAGGCTGCAATACAAACATGAAAGAGGGGCTGTAACGGAAATCGAAACTTTTCATGTTTTTGGTTTAAGATGAAGGGATTTTTTGTCTCTACAAAATGCAACCAGTTTGACAAAAAAATTCCTCATTTTTGTGAAAAGTCTCCAGATTTTTGTGAAAAGTCCATGCTAGCACAGTTTACTTGCATATAAACTGTTCAAAAAAGGCAATGTCAATTTCCGTTACAGCCCCTCTTAAAGCAATTAAAATTGACCACAATCAAAAACAGCTTCTAAAGCAACAAAAATGATACGTGTAGTAGGCCTACTAGCCTTAATCCAAAATTTTTGTCCAAAGTACGATCATTTTGCACTTGAAAATGCGAATACAACTCAAAACCACAGTGAAAAAGACTAGGATTCTAGGAACAACAGTGTACGAAGTGCACGATCGTGACACCAAAAGAAATGCTAACACACTAAATAAAATACGAACAAGCAACACGAAGAAGCAAAAATATAATACCTGTAATAGTGTGGTAACTAACACCTTTACAGCTCGGTCAAGAGAGATTTCTACTTTATTTAGTATTAGATTTTTAATATTACGGAAACAGCCCTCAGGCCTACAGCTGGTTTCTGTTACAGACGATTTATGGTCTGTGGGTAACGATCACCCCCGGCACCTGCCAGGTTAGTTTTTGTTGTTCATTGCAATAATCTGTTTTCCGATTTGATGGCCTAGGAAGTGATTTACTTTTTCGAATCGCTAATAAAGCGACCGTAAATCTCAAAACTGGACGTTTCGACAACATAGATTCAGCTGTCATCATGAGCAGTGTAAGCAAGGCGGTACAATTCTGAAAGTTTTTTCAGTTTTGTGCTGTTGTTGCACTTGCACGCAGTGGTGGGCAGTAACTAGTTGCTTTTGTAACTTCTAACTAGTTACTGTAACTGGTTACTTTTTTAGTTACTATAACTAAGTTACTTTTCTGCAAAAGTAACGGAATTTGTAGGCTACCTAGTTACCACTCCAGAACTTTTAAAAGTTACAGTTATAGGCCTAGTTACTTTTATGGGGCATCTTCGTCCGCTAAAAAAAACGGAAAAAAATTAATTAATTTCACTCCATTCTCAATAATGAGCTTGGTTTTTTGACGGGCCCACTGAAACCGCGGAAAGGAGAATGATAAATGTACTAAACAAGGTAACCGACTAAGCTCTAGATCAGGGGTTCTTAACCTTTTTTGTATTTTTTACCCCTTGCCGATTGAAAAAAGTATAATTTATCCCAGTGCAACACTTTCACCTTTTTGATACTGAAAATTGAAGTTTGTTCTAGTTTATACTTCGGAAAAATCCCCCCCGCGATAGGCAAATTTTACCCCCGGTCAAGAACCCCTGCTCTAGATTAAGTGCATCAAACAGCTCGCCTATACACGTGACAGAACATCTTCCAAAAGCATTCCAAATCCAAAAAAAGCCTCATGCCTCAGTTTAGAGGCACGAAAATTAAATAAGCCCACATATTGGAGAGCTGTTGAAGGAAGGTACTGTAATTGGGATGATAACGAAGATAG